>CM038611.1:229311-468480 GCA_021533255.1 Ceriops tagal | reverse complement strand
CCGAATTAACTGAAATTCTCTTCTTCTTTTTGTTTTTCTTCCCCTATCCCTCGTTGACATTATCGCTGGGATTTAACTGTTTTCTACGCATGGTTTGTTTTTTTTGGTGGCAACCTTGGTGTCTCTACAAAGATGTCTGCTCCTAATTCCTTCATGCTACATTTTTTTTTTGTTTTGTTTTTTAACATGAGGCTGAATATTAATAGTCATTGTTTTCATCCATCAACTTGAAAGAAAGAAAGAAGTCAATTGCAGACGAGGAATATAAAAATGTTTAGGTAGTAACACACATAAACACTGCAGAACTTTTCTGGTCTCCCCTCCACAACATAAGAACACGTACCTTGTCGCCACAAAGGTACTACTACAATGCACTTGCACAAATGTTGGTAATCTAGAAAATACTGCAATTCATATATATGACATACTGCTATTTATGTATCCCTTTATTTATTTATAAATGGTACAAAAAGTAAAACAAATTTATTGGCATAAATCGTTAATTGCCAAGCATCTCAAACATGATTACTTATTCCATTTACTTATTTGGTCTTACAATAAGAGTGCCACATAAATTATTATAAAAATATAAGTACTGTATTCGTAGTTAAATATTGGTGTATAAATACATTAATATTAATATTTTAATAGGTTTGACTTAGCATATTCACTTTCATACTCAAGTCGTCAGAGCGTTTCTTTTCTTAAATGTTTAACGTATAAAACAAGAAATATAACCAAAGAAGCTTAATGAAATTAGTGTATTTATATTACTACTGTCACGCATATGCCTACATGTTATCCAAAATGTAAACACAAATTATTGCTGCACGTCAATTGAATAATTAAAATGATTATTAATATGGTTTTATGCTGTCAATATCTATCATAACAAATAGAAGTACATATGTTAATAGTGCAATATATTGCACTACGGAATTTTGTGTCTAGAGTTGTCTAGCCGTACATTGAAACATTAATACGAAATTAACAAACATAAATAACCTGACATAATGTATACTTCACATTTTATCTTAACTTTAATGACACACTTATTTATGTTAAAATGTTTTGTTTACTCTAGTTGTTTTGACCAATATTTTCCATATCTCAAACTCATCCTTATAACTGATCCCATCATGCTCTCCTCAAGGAAATAAATAACTTATTTATGGATTACGCCTTATGCTCAACCATAAGGGAATTTCCTAACGATGGGCTACCGATTTTAAAAGCGTAAGCGTAGTACATTGTTTTGTTCGTCACTTGATCCACAAGTGGAAGTATCTTGGAAACTACATTTCTCCTGCTCAAATATTTTTTAACCATCTATGACATTTAATTGGGATCACCAAGTTTCGGCTTACTATGCTGACTCATGCATGTTTCACCTTTTGGAGTTTTTGAATAGTTCCAATAGGTTAGAAACATGCCTTCACCTAGATTGATATGGAAAAAATGACTAAAATCAGAATTTGTTTGAGTGAGATACAACCTTCGGAAATTTTGCATTCAAAAGTTGTCAGTCTAGTTGCTCTCCTCCAACCTTGCCGATTACCATCTTGAGTGTTTCGGACAAAACCTTAGTGAGTATCTTGTAGATGTAACTAACCGACTAAATAGGGTGAAACTGATTAATTTCCACTGCACTGTTAACCTTTAAAATCAATAGTATAAAAGTGGAAGTAAGTGACTTGTAGAGCTTGTCATTGTCGTAAAAGTCATTGAAGAACTCCATCGCATCTTTCTCTACTGTCTTCCAGTGATGTTTACAGAAATTGAGGTTAAAACTATTCAGGTTTGGAACTTTATTAACATGATAGTCATAGATAGCATCCCATACTTTTGTGCTTGTGAGGGGACTCTCCAAAATCAGATTATCCACCCTATCCACCTTATGGAAGAAGCTCTCATTCATCTATGAGCATGGCTCAATGGGTATTTCCAGCAAGTCCTTGAATTTGTTAAGAATAATAGCCTTCACTCCTTAGGTTTGGAGTTGGTTTCCTCACTGTTCTTAACGACTTTAATCATATTTTTTTGTCTTTTGTTTGAAGCTTGGATGTATGGGTAAAGCTAAAAGAGGAATATGGTGGAAGTGAGAAGACAAGAACAATACAGCTTCTTAATCTCAGAAGAGAGTTTGAGTTGCTTAAGATGAAAAAAATAGAAACCATAAAAGATTATGGTAATAGGCTTTTGAAGTTGGTCAATCAAATTAGAATCCTTGGTGAAGCTTTTCTAGATTTAAGGGTTATTTAAAAGGTATCGGTAAGTATACTAGAAAGATTTGAAGCAAAAATATCTTCATTTGAGGACTCTAAAGATCTCTTTAAAATTTTTTTATGTAAGTTGGTTTATCAAGGGTGCTTTCCTAAATAAAAATGATTGGAAGAAGATTTTATCAAGGGTGCTTTCCTAAATAAGCACTCAGAAAAAACACAACAAAAGAAAAAGAAATAGTCTGGAAAGCAATAGAAAAAGGAGGGAGAGGGCAGCATTAGTAGTAAATAACTTTATCCACCTTATGAACATTGTAAAAAATCCTTCCACTTGCCAAAATACTATTGGTGGAGGCTTAACATAATCTATAGGCATTGCAATAAGAAGTAGCATAGAGAAAAAGTTTATCCTAAGAAAAAAAGGCCTTACCAGAATTTGCAACGGACACAAGTAACAGTCAATAACCATGAAAAAATTGAGGAGTAGCTTTTTATGGCTACTAGTATTGCAGCTAACAAAAATGGTGAAGTTTGGTTTATCGACAATGGTTGTTTAAACCACATGTCACCAAACTTAAAAGTTTTCAAAAGGATTGATCAATCCTTTTCCTTTAAAGTGAGGACAGGGAATGGTGACCTTTTATAAATAAAAGGAAAGGGCGTTGTTGTAATCCAATCCCACTCTGGGGCAAAAGTGATCTTAGATGTGCTATATGTACCAACCATTAGTTAGAATCTACTTAGTGTAGGTCAACTTTTGGAGAAAGGGTTCTTACTGGAATTCCAAAACAAACTTTGCACCATTTATGATGTATTAGGTGAGGAGCAATTTATATTCCTATGAAAGGAAAGAGCTTTCACTTGGAACTAAAGCAAGTGGAGAATATAGTAATTTCAACCTCTATAATTGAAGTAGCCTTGTGGTACAATAGATTAGGGCATGCTCATTATGCAGACTTGCAAAAGTTTCACAAAAAGGAGGTGACCCATGGCTTGTAAGAAATACCAAGAAAAGAAACAACTTGTAAAGCTTGTCAACAAGTGAAGCAAGTAAGGTTACCTTTGTTAGAATCACAAAGCTAAACACAATGATATTTATGGTCTAATGAGCACAAATTTACTTAATGGTAGTAGGTACTTTCTAACTTTGATTGATGATTGTACTAAATTTTGTTGGCTTTTTCTCTTAAAGCAAGAATTAGATGCTACAAATAATTTTAAAGTTTAGATTGAGAATCAATCAGGCTATAAAATCAAATTAATCAAATCAGATAATGAAGCTAAATATACTTCTAGATTTTTTAAACGAATTTGCCTAGAAGTTGGAATTTAGTAGCTATTCATAACTTCATATACCGTAGAGCAAAATAAAGTGAGTAAAAGAAAAAATAAAACCATATTGGAGTTGTTTAGGTATTTGTTGCTTGAGAAAGGTATGCGTAAACAATTTTGTGGAGAAGCTGTAACTACAGCTGCATATCTTTTGAATAGATTGTCAACTAGGGTCTGCCAAAAAAGACCCATTTTAAAGCTTAGTTTGGTTGGAAACCTTCTCTTGGTCATCTTAGAATTTTTGGCAACATTTGCTACTCCCATGTATTAGAGAAGAGAAGAGATGAGCTAAACTCAAAAGCTGACATCAATATATTTATGGGCTATACAAATATAGTTGTTAACTACAAGTTATACGATCATAAGTTTGAAAAGCTCTACATCAGTAGAGATGTTAAATTTTTATAAAGGAAGTCTTGGAACTAAGAGAAGACTAGTACTGAAATTTCTTAACTTCATCCAGCTCATTTATAATAATAAGCAGATAGTTTTGATCAATCTGATGATAAAGATATTGATCACATACCAGTTAGAGGATCAAGGTCTCTTACTGATATCTATGAAAAAAGCCTTGTTGCATAGCTTGAACCCATAAGCTATGTGGAGGCTTCAATTGATCTTAGTTGGAGAATTGCAATGCAAGCCAAAATCAAAGCAATCAAGAAGAATAAAACATGGATTTTGGTGGATAAACCAAAGGAAAAGAAGTCAATTGGTGTCAAATGGGTTTTGAGAACAAAGCTTAATCTTAATGGCTTTATAAATAAGCTAAAAGTTAGGATAGTAGCTATGGGCTATGTTCGGCAATATGGAATTGATTACCTTAAAACATTTGCTCTTGTTGCTAGACTAGATACAATTAAATTGTTTTTAGCTATTGTTGCTCAAAAAGGTTGGTGCATTCACCAACTTAATGTAAAATTTGCATTTTTGAATGGTGAACTACAAGAATAGATTTCTATTGAACAACCAAAGGGTTTTCTTAAGCAAAGAAAAAAAGACAAAGTTTGCTTGCTTAAGAAAGCTCTTTATGGTTTACAACAAGCACCAAGGGCTTGGTATAGCAAGATCAATATTCATCTTTTGAAATTATCTTTCATTAAGAGCAAAAATAAGACTACACTATATATTAAGGCTAATAAAAGGGAGATATTAGTGGTTTCACTCTATGTTGATGACTTACTAGTCCTAGGGAGAAATTCTCAATTAGATAAAACATTTCAAATGTGAAATAATGAACATGTTTGGGATGACTGACTTAAGACAAATAACTTTTTTTCTTAGCTCAGAGGTGTAGTAGACCAAAGGACTTTTCTTGAATTAGAAGAAATATGCAAAAGAAGTACCAAAGAGATTTCAAATGATGGATTGCAAAAGTTTAAACACTCCTTTGGCTAGAAGAGTTAAATTTTTAAAGAAAGATGGGACACCAAAAGTAGATTGCAACAAGTTTAGAAGTTTAATTGACAATTTGCTTTATTTGTCAGCATCTAAACTGGACATCATACAAGCTATGAGTATTTTGTCTAGATACATGCATAAACTAAGTCAAATACATTTTAAAGCAATAAAGAGGATCCTGAGATATATTAAAGGCACAAAAAACCATGACATCATGTTTAAAAGGACAGAAAAATTAGAGCTAGTTAGGTATATAGGCAACAATTGGGAAGGCTCAAAAGATGGAATCAAAAGTACCTTAGGGTATGTCTTTATCTTATGAACAAGTGCTTTTAGCTAGGGTTCAAATAAACAATCAATTGTTGCATAATCAATAATTGAAGTTGAGTATTTAGCTACAACTATAGTTGTGAAGCAAGCTATCTGACTAAGAAACATACTAATTAACCTAAATAACCCTAAAATAGTCTTACTAAAATCTTTTGTGACAACTAAACAGCCATAGCCATTTGAAAAACCCCTATACTTCATGGAAAAACCAAACACTTCTTATTAAAAATTCATTTTATCAAAAATGTTCAAGAGAACAAAGAGATTGAATTAATGTTTTACTCTCAAGAAAGCAATTAGCAAATATATTAACAAAACTACTTCACAAAGGAAGATTTTTAGTGTTGAAGAACAAATTGGGAGTGCAAACTGTTGTTCCCACAGCCTTGTATGGGTTGTAATTGTTGTTAACTAGGTTTAAGTGTGCAAGAAAGTAAAGCCACATAGAAGGGCAAGAAGGTAAAAGTTACATGGAGGGGCAAGAACGTAAAAGTCACATGGAGGGGCAAGACAGTAAATTTGCCGCAAGTAAGCTCTATTAGGGTTTCATGGAAGAGAGTATATAAAGACCTTGGAAGATAAAATTAGGGTAAGGTCAACACAATTAAATGCACGACAAAACACAAAAAGTGTGTGGACGGCCAACTAGAGAAAATAAAAAAACACAACACACGACCAAAGCACACCAACGGCAAGAGAACGACAGAACAGGGGACGACCAAATAAAAAACGGAGGTCGAAAATTGAGGAAATCGTAGCTGAACAGTAGCCGTCGTGAATAGTGTAGCCATCGTCGGAGATAGGAGAGAAAACGAAAATTGAGCAAATCGGAGCAGACCGGTGGGAAGAGAGAGAAACCCGACGGCCAAAACAGATGGTCGGCGAGGAGACAACACGGCACACGGCAACCTTACACCAGTGGTAGAAAAGAGAGACGATTGAAACGGCTAGTGAAGGGGGTGACGGCAGAATGATACGAAAGAGAGAGAGAACCGTCGGCAAAAACAAAACCGTCGAGAGAGAGAAAGAGGAGACGGCCGAAGGAGACCTGAATGAAGAACAACCGTCGAGAGAGAGAAAGGGGAGACGGTTGAAAAAGTGAGCAGAACAGCAAAAATAAACAATCGACAGAAACCCAAAAACGGCCAAATCGGAGTCAACAGGAAGGAGAGAGAAAACCCGATTCGGCCAACTAAGTGACTCGACGGCAGAATAGGTGGAGAGAGAAAAGAAGATAGAGAATCCGTCGTCGGAAGAACAGGGGTGGTCGGCCAAAACATAAGAAACCTGACGACCAAATAGGGGAAGGAGACAAAGAGGTGAACGACCAAGTGGGTGAATGGAAAAGAGATGATACGGCCAAAATCAGATCCGACTGGACAATGAGATAGATTTAGTTGGATAGTGAGAGAGATTCGGTTGAACGAAGAGAGAGAAACCATCGGCAGAATCGAAGATGGACGAAGAGAGAGAAATCCGGCAGGACGGTGTGAGAAATCTGGTGGTAAGAGAGAGAAATCAAGCGAGAAGAGAGAGAAATCCGACTGGACAGCAAGAGAGAGAGAAATGGACAGGTGAGCCATGAGACAGTGAGATCATGAGACAAGGAGACGGGTGAGACCGTAAGATGATGAAAGCAGGAATTGTGTGATACAACGCAGAGAAGGAATTCAGTGAAGCATTGAACTCAATGTATTTCCAGACTTCTTCAAGAGAGGTTAGAGAGTATTGCAGTGAACTTCTAAGCGGCAGTGGAGCAACCTTTCAATTCAACAGAGGCAAGACAAGCTAGAAGAAGGGTAGACACAGTAAATGACACTCTTTGTATTGTACTTGCTTAGTAATTGTAATAGTAAAAGGAGTAGAGGATTAAGACATCCATTGTAACTGGAATTCTTAAGTATAGTGGATAGTCTCGGTAAGGGAGAGTCCCTACCACCGTGGATGTACGTCATGTTGACGGAACCACGTAAATCTCGTGTGTCCTTAATTTGCTTTATGCTTTGTGTTTTGAATTGAGTTGTGAATGCAGCTAAAGTATTAGCCAACCCATAACCTAACGAAGACCTAAACAAGAACATCTGTATTTTCTATTAGGCAAGGTGTTTGAAAGGTGATTTTGGGGACTATTGTGATTAGTAGGTAGCAATGGATCTACCTTAGTCGAGTCTGAGAAAGAGTTTGCTTTTAAGAAGAGATTGAAGTTGTTCACTTACCTGCGAATTGTAAATTGTGGTGATACTGATTCACCCCCCCTCTCAATATCACAAACTAGTAGATCCTAGGGAGAAGTCGGGAACTTCAATTGGTATCAGAGCACAGGTTTACTAGTTTGAAACTTAACAGCTTGGTGTACTAGTTTGAAGGGATCTAGAAGTTTGACTTGTTCAGTATACTGAGAAATGGAAGTCGGTACTAGCATTAGCACCACTTACAGCAAGAAGGTTCCAATCTTCAACGGAACTAACTACCATATGTGGAGAGCAAGAATCCAAGTGGTATTTGCAACCATGGGCATGAACGTGGTGAAATGCGTACAAGAGGGTTTTGTGGCTCCAGAAGAAAGTAAAAACCCAACCCCAGAGGAGTTAAGGTAGTTTGAGATAAATGAGAAGGCCTTAAACGTCATCATTTCAGCATTGACAGATGCTAATTATGCTAAAGTTTTGGACTGCAAATCTGCCAAGGAGATATGGGACAGATTGTAGAAAATCTATGAAGGTGATGGCAGAATGAAGGAGGCTAAGCTTCAAGTGTTCAAGGAGAGATATGAATCTCTCAGAATGCAGAAGAATGAGACAGTCCAAGAGTTCTTCACCAAGGTTATTGATGTTGTAAACAACCTTAGAAGTCATGGGAAGAACAAGAAGGACTCATCGATTGTGAAGAAAATTCTGATAATTCTGTCTGAGAGGTTTGCCTCAAAGGTAGCAGCCATAAAGGAGAGTAGAGATCTCAATTCTATGTCTCTGCATGATCTCCAGTGCAATCTCATTGCATATGAGATGAGGATAAAGTCAGTTGAAAGCTCTGTAACAACGAAGGTATCAAAAGAGGCAGCTTTCAAAGCTATGAAGCATTTAAAGATAAAAGAAGAGGAAGAATCATCTAGTGAGGATGATGATGATGATGATGAGGAAGAAAGTGAAGGTGAAGTATTAGCTTACTTCATAAGGAAATTCAAAAAGGGGTCTAAGAAGGGAAAAGGACAGTTGTCCTTGAGATGTTATCGTTGTGGGCAAACTGGACACTTTGCTTCTTAGTGCAAAGTGAAACTTGATGATGAAGATGAGGATGGTGATAATGAGCAGAATTCAAGATGGAGAAGATCATCATTTAAATCCAAAAAGTCAGCAAGAAGACTGCCAACCCATAGAAGAAGAAGAGAGGCTCATTTAAGAGTTATGTGAGTCAGATAAAAGAAGCTGATGAAGAGGAAGATGAAGAATCATCAGATGAGCATGCCTTTATGGCATCAGTTAAAGGTGGTAGTTCAACCTCTGAAGAGGAAGAGGAGGTTGATGAAGAAGAGCCAGATCTTGAGGCTAAGCTACAAGCAGCTTTAAAGGAGATAATCAGAAGGGGCAGAACCATAAGAAGGTTGGAGGCTCATATAAAACAAGCTGAAGCAAAGTCTGAGGAAGTTGAAAGTCAAAAGGATGAAATAAAGGCTGAACATATTGACTTGAAGAGAAGATTTGAAGAACAAATCAAAATACGTGAAGACCTTACAGTAGAGCTTGGCTGAAGGACTTTAACAATTGAAGAAATGGAGATAGAGTTGCTGAGACTTCAACAACAACTCAAAAAGAGTGAGGAGAACTTGCAGAAGTTTGAAGTGGTAGGAAAAACAAGCTCTGCAAGAGAAAAGAAGAATGAGACTTTGCCACAGAAGTTGAAAGAAAAGGCTGTGACTCAAGTGAAGATAACTGAAGAAGAGAAGACAGTTATCAAACCAAAGCCAGGGCCAAAAATGATGTATGTGGTTAAAGAGCAGCAGCCTATAGCTGCTACGTCTCAGAAAGAAAAGAAAGTCAGCCAGCAAAGGGCTACGGCTGAGTAGAAGAAGGAGAAGAAGGTGACTAAAATGAAAGTCACACAAGCAAAGAAGCCAGCTACGTTGCCTACATAGTAAGTGATGAACAGAAGAAGATAAGCTGTGATTAGAGCCAAGAAGAGGCAGTTTCAAGGTCATTGCCTTTATTGTGGAGTTTGAGGTCATAAGGCAAGTAATTGTTGGTGGAGAAGGTCAGTATATGTTTCCAACTTGAGAAGATACAATGCTGTATACAAGGGGAGACAATACAAAATTCAGAGGAGAACACCTGTCGTGAGTTCTTGCACATGCTGTAAAAAGCAAGGGCACACTGACAAGGAGTGTTGGTGGAAGCCCAAACCAGTGGTTTCAAAGAACAAGTTTGTTGTATTGGCAAGCTTTGAATAGTGTGAAAGGTGCGGGCAGGATGGCCATAATGCCAAGAGATGCATGACACTTCTCCCTGAACAAGAGAAGACACTCAATAGCACAGTGAAAACAAGCAGTGCAGTCAAAGCTGAGAAAAAGGAGAAAGCTTTCTTCCAGCCAGTTCAAAAGAAGGAATATAAAGCTAAAAGGGAGGTGGCTAATATAGCTGAAATTGCACTCAAAGCTGACTACTAAGATAAGCAGTGGATCCTTGACAGTGGATGCACTTCACACATGACGGGAGACAAGAGTAAATTGTCAAAGCTAAACAAGTCAAGAGAAGGTAGAGTCAAGTTTGGCAATGATGATTCACTCAACATCAGTGGTCAGGGGTCAGTAATCATTGGAAGAGGAAAGTTGAAAGATGTTCTGCATGTTGAAGGACTTAGATATAATCTAGCATTTGTCAGCAAACTATGCAATGAAGACCATAAGGTAATATTTACAAAAACAGGTTGCCAGGTAAAGAGTAAAGAAGGCAATACTGTTGTAGCTGGAAAGAGAACAATTAGAAATTTGTATGTGATTGATGAAGAAAGAGATCCTCTTGTAACTAAGACTGTGCAAGAAAGAAAGCTAAAGAAAACGTGGATCAATGCTCATTAAGAAAATTAGATCACAGGTGACCCATCAGCAGGAGTTATAACAAGAAGAAGAATTATGGGAGCTATCGCTTTACTCTCACAAGTTGAACATAAATCTGTTGAAGAGGCTACACAAGATCTAACTAAATCTCTATCCACAGATCTATTTTAAAAGCACAGAATGAGTTTGTCTGTGCGAATGCCTCCTCAAGCCTGAAAATCAGGTGAATCCTCTATCTCTACATTGTGAGTTTTTCAGATTTGTAATTGGTTGGCAAAGGGGGAGAGAAGCAACAGTGCAGGGGGAGCTATTAAGAAAGGGGGAGTTGAAACTGTTGCATAGTGGCTTTTGTTATAAGTGTTGCCAACAATTACAAAGGGGCAAATTGTTGTTCCCACAGCCTTGTATGGGTTGTAATTGTTGTCAACTAGGTTTAAGTGTGCAAGAAAGTAAAGCCACATAGAAGGTCAAGAAGGTAAAAGCGACATAGAGGGGCAAGAACGTAAAAGTCATATGGAGGGGCAAGACAGTAAATTTGCCGCAAGTGAGCCTTATTAGGGTTTCATGGAAGAGAGTATATAAAGACCTTGGAAGACAAAATTAGGGTAAGACCAACACAATTGAATACATGGCAAAACACAAAAAGTGTGTGGACGACCAACTAGAGAAAATAGAAAAACACAACACACGGCCAAAGCACACTGACGACAAGAGAACGGCAGAACAGGGGACGGCCAAATAGAAAACGGAAGTTAGAAATTGAGGAAATCGTAGTCGCACAGTAGTCGTTGTGAACAGTGTAGTCGTCGTCGGAGATAGGAGAGAAAATGAAAATTGAGCAAATCGAAGTAGACTGGCGGGAAGAGAGAGAAACCTGACGACCAAAAACAGACAGTCGGCGAGGAGATAACACGGCACACGGCAACCCTACACCATTGGTAGAAAAGGGGGGCAACGGTAGAACGATACGAAAGAGAGATAGAATCATTGGCAAAAATAGAACCGTCGAGAGAGAGAAAGAGGAGACGGCTGAAGGAGAGCTAAACGAAGAACAACCGTCGAGAGAGAGAAAGGGGAGACAGCCGAAAAGGTGAGCAGAACGGCAAAAATAGACAATTGGCAAAAACCCAAGAACGGCCAAATCGGAGTCAACAGGAAAGAGAGAAAGAAAACCCGATTCGGCCAACTAAGTGAGCCGATGGCAGAATAGGTGAAGAGAGAAAAGAAGATAGAGAATCCGTTATTGGAAGAACAGGGGTGGTCGGCCAAAACACAAGAAACTCGACGGTTAAACAGGGGAAGGAGACAAAGAGGTGAACGACCAAGTGGGTGAATGGAAAAGAGACGATATGGCCAAAATCAGATCCAACTGGACGGTGAGATAGATCCGATTGGACAGTGAGAGAGATTTGGCTGAACGAAGAGAGAGAAACCACCGGCAGAATTGAAGACGGACAAAGAGAGAGAAATCCAGCTATAAGAGAGAGAAATCTGACAGGACAATGTGAGAAATCCGACGAGAAGAGAGAGAAATTTGACTGGACAATAAGAGAGAGAGAAACAGACAGGCGAGCCATGAGACAGTGAGATCGTGAGACAAGGAGACGAGTAAGACTGTAAGACGATGAAAGCAGGAATTGTGTGATACAACGCAGAGAAGGAATTCGGTGAAGCATTGAACTCAACGTATTTCCAGACTTCTTCAAGAGAGGTTAGAGAGCGTTACGACGAACTTCTAAGCGGCAGTGGAGCAGCTTTTCAATTCAACAGAGGCAAGACAAGCTAGAAGAAGGGCAGACACAGTAAGTGACACTTTTTGTATTGTACTTGCTTAGTAATTGCAATAGTGAAAGGAGCAGAGGATTAAGACATCCATTGTAACTGGAATTCTTAAATATAGTGGATAGTCTCGGTAAGAGAGAGTCCCTACCACCGTGGATGTACGTCATGTTGATGGAACCACGTAAATCTCGTGTGTCCTTAATTTGCTTTATGTTCTGTGTTTTGAATTGAGTTGTGAACGCAGCTAAAGTATCAGCCAACCTATAACCTAACGAAGACTAAAACAAGAACATCCGTATTGTCTATTAGGCAAGATGTCTAAAAGGTGACTTTGGGGACTATTGTGATTAGTAGGTAGCAATAGATCTACCTTAGTTGAGTCTGAGAAAGAGTTTGCTTTTAAGAAGAGATTGAAGTTGTTCACTTACTTGCGAATTGTGAATTGTGGTGATACTGATTCAGCCCCCCTCTCAGTATCACAAACTTGTAAATCGTAGGGAGAAGTCGTGAACTTCACAAACCAACACCACTAAGGAAGAGTGATGAAGATGAGTATTGGTGAAGCTGGTTTGCTTTTTAGTGTTACAATTATTGTTATTTTTTGTTGTTAGTATTCATCTATATTTAAAAGTTAGTTAAGTTAGTTAACATAAATGCTAGAAAAGTTTACAACCTATGTTAGCTTACTTCACTAAGGTTTAAGTTCAAATTTTAAATTAAAACTTTTGTATTTTAAATTTGAATTTCTGTTGACTTTCTTGCAAATTTTCAAATTTCAAATTTCAAATTTGAAATTCAACCAAATCTTATGTATAAAAGGAATGATCCTGAATGAAATTATGTATTGCTAAAAAAAAAAGGCTACCTAAGTCTTCCTTTGCTTTTATCACTTTCTACTTACTATAATTGTAGAAATATAAATTAACATTAATCATAAATCTCCTAATATGGCACCCAATTATCTTATTGAGAGTTCAAACTACAGGTCCTATATCCATAATCCATTTCAATAGGGTGCATTGTTTATGCTGCAAAGAAGGCTTTCCTTGTAAGAAAACTAGACAAAGTTTACCTAATTGGCCAAAATAGTAATAAGGATAACATCAAGTACTAGTCATCAAAGTGATTCAAAATAACAATAGCAACTAAGTGAAATAATAATACCAACAATAAAATAAAGATGATGCCCCTATTAAGACTTAAGATACAATGACCATACATGATACAAGCTCCCAAATCCAATAATGAAAAGTTTCAAAAGAACCATCTTGAGAAGATAACAACTCAACAATAGAACTTATGAATTGTTTAACACTAAACACAAAGCAGACCCCTATTTTACAACATGTAAGATTACATTATTAACTCCACATATCTAATACACAAATTAATAGTTCAATTAGCATCCATAGACATAAATGTATGTATTTCCCCCTTAAAAAACCTTGATCATTCTACTAGGGTAATCATAGGCACTAAGGTGAAAGAGCATTAGTCATTGAAATGTTGATGATAAGGCAATGGAGTTTATGGCATCACAAAGCAAAATTAGAAGAGTTTAGTCAAATAAGAAGGAAACTAGCCTTATGAATTATAGAAAGTCATATATCATTTATTAACCAAACCCTAAGACGCATCAACGAAGAAGTAAGACAATAGACAATCTAATGACTTGGTCCGAGGGACAAGTTAATTGGTGCAACAAGCCATTATATCCATCAAATCTAGAAGAATGGACTAATGATGAAATTCAATTCCAAAACACCTAAATCAATAAATTACAATTTTAATACAATTATTCAATTGCCAATAATAATTGTGCAAGATAAAAAAACATGGTATTGGATCAACATCAACTTCTCAAAGTTGTAATTTTACAAATGTAAAAAAAATATGTATAATAAAAAATACCTCATAATATAAATTTGACTAGCTATAGAAAAAATCAAAGTATAATAAGGCCAGATTCAAATTGACCTATCAATAATTTTGTAATTCAGATTTTTTTATTTGACTTTGACTTGATAAAAGTGTACACTTCTTCATAGTAGGTTTAAAATTGGATGCAAAAACCCATTCTTTGGAACCAAAATTTCAAAAAAAAAAAAAGGATAAAAATATAACGTTAGACAAAAATCAAGAGTATTTTATAAGTTGTATATAGAAATTTCTATTTACCACCCTTGAAACAAATATTATTTAATTTTGATTTAATCATTTCTTTTTTCCTTTTGGTCCAATCATGTAATTGGTGCATATGAAGTTAATGCTAGAAGAAAAATATATAAATTTAAGCTATATTTAGCTTTGGGAAATCAAATAACAAAAATGTGTGTCGCATTAATAAGAAGTGACCCCAAAAGTTTATAAGCAATCACTAAATACTCAAAATAATATTCGAGATATAGAAATAAGCATATAGAAAAGAGATGCAAAAACAAAAAAAAAAAATGAGTTTATAAGGCCATCAATGAATCATTCAATTGTATGCATGCTTTAAGAATTAAATTTAACTAGATCCCTAATATGGTGCCCATGTTCTATAATGAACATAATTTAACTTATAGAAAAAATTGATGTGCAATTTCAATATGAGAAAAAATATGTCATACTATAATGCAAGGAATGTCACTACCACACTAGACACAAAATTAGTGAAAAATCAAGTGCTTCCAAAATTAGCCATCCCAACCATTCACCTTAGCTTGCCTTTAAAAATGAAGTTTATAAAATACTACCTTGATTGAAAAGAAATTGTTATGTGTGAAAGAAAAGGTGTGCCAAATACATAAGTCTCCTTACATTGCTAGGTTCTAGGCCAAGGATATCCAATTACAAGAATAATTGGATATTTGCCAAATTGGTTAACAAGAATAATTGGAATATACATTCCTTGCATTTTGTAAACACATTATTTCCATAACTTGAACTCATAACCTTCCCATCACAAAGGAGTAACTTTACTATTGCAATAATGCTGCCCCTCAAATATGCAAATATCAGCTTAACTAAAAAGGTTTTAATATAGAGTATTTGTGAAAAAGAGGTCAACCAATTTCTCACTAGGATGATATAATATAAATTCAATTTGTATACACCTTTTGAAAAATTATAGTTAAGATGCTATAATGTAGCCTTAGCTTCAACTTTACAAGATGGAATGTATATTGTGTATCAAAAAAGGATCTGCAATGATGATACATGCATCATTTAGTTGTACTTACTAAAAAGATCTCATTCCAAACCCCCAGTTCAAAAAACTAATTTCAAAACAACAAGGATATATCATAATGAAAAAAGTAGAAGGAGTACACTCGTTAATTAGTAGAGAAAAAGTATATTACAAAAAGAAAGTACACTATTACTAACCTAAATAAATAGTTGTCAAACAAAACAAGATAGGAAAACACCAAATATTTTTATTGCAAGACAAAACAATTATTGAATAGCTTAATTGGAAGACAATATAATTCTTTCTTTACTTAGTTTCATCTAAGCATTTGTAAGACCTAATGTTTAGCTTAAATGGCCATTCACATGTGAAGTTGTATAGGTAATGCTACATCAAAACAAAAGAATGTGAGAATAAAGATGCTAGCTTAAATGAAGAAATTTATTTTCATCTTATCTACTTATTGGAGACTAAAAAAAAAAAAAAGGAGGATGAAAAGCCTCTATGAGTGTTATTTGTAAACCACCCTCAATTAAGCCACTTCATTTAGTCAAACAATGAAAGGGTTATATTTAGTGTCTAAGATCATATTAAAAAGATCATTATTGCTAATGTTGAATGCACATAATTATATCATCCAAACATTCTTTGCCCATAAGTGTAAAACCTTTTGTACTTGGTAAATTATCCTTATTAATTTTAAACCATCATAACTTTTTTATTATTTTAAATAGAACTTCAACATTTCAAGGTCAATTACTACAAGACTTGCTTCTTTCAAATATGAAGACAACAACAAGAATTATAAAACTTTAATCCAAAATTTAATTGGAATTCACTATATGCTTCACTATAATAAATAGAGACTATTTAGACATGTAATTGTTTCTACCTAATAAAGTTCATAATCTTTTTAATTTTACAATCTTTCACTCTTTTGCTTTGATTAGGCTAACAAACACATAATCCAATAATCAAGACTAACAAGATGGCTTATTTACCCAATTGCATGGGACATATAGACAATAGTCAACTAAGATTCAAATAGAGCCAAAACATATCTGTCTTTTAGGCACTCTTTCTTCTTGTTTAAAATGGTCATTATATTTAATCCATTTGAATTTGGAAGGCAATAGATTCATGGGTAACATTCCAAAAACATTATTCAACTCTTCTTCTATGGAGCATTGAATATTGGAAATAATTTTTATTTGGTGAAATTCCAACATCGATTGGGATTTTGTCCTATTTAAGAGTCCTTCATCTAGGAGGGAATAATTTAAGTGGTTTGATACTTGAAGTACTCTATTAGTTGAATGAACTAGGCATATTAGATCTTTCATATAACTTCTTTTTTGGAACAATACTAAGTTGTTTTAGCTGAATCTCTTTTGGGAAGGAAATCACATTCAATTTTGTAAAGGTTAGACCTATTAGTTTAGCTTGGATATATTTCTCACTGTCGTACAGTTTTCATATGAAGTTAAGTAACAAACAATTTTCAATTAAAGACATAGTTGCTTCCCTAGTGCAACAAGCTTAAGTTGATTTGAAACATATTAAACTAGATGTGCATTAAGTTCCTTGTAACTGGAATATTGCACCCAAAACACCATATATGCATAAACAATAAACAATAAACAACAAATAAATATTACATTCATCCCTATATATACATAAACAATAAACATTACAATGAAACACCTTACCTCTTTAATAACAATTAAGAAATGGACAACATGCTTGAAGTAAATACAAAATCTTTTCTTTTATAGCAACATCAAATGTTTTTATTTTCTAAAACTATTATAGAGGCAATTTTTGCAACAATTAGACACATGAAACCATAAATATCAATGTAAATCAATTCATTTTAAGTTATAATAGTAATTTATACTGATAGACTATATAAAAATGGTGTTGCAAGAAAGCTAAAAGGGGAAGATTTAAGGTTCATTGATGTTTATAATTTATTAGTTTGGGAAATTAAAACTCTAGAATTCAATTTTTTGCCCAAAAAAGTATGGAATTCAAAATTGTGTCAATTAGCATTTATTGATTAAATTGCTAAAAACAATGGAAATTGGAAAATCAAACTACTAGCATGATAATCTCCTCCATGTCATTTGTAAATTAGAGAGTTTAAAAGTCACTTAAGTCAATGAGCCAAATTTCTAGGAAATTTCTAAGAAAAAACACTCACTAGTATTAAGGCCTAAGTGGAGTGGTAAGGCATAGCTCCAAAACAAAAAAAGTAGTAGTAACACATGTGGTCCTAATGTAGCTTTTGAACCATTGGCAAATGCACACTCTAAATTAGGCATAGTAAGGCTAATGGGCTCACAAACATGCTTAATGGAGTGGTTGTTGGCTCTTGGCATGATCAAGGAGAGTGAATCGATATATGGTGCAAAGAATCCTATTGACATGTTTACTAAGTTAGTGGTTATTAAAGAAGTTAAGGTTATGTGCAATCTCAATTTACCTCTATAGTTAATTGTAAAAGAGTTGTTGCATTAAGGTTATGGATTGCAAGATAGGTTAGAATTACATTGTGATAGCTGCCAATTTGATAATCAATGTCTAAGTGGGAAATTGTTGTATGAATGGAGTTTGATTAATATTATATAGAGGGTAAACATGTAATTTGTCTTCATATAAGAGTAGCCTATCTCCTTGTATAAAAAGGCATGCTTATTACATAATTTTCAAAAACCCTAAAAAAAGTGAAACTCTAATATGGTCATGAATATAGGAATATTTAGGTTCTAAAACAATTAAATTCCATATTTTATTTCACTTTTATTCTTTTTTAAATATTTTTTTTGAACAACTAGTATCAAAGCCTTGGTTCTAAAAGGGCTAATGGGGCAATAGGAGTGATGACATTTGAATAAGGAAAAGTAAGGATCGACAAGTTTAATGGTACTGATTTTGGTTTCTAGAAGATGTAGTGAAAGATGATTTGCATCAAAAGGAATTAAATCAATTTCTTTTGGGAAAGAAATCAAAATCAATGAGTAAGGAAAATTGGGAGTTGTTGGATAGACAAGACTTGGGAGTCATCTAATTGATTATAGCCTAAAACATTGCTTTCAATGTTTAAGTAAAGAAGACAACCATAGGATTGATGACAACATTGACTCATACATACAAAAAACTATCTACTTCCAACTAAATATATCTAATGTGAAAATTATTTAATTCAAAGATTAAAAAGGGTACTTTTATTGCAAATCATATAAACGAGTTTAATATGACTTATAGTTGATTAAGTTTGGTGAATATAAATTTTGATAAAGAGGTTAAAGCTTTCATTTTATTATTCTCATTACTAGAAAGTTGGAATGTCATTGTAATTATAGTAAGTAGTTTATTTGATTCACAATAGTTACAATTTAGCACAATTTAGGATTTGATTCTAAGCAAAGATATTCATAAGAGAAAATTAAGTACATCATTTAGCTCTAGTTTTGCCTTAATTATTGAAGGTAGAGGAAGAATAACTCAATATGATGATAATAGGGGCAAATTAAAATCCAAGAAAAAGAGTACATTCAAATCTAGCGCTATATGTTAGAATTGCAGTCATAGGGGTCACTTTAAAAGAGATTGCAAACAACCTAAGAGGAAAAATTATAATGAAGATTTTGCGAATGCAACAATTGAAGATATCCTAAACACTTTGATTTTAAGCATTAATAGTTCAATAAAGTCTTGGATTTGAGACTTTAAGGTATCTTTTCACTTAACCTCACATAAAATTTGTTATAGAATTATGTTACTGGTAATTTCAAAAAAGTCCACCTTGTTAATGATGAATAGTTGAATATAGTGGGGAAGGGTGATGTTTATGTGAAGACATCAAATGGATATATGTGGAAGTTAAAGAATGTTAGACACATCTTAGGATTAAAAAGGAATTTAATCTTTTTAAGGTAGCTTGATGGACATTATAACCTTTGTTGATGGGTCATGAAAGATCATCAAAAGAGCAATAGTGATAACAAAAGGAAACAAGACTAGACACTTTATACAACCTCTAGTATAAAGGATTCAGTGGGTGTTATTAAGTTAGGGATTGATTCCAAAATGTAGTAATAGGCTTGGACATATAAGTGAGAAAAAAAATGAAGATACTTGTAGCAAAAGGCATGTTGTCAAACATAAAAGTTGTAGATGATGTTATTAGTGAGAACTATATTTTTGAAAAGTAGAAAAAGTCAGTTTTTTCAAAGTTAGAAGGACACCTAAGACATAAAAGTTGGAGCTTATGCATACTAATGTTTAAGGTCCCTTTCTAATAACATCCTTATGTGGCTCAATTTATTATGTTACCTTTATTGATGACTCTACTTAAAAGGTATGGGTCTATTTTTGAAAAAATAAATTTGATATATTGATGACTTTCAAGCAATGGAAAAAACAAATAAAAAATTAATCTAGCACTAAAACAAAATGCTTGAAATTTGATAATGGGGGGGTGAGTATGACAACAAAAAATTCATGCTATCATAACAGAATGATAGGATTCAAATGAAAAAAAATAGTTTTGAAGACACCATAACAGAATGATATCACTAAAATGCATAAAAATAACTTTAAATAAGCATGGTAAGAGTATGAGAATACATGCTAAATTACTAAAGACATTTTAGGTTGATAGTATTCACACTGTAGCCGATTTGATTAATCAAGAATCATCTATTCTCTTGGATAGAGAACTACCAGAGGAGACATGGATAGTTAATAAGGTAAATCTATCATATCTAAAAGTCTTTAAATGTATCTTTTATGTACATATGAATTCTAATAAGAGAATAAATTAGATTATAAATCCCATAAGTGTTTTTTATTGGTATAGAATTGATGAATTTAGATATCATCTTTAGGATGATCAAAATAGAAAAATTATTAGAAGTAAAGTTTTCATATTAAATGAAAATATTGTCTATAAAAACAAATACATTACAAAATTTGATAGTGCTAGGAATCATGCCATAAAAGGGGGACATATTAAATTAGAGAAAATTTCAAAGGATGATATTAGTAGAATAGTGCTAAAAAACTATGAAATTATCTCAATATACTCAAAGCCTTCTACACTAGTGGCACAGGTGATGAAATCTGGTAGAATATCTAAACCTCCATAACAATTCTCTCTTTCCTTGTATTATTTACTATTAATTGGTAAATGTGAGCTAAAATGCTTTGATGAAGCAATACAAATTAAAGATTTTGTCAATTGGAAGTTACTTAAGGAAGAAGAAATGAGTATATTGTAGAAAAATCATACATAGAAGCTAACTTAATTACTAAAAGGCAAAAGGGCACTAAACAACAAGTGGGTTTATTAAGCCAAAGAAAAACATGTTAGAAGTAAGAGATATAAGGCAAGGTTGGTTAAGAAGAGATTTTAGTAAAAAAAAGAAATTGACTATGCTTAAATTTTTTCTTCAATTGTAAAAATATCAACAATTCAATTTGTATTGAATATTGTTGCCTCTAAAAATTTATATTTAAAATAGTTTAATGTAAAAACAACTTTCCTTTGTGGTAATTTAGAGGAAGATATTTACATGATGTAGCAAAAGGTTTTTCAATCCCTAAAAAGGAAAATCTTGTGTGTAAACTTAATAAAAGTTTGTATGATTTGAAACATGCTCCTAGGAAATGGTACAAGAAGTTTGATGTCTTTATGTCTAATTACAATTTTAAGAGATGTGACATGAATCATTATTGTTATTTTAAAAAATTTGACATTTGCTATACTATTTTGCTATTGTATATAGATGATATGCTTATTTTAGGTTATAATATTTTAGAAATTAATAGCTTAAAGTAGGAATTGTCAAATGAGTTTGTAATGAAAGATCTTAAAGTTGCAAAGCAAATTCTTGGGATAGGAATTATGGGGGACAAAAAGGCTGGTACTTTGAAACTATTATAGGCTACTTATATTAAAAAGCTATTAAATCATTTTAGGATGTAAGGAGCAAAGCTAGTCAATAATCCTTTGGCAAATCACTTCAAGCTTTCAAAGAACAATCACCAAAGACAGATGAAGAGGGAAAATGCATGTCAAGAGTTTCTTATGTCTCAATAATTAGTAGTTTTATATATGTTATGGTTTGTACCAACTTAGCACATGAAGTCAGAGCTATAAGTAGGTACACAACTAATCTTGGTAAATAACATTAAGAGGCTATTAAGTGGATTTTTTGCTATCTAAAGGGTAGCATAGATATAACATTGTGTTTTAAAAAGAAAGATATGAACTTGTGAGGCTTTATTAATGCAAATCTTGCAATAGATATTGATAGTAAAAGGAGCATAACAGGTTATGTATATACTTTAGGTGGTACCATTGTGAGTTGGGTATCTTAATTACAAACATTATGGCTTTATCAACTAGTAAACTAAACATGTTATCATTACTAAAGCAAGTAAGGAATTGATTTGATTAAAGAACTTTCTAGAAGAACTAAGCAAGTTATAAGGAAGTAGTATTCATTGTTATGATGGTTAGAGTGAATTTGTCTTGTTAAGAATCTCATATTCTATACAAGAACAAAGTATATCTAATTAAAGTATCACTTCATACATGATTTATTGGATGATGGGACATTGACTCTAGAAAAGATATGTGGTGCGAAGAATCCTACAACATGTTTAACTAAGTTAGTGGTTATAGAGAAGTTGAGGCTATGTGTAGCCCTATTTAACCTCCATAATTAGTTGTTAAGAAGGTGTTACACTAAGGTTATGGATTGCAAGATGGGTTAGAATTATATAGTAATAGTTACCAATTTGATAATCAGTATCTAAGTTGGAGATTGTTGTAAAAATGGAGTCTAATTAATATAATATAGGGGTAAATATGCAATTTACCTTTATATAAGAGTTGCTTTTTTTTCATTGTATAAAAAGTGTGTTTATTATTTAATTTTTTTAAAATTCAAAAAAAGTGAAACTTTAGTGTAGTTGTGGAGGTATGAATATTCAAGTTTTGAATGATTTTTAAAATTCTTTGTGTTTGTTAGTTTTATTTTCCTTATCACCTTTTAGTTTATTCTACCTAACTAGTACTAACCTAAGTGTGTTTGACCTAACATTGTAGACATTATTATGAAATTATGAACTATTAAAGTTACTTAGTAACTTAAGAAATTAAACATGGTTTGCTAGACTTTAACCTCTTATGAATACTGAAGTTCCTGACTTCACCCTAAGATCTACTAGTTTGTGATACTAAGAAGAGGGGTGAATCAGTATTACCACAATTCGCAGATATGTGAACAACTTCAACCTCTTCATAAAAGCGAATTCTTTCTCAGATTCGACTAAGGTAGATCTATTGCTACCTACTAATCACAATAGTCGCCAAAGTCACCTTTTAGACACCTTGGCTATTAGGTCTTTGTTAGGTTATGGGTTGGTTGATACTTTTGCTGTGTTCACACAACTCAATTCAAAACATAAAACGTAAAACAAAGTAAGGACATACGAGATTTACGTAGTTCCGTCAACGTGATGTACATCCACGGTGGTAGGGACTCTCCCTCTACTAAGACAATCCACTATACTTGAGAATACCAGTTACAATGGATGTCTTAATCCTCTGCTCCTTTCATTATTGTAAATACTAAGCAAGTACAATACAAAGAGTGTCACTTACTATGTTTACCCTTCTTTTAGCTTGTCTTACCTCTGTTGAATTGAATGACTGCTTCATTACCGCTTAGAAGTTCACCACAACGCTATCTAACCTCTTTTGATGAAATCTGGAAATACGTTGAGTTCTTTCAATGCTTCGTTGAATTCCTTCTTTAGGTTGTCTCACACAGCTCCTGCTTTCACGTCTCACGGCCTGCCCTATGCTTTTGATTAGTTACACCATTGCACATTCTGGTCTCACGCCGACGCACATTCTGGTCTCACGCTGACACACGTTCTGGTCTCACGTCATCACACGTTCTGGTCTCACGCTGTCACACGTTCTGGTCTCACGCTGTCGTACGTTCTGGTCTCACGTTTCATATCTGCACCCACTTCGCTGTTTTCAAGCCTCACAGATACCAGATCTGCTCTCTATGTCCATTTCTCTCCCAGTGGTTGTACAATTCTCCGTGTTTTCTCCTTCACCGTCTAGCCAGGTTTGATTTCTTCTCTTCCAGGTGGTCTGTGCTGGTGTTTCTAGTTTCTTCTCTCTTCCGGGTGTGTTGTTTCTGGTTTTCTTCTCTTTGTGGTTGCACGGATTTCTGCTCTTGCGGGTGTCTTTCACGTTTTGCTCTCCTGGTTGTATTTACTGTTCACACCTCTATTCTAGTCATTTTTGATTTTTCTCTTTTGCAACCCCTGTTCTACTGTCCAGCCTTGATCTGATTTTGGCCATATCGTCTCTTTTCCGTTCACCCACTTAGCCATCACAGATTTCCTCCCTTTTCTGCTGGTGGTCTGCTTTTCTTTGTCCTGCCATCTTGCCCCTGTTCTGCCATCACTCTTCTTCGACCGTATGTCATTTTCTCTCTTTCGGCCGGTCACTCTATTTGGTCGTTCCAGGTTTTCTCTCCTTCGCTGTCCAGTCTATTTGGCCATTCTGGGTTTTCTCTCTTTCAGTCGGTTGTCTGTCTTTCCTGTCCATCATTCTTCGGTCATTCCCCGGTTTTCTTTCCTTTCCCGTTGGTCACTATTCTTTGGTCGTGTTGTCTCCTTGCTGACCGCTGGTGTACCGGTGGTGTGTCGTTCCAGATTTTCTTTCCTTCACCCCCTTTTGGCCATCACGTATTTTCTCACTCATGACCCCTATTCTGCCGACGGTGGTTTGTTTTTGGCCTTGTTGGGTTCTTCCTAATGGTTGAATTGTCGACCTTGCTCTCTTTGTGTTTATCGAATGTTCTCTTATGTTGGCCTTACCCTAGTTTTGTCTTCCAAGGTCTTTATATACTCTCTTCCATGAAACCCTAATAGGGCTTATGCGGTGGATTTACGTTCTTGCCCCTCTATGTGGCTTTTACTTTCTTGCATACTTAAATCTAGTTGACAACAATTACAACCCATACAAGGCTGTGGGAACAACAATCTCCCCACACTCACAAGAAAAGCCATTATGTAGCAATTTCAACTCCCCCTAACTATGCACTCCCCCTTTCTTAACAACTCCCCCTGCATTATTGCTTCTCTCCCCCTTTGCCAACCAATTTCAAATCTGAAAAACTCACAAAGTAGAGATAGAGGATTCACCTGAACTTCAGGCTTGAGGAGGCATTCGCATAGATAGACTCATTCTGTGCTTTTCAAATAGCTCTGTGGACAGAGATTTAGTTAGATCTTGTGTAGCATCTTCAACAGATTTAGGTTCAACTTGTGAGAGTAAAGCAGTAGCTCCTATAATTCTTCTTCTTGTTGTAACTCCTGCTAATGGGTCACCTAGCATCTGATTTCCTTGATGAGCACTGGTCCACGTTTTCTTTGTCCTTCTTTCTTGTACAGTCTTAGTTGCAAGAGGATCTCTTTCTTCATCTGCAGACTCACTTTTCTCCGAGTCTGAACTTACTTCTTGTCCGTTTTCTTCAGGTTGGTCTGATTCTTCATCTACATTGAAGTCATCTTCTTCCTTGTCCTCAACTTCTCCATTCTGCATTGTTTTCTAGTTCTCATCTATTCTCACATCACTGGACGTGATCACTTTTCCTAGCTTATGCAGGAAAACTTTATAACCTTTTGTCTTTGCTGAGTATCCCACAAAGATTCCTTCATCAGACCTAGCATTGAATTTTCCCAAGTTTTGCTCCTTGTTCTTCACAAAACATGGGCTGCTAAAGATTCTGAGATACTTGGCTATTGTCTTCTTCCCACTTCATAGCTCGTATGGAGTCTTATCAGTATTGGGCCTTACTAAGACTTTATTCAGTAGATGTACAGCTGTAAATGTT
This sequence comes from Ceriops tagal, assembly GCA_021533255.1. Classification (NCBI taxonomy): domain Eukaryota; kingdom Viridiplantae; phylum Streptophyta; class Magnoliopsida; order Malpighiales; family Rhizophoraceae; genus Ceriops; species Ceriops tagal. The sequence goes on along the minus strand of CM038611.1, from coordinate 443,256 downwards.
GCTTCTGTCCAAAATCTTATGTGAAACTTGGATTTCAGCAGTAGAGTTCTTGCCATTTCAACCACATCTCTATTTTTTCCTTTATACCACCCCATTCTGTTAAGGTATTCTTATTGTTGCCATCTGATGGTGAATACCATGCTTCTTAAGGTAACCTTCAAAAGCTTCATTTGTAAATTCAGTGCCTTGATCTGACCTCAATACTTTGATCTTCCTTCCACTCTCATTTTCAGCTAATCTTCTATATCTCTTGAAGTAATTTAGAACTTCTGACTTGTGTTTAAGGTGCATGATGTAAGTCCTTCTGGAATAATCATCAACAAACAAGATGAAGTACCTCTCACCATTCAACCCTTTTGTCCTCATCGATCTACATAAATCAGTATGCACAATGTTAACCACTATTTCAAAACTGAACTCTTTGATCTTATATTGCTTTCTGGCATGATTTCCTTTAGAGCATGCTGAGCAAACATACTCTCTCTCTCTCTTGAGGTCGGGAATGTCTCTGATTGCATAAGTAGTGATCAGCTTCCTTATTTCTTCTGTGATAAGTGTCCCAGCCTTCTATGCAACAGTTGATTTTCTTCTTCTTTAGTGAGTAAACAACTATTTGTCTTGTTCTTATCAATCACATATAAATGTCCAGCTGTTCTTTTCCCAGTTGCAATAGTATTGCCTTCTTTACTCTTTACTTGGCAACCTGTTTTTGTGAATATCACTTTGTAGTCTTCATTGCATAGTTGGCTGATAGATGCTAGATTATATCTGAGTCCTTCAACATGCAGAACATCTTTCAGCTTTCCTCTTCCAATGTTCACTAACCCCTGACCACTAATGTTGAGTGAATCATCATTGCCAAACTTGACTCTACCTTCTCTTGACTTGTTTAGCTTTGATAATTTACTCTTGTCTCCCATCATGTGTGAAGTGCATCCACAGTCAAGGATCCATTGCTTATCCTTGTAGTCAGCTTTGAGTGCAATTTCAGCTATATTAGCCACCTCCCTTTAGCTTTATATTCCTTTTTTTGAACTGGTTGAAAGATAGCTTTCTTCTTTTTCTTAGCTTTGACTGCACCTATTGTTTTCACTATGCCATTGAGTGCCTTCTCTTACTTAGGGAGAAGTGCCATGCATCTCTTGGCATTATGGCCATCCTGCCCGCACCTTTCACACTATTCAAAGCTTGCCAATACAACAAACTTGTTCTTTGAAACCACTGGTTTGGGCTTCCACCAACACTCCTTGTAAGTGTGCCCTTGCTTTTTACAGCATGTGCAAGAACTCACGACAGGTGTTCTCCTTTGAATTTTGTATTCTCTCCCCCTCTATGCAACATCGTATCTTCTCAAGTTGGAGACGTATACTGGCCTTCTCCACTAGCAGTTACTTGCCTTATGACCCCAAACTCCACAATAAAGATAGTGCCCTTGAAACTGCCTCTTCTTGGGTCTAATCACAACTTGTTTTCTTTTGTTCATTACTTGCTGTGTAGGCAAGGTTGCTGGCTTCTTTGCTTGTGTGGCTTTCATTTCAGCCACCTTCTTCTCCTTCTTTTGTTCAGCCATTGCTCATAGTTGGCTAACTTTCTTTTCTTTCTGAGATGTAACAGCTATGGGCTGCTACTCTTTAACCACATACATCATTTTTGGCCCTGGCTTTGGTTTGATAACTGTCTTCTCTTCTTCAATTATCTTCTCCCGAGTCACAGCCTTCTCTTTCAACTTCTATGGCAAAGTCTCATTCTTCTTTTCTCTTGCAGAGCTTGTTTCTCCCACCACTTCAAACTTCTGCAAGTTCTCCTCACTCTTTTTGAGTTGTTGCTAAAGTCTCAGCAACTCTATCTCCATTTCTTCAATTGTTGAAGTTCTTGAGCCAAGCTTCATAGTAAGGTCTTCACATATTTTAATCTGTTCTTCAAATCTTCTCTTCAAGTCAATATGTTCAACCCTTATTTCATCCTTTTGACTTTCAGCTTCCTCAGACTTTGCTTCAACTTGTTTTATGTAAGCCTCTAACCTTTTTATGGTTTTGCCCCTTCTGATTATCTCCTTTGAAGCTGTTCCCAACTCAGCTTCAAGATCTGGTTCTTCTTCATTAACCTCCTCTTCCTCTTCAGAGGTTGAACTACCACCTTGAGCTGATGCCATAAAGGCCTGCTCATCTAATGATTCTTCATCTTCCTTCTCATCCAGGTTCTTTTATTTGACTCACATAACTCTTAAATGAGTCTCTCTTCTTCTTTTGTGGGTTGGCAGTCTTCTTGCTGGACTTCTTTGATTTGAATGATGGTCTTCTTCATTTTGAATTCAACTCATGATCACCATCCTCATCTTCATTATTAAGTTTCACTTTGTACTGAGAAGCAAAGTGTTTAGTCTGCGCACAACGATAACATCTCAAGGACAACTGTCCCTTTCCCTTCTTAGACCCCTTTTTGAACTTCCTTATGAAGTATGCTAACACTTCACCTTCACTTTCTTCCTCTTCCTCATCATCATCCTCATTGGATGATTCTTCCTCTTCTTTTATCTTCAAGTGTTTCATAGCTTTGAAAGCTGCCTTCTTTGATACCTTTGACGTTAAGGAGCTTTCAATTGACTTAATTCTCATCTCATAAGCAATGAGATTGCACTGGAGATCATGCAGAGACATAGAATTGAGATCTCTACTCTCCTCTATGGCTGCCACCTTTGAGGTAAACCTCTCAAGTAGAATTCTCAGAATTTTCTTCACAATAGATGAGTCCTTCTTGTTCTTCCCATGACTTCTAAGGTCGTTTAAAACATCAATAACCCTGGTGAAGAATTCTTAGACCGTCTCATTCTTCTGCATTATGAGGGATTCATATCTCTCCTTGAAAACTTAAAGCTTGGCCTCCTTCATTCTGCCATCACCTTCATAGACCTTATGCAATCTGTCCCATATCTCCTTAGTAGATTTGCAGTCCATAACTTTAGCATATTTAGCATCTATTAATGCTGAAATGATGACATTTAAGGTCTTCCCATTTATCTCAAACTGCCTTAATTCCTCTGCGGTTAGATCTTTACCTTCTTCTGGAGCCATAAAATCCTCCTGTACGGATTTCACCACGTTCATGCCCATGGTTGCAAACACCACCTGCATTCTCACTCTCCGCATATGATAGTTGGTTCTATTGAAGATCGGAACCTTCTTGCTGTAAGTAGTACTGGTGCTGGTACCGACATCCATTTCTTAGTATGTTGAACAAGTTCAAAACTTTTGAAACCCTTCAAACTAGTACACCAAGTTGTTAAGCTTCAAACTAGTGAACCAGTGCTCTAATACCAATTGAAGTTCCCGACTTCACCCTAGGATCTACTAGTTTATGATACTGAGAGGGGGTGAATTAGTATCACCACAATTCGCAGATATGTGAACAACTTCAACCTCTTCTTAAAAGTGAACTCTTTCTCAAATTCGACTAAGGTAGATCTATTACTACCTACTAATCACAATAGTCCCCAAAGTCACCTTTCAGACACCTTGGCTATTAGGTCTTCGTTAGGTTATGGGTTGGCTGATACTTTTGCTGTGTTCACACAACTCAATTCAAAACACAAAATGTAAAACAAAGTAAAGACACACGAGATTTACGTGGTTCCGTCAACGTGACATACATCCATGGTGGTAGGGACTCTCCCTCTACCGAAATAATCCACTATACTTGAGAATACCAGTTACAATGGATGTCTTAATCCTTTTCTCCTATCACTATTACAAATACTAAGCAAGTACAATACAAAGAGTGTCACTTACTGTGTCTACCCTTCTTTTAGCTTGTCTTGCCTATGTTGAATTGAATGGCTGCTTCACTGCCACTTAGAAGTTCACCACAACGCTCTCTAACCTCTCTTGAAGAAATCTAGAAATACGTTGAGTTCTTTCAATGCTTCGCTGAATTCCTTCTTTAGGTTGTCTCACACAACTCCTGCTTTCACCGTCTCATGGCTTCTGGTCTGCCGTTTCACGTCTCACGGCTTGCCCCACACTTCTGATCAGTCACGCCGTTGCACGTTCTGGTCTCACACCGTTGCACGTTCTGGTCTCACGCTGTCGCATGTTCTGGTCTCACGTTTTAGATCTACACCCACTTCGCTATTCTCAAGCCTCACAGATACCAGATTTGCTCTCCTCGTCCATTTCTCTCCCGGTGGTTGTATGACTCTCCGTGTTTTCTCATTCACCATCCAGCCAGGTTTGATTTCTTCTCTTCCGGGTGGTCTGTGCTGGTGTTTCTGATTTCTTCTCACCCAGTGGTCTATGCTGGTGTTTCTGGTTTCTTCTCTCTTCCAGGTGTGCCATTTTTGGTTTTCTTCTCTTTGTGGTTGTATAGATTTCTGTTCTTGCGGGTGTCTTTCACGTTTTGCTCTCCCGATTTTCTTTCATGTTTTGCTCTCCCAGTTGTTTTTGCCATTCACACCTCTATTCTGGCCGTTTTTGATTGTTCTCTTTTGCAACCCTTGTTCTACTGTCCAGCCTCGATTTGATTTTGGCCGTATCATCTCTTTTCCATTCACCCACTTGGCCATCATGGATTTCCTCACTTTTCTATTGGTGGTCTGCTTTTTTTCGTCCTGTCGTCCAGCCCCTGTTCTACCGTCACTCTTCTTCAGTCGTATGTCATTTTCACTCTTTTGGCCGGTCACTCTATTTGGCCATTCCGGGTTTTCTCTCCTTCGTCGTTCAGTCTATTTAGCCATTCTGGGTTTTCTCTCTTTTAGCTAGTTGTCTGTTTTTCCCATCCACCCTTCTTCGGTCATTCCCCGGTTTTCTCTCCTTTCCCGTTGGTCACTATTCTTTGGTCGTGTTGTCTCCTTGCCAACTGCTGGTGTGCTGTTCCATATTTTCTTTCCTTTGCCCCCTTTCGGCTATCACATATTTTCTCACTCACGACCCCTGTTTTGCCGATGATAGTCTGTTTTTGGCCTTGTCAGGTTTTTCCTAATGGTTAAATTGCTGACCTTGCTCTCTTTGTGTTTACTGAATGTTCTTTTATGTTGGCCTTATCCTAGTTTTGTCTTCTAAGGTTTTTATATGTTCTCTTCTATGAAACACTAATAGGGCTTACGTTGCGGATTTACGTTCTTGCCCTTCTATGTGGCTTTTACTTTTTTGCCCCTCCATGTGGCTTTACTTTCTTGCCCCTCCATGTGGCTTTACTTTCTTGCACACTTAAATCTAGTTGACAACAATTACAACCCATACAAGGTTGTGGGAACAACAAATTCTATACTACAAGGAAATGCCATAAGGTTTTCTTCTTTTTGCGTAAGATCCAATCCTTTATTCCTTAGGTAAAAGCATTTTATAGATCAAGCTTTTAAGCAGCCATTAATCAACTTCATAATGGAAAATATAATTGTTAAATAACTCTCTAAAATCTTAATTACATCTAAAAACTCAAATTTACAAGTTAGAAAGTCCATAGACTTTATCCATAATAGTAAGCATTTAAATTTTAGTGATATGAGATGAGATTTAATACTCTTAACAAATACTAAGCTCAATTGGCATGTAATAAAATGAAATTAGATTAAATAGGTTTAACTCATGTACTATAAGTCCAACAGTGTTGAGCTAAATTGATGAAACTAAAGGATGAAAAGTCCTAATGACTGAGTAAAGAATTTAGACAAGAGGGTTAACTAAACTCTATTAGATAACCTTTTAAAACCTAAATCCACCTAAGAGTTTAGGCTTACAAATGGAAAGTCAACAAACGTAAGTTATGTTACGCCTTTATACTTTTGTGATGGGACATTTAATACTCTTAATAATAAGTCAAAGATATCATGGTGGTTTGAGTATACATTATTGAGATATTTTTTCATATCCATCATGATTATTGTAATCTCTTTAAATTACAATAATATCTACAATTCTCACTATTATTTGTCGATTCTTTCATTATTATGTGACTATGTAATTATTGTAAATTGCATACTGTTTTAGTTATGTACAACCATATAAATAGGGTCCTCCTACAAGCATTATTGCATAGTATAGTTGAGTAATACATCTTTCATATTCACAAATTTTCCTTTTGTGGAGTTTTTTATTCTTTTTGACAACTATCTTTTCTAATCTCTCTCCTATTGTAAGCTTACTTTTTGTTGGATTTTCACCGAGAGAAGTTATTTTAAAAAGTATTCCACATTTAAACACCTCTACTCACCACCTTAATTTTGCTTCTATTTTCTAGCACATGTAAACATCACACCATATCAATTATGCCTAATTATTTTTTTATTCAAAATATTGGTATTTTTCAAGTGTGCTCTTTTGTTTTTGGGATTGTTTTGTCTAATTGTTTTTGTTTTGAGACATAGCTACTACATCATCCCATTCACTACATTGGATGTAATCATTTAAGATTATAATTAACCAATTTTCATGTCAAAAGGGTTTGATCACAACACTTGATAGTTCTATTGCCTCATTTGCTTTTCCTATTACCTTATGTACTTCATCTTGGTTAATTGATTCTAATTGTTGTAATTATACGACTTTTGAGTCTTCTCAATTTTCAAAACAATTGGCTCTCTCATAAACTAACTATTCATATTGCTGATGGGTTTGCTATGCATGTTAGCTACATTGGATCTATATCTACATCCATTATGTCCTTACTTAACACTTATTTGGTTCCATTCTTATAATATTATTTATTATTTATTGATCAATTTTGTGATCTTTAGTTGGGACTTCATTTTTCAAACCATAGATATGAAGTGCAAGAACCTTGGACAAGTTAGGTTGTTGGAATAAATTGTAAAGTTGGATGTCTTTTTAAGCTTACCTCTTTCACATTCCTTATGGTCTTTTTGCAATTGTATCACCCTCTACTCTTAGTTTATGGCATTCACATCTTAGTTATGCTTCTTTGTCCAAAATTAAGCATTTAGCTTTGAATAACTATTTAGTGCATGTTAACAAGGAGTTTTTTTGTTGTATATTGTATTAACTTGGTAAATAGTAACTTTGTCTTAGTGTTAATGATTCCATCTCATCATCTCCTTTTGATCTTATCCATTTTGATATTTGGGACATTGCTTTTGTTCATATAAAAGGTGGTTTAAGATATTTTGTGCTCTTTGTTGACATTTTTTCTAAATTTACTTGAATTTATCTCTTGAAAATTTGTTTTGAAGTATCTTAGATTTACCAAGAGTTATTGACAATAATGATCTACACTTAGTTTTTCAAACATATTAAAATTCTTTGCATAAAAACATAGTGGCATTTTTTTTTATATCAATCTTGTCCAATGACCTTTAAGGATAATTGTCGTGTTGAATGAAAATTAAATCATATCTTGCACACTATTTGCTCTTTGTTGATTTTTGCCTCTCTTCCTAAGTCATTTTGGGGTGAACCAATTTTAACTATTGTAAATATATTTCATAGGATACCTTTTTCTATTATTAAAAACAAAACACCATATGAGTGTCTTTATGAAGAATTACATAATGATAATCTACTTAAAACTTTTGGTTGTGCCTATTTGGTTCTTCTTTAACCTTAAATTTGACTAAATTGTTGATCCTTCATAATAAAAAATAGAAGTTTTGGCCAGTCTAATGCTTTTTCATCACCATAACTTAATACTCCTCACTTACCATAATCTTTAGCCTTCTCTCTCATACATATTTACCCAATCATTCCACTTAGTTACATGAACCCTCTATTCTTTTGTACAATTTCATTATTATTCTATTCTTGCCACCTTATGTTAACCTACTTCCTACAAAGAGTTAGTTCAAATCCTTTTTGGTAAAGTGCTATGTCTTAGAAGATTGAGACATTAGAAAAAAAAGGTCATACATTGGATCTAGTAGATTTACCTTTTGGAATATCTCTTATAGGAAACATAAGGGTATATAAAATTAAGACTCATGTGGATGGTTTTGTTGAGCAATAAAATACTTGCCTTGTTGCTAAAGGGCTCACTTATGAGTATGGTATTGATTATGAATATATATTTGCTCTTATCATTTGTGTTACTTATATTCAATCCCTATTGATAATGGCCACCCTATGGCATTGGAAGTTGTTTGAGATGGATGTTAAGAATTCCTTTTTTTATGGGGATTTAAATAAGGTAGTCTATATGTAGCCTCCTCTTAATTACTAGCATCCTTTAATAATATTTATTGTCTTTGCATAGGCTTAAACAAGCTTCTTGAGCTTGGTTTGTGAAATTCAATTTTACCATTCAACAACTTGGCTTCACATGATTTTCTAATGACTTTGGTCTTTTTATCCAAAAGACAAATACTGGTACTATTCTTCTTTTAATTTATGTTGATGACATAATTATTATAAGTGATGATGTTGTAGGATTCTCTTTGAAAGTACCTTAATCAACATTTTTAGATGAAAGATTTGGGTTCTTTGAGTTACTTCTTAGGCTTAGAAGTATCCTTTGTGACTGATGGTTACTTTTGTTCTCAAGCAAATATCTCGAACCTTGTTTCTTAGGTAAGTATTATACACAGTAAGACAATTTTCTTATTTCTTAAGATAAATGTTAAGCTAAATTTAGTTGATAGTATCCTCTTTAATGATGCCAATATTTATTGTTAGCTAGTTAGGAATCTAGTTTATGTTATAGTCACCCCCTTTAACATTGCATATATAGTTTATCTAGTTAGTTAATTCATGGTTGCTCTTACCTTTATTCATTTTATAGTCATTCTTTGCATTCTAAGGTATGTCAAGAGGGCTTATATTTGTGGACTTCATTTCTTTGATCATTCTTCTCTTTTGCTACAAGTCTTTATAAGTGCTAGTTAGGCTAAGATCTTATAGATAGATACTTTAGTACTAATTTTTGTTTCTTTCTTAGCAACTTTGTCATCTCTTAGGATAGTAAGAAACAACTAATAGTAGCATACTATAGCATTATGGCTGAGTACTTTGCTTTAGTTGATGCAACAATTGAATTTATTTGCTAAAATTGGTTGCTCAGTAATATGAACTTTCATTCTTAGGTCCTATTACACTACATTGTGACAACTAGAGCATCATTCATATCACTCATAATGATGTCTTTCTTAAGTGCAAAGCATATTAAGATTGATTATCATTTCATCTAATAACACATCAATAATGGTACAATACACTTAATTTATTCCCTTAGTAGATCAGCTTATTAACTTACTTATAAAGACAAATCCTTCAGGCCATTTTCTTGAGTTACTTTGCAAACTCAAATTAGTTTTAACAATACCAACTTGACTTTAAGAGAGGATGTCAAAGATATTATTATGATCTAAAGATATATTATTGAGATGTCTTTTTATATCCATTATAATTACTGTAATCTCCTTATATTATAATATCTATAATTATCTCCATTATTACTTGATTGTTTTAGTGTTATGTGTTTATTTAATTATTATAGATTATTTACTCATTTGGCTATGTACAATCATATCAATAGGATCCTCTTGTAAATAATATTATATAGTTGACTAATACAACTTTCATATTCATAAACTCTCTTTTCCTATATTGCTTTTATCAATTATAAAATGGATCTCTCTTATTTCAAGCCAAGGCCTATGTTACCATAGGAAGTGCTTTACTTCTCATTATTAAACCATACTTTAGCAAATGAACTTATCTTTAGTCAATAGAAAAATGTGACTATGTAAGATAACCTGATCCATTCAATAATATTGCAACACAATTTCTTAGCATTTTTTTAATCAAACAACTATTATAAGGCTTAACTCTAAATTTAGTTAAGAATGATTACATTAGTCTTTTTTTAATATTCCATTCTATCCATTATGAACTATAACTAATCCTAATATAATTATATTTTTTGTATTACATTGAGGTAAGAGGATGTTGAAATGTCCATTAATTAATTTTGGAGTCACCAACAATCATTTTAGGTGCAATTAGAACATTGTGTTGACTTGGTTTACTTTACCAAGATTCATTAGGGTTCAAGGCTTTAGTTACATCTAATGAAAGCCAAAACTAACTCAAATACTTGTCGTGAATGATGACACTATGACCTTAGCATTGATTATACATGTATGCTATTTCTTGCTTACCACTTTATTTGCTTATCTTTTCTTAGGATATAAAGTTAAAGAACTTTTGTCACATGCATTCACTATAGTTTTAAAAATGATAATGCAATTGGAATAGATTAAAGTTTATAAAATTTCATTAGATATTTGTACCTAAAATTCATTGAAGGCAATTTTATGAGAGTTTAAAATGCTTTTTACGGTGAACCTTATTTCTTTCAACCTTTATCTATTGTTTTGCGAGGATATGATGCATTGACAAGTCTGACTTTGATCATCACAGAGCAACAATCACTATTGTAGCAAGATGAGTGATTTCCTTGCCTTTTTTAAATTGTTTTTCTCTTTGATTTTTTTGTGACAATTTCTTACTAACCCATTTATGAGTTCTTAGCAATCTATGAATGTATTTAAATCTTTATTTTTTTGAGTTTTGTGAGTTACTAAATCTCAAAAGTATTTTTGTTTTTGTTGGTGGCCTTTCATGAATTTTTTGCTTCTTTTTTTTCTTTGGTTCCTCTCTTTAGTTTTTTCCTTCCCCCCAGTACTTTTTATCAAGAAAATAATCTTTTTATAAGCCTTTCTGATAATTAGGAACTACTATGTGATTAGTTGAACATTTATTTTTCATCATTACTTTTTTGCTATTGGTTGCTTGAAAAAGGGTAATGATTACTTTTGGTTAGTTAGAGACAATTTGGACAAATATTTGATTTGGTTTGATTTTTTTCTAATTTACTGTTGGCATTCATTAAAGATCATGGGGTTAAAGAACTTATAGACCAAGCTGGGCCTTCTAGAAGATGGATTTGAAGGCTTGTAAGGAGGTTGGGCTATTGGTATAGGGTCTTGATAAGGCTCAAAAGGAAGAGAAAAATTTATTATCTGAATGGCTTGGCCTATTGTATTATTAGATAAATTATATTAGGGCCAAAACCCACTTAACAATGTAAATAGACTTTTGCTAATATTGTTATTTATTTTCTAAATGAATGAATTACATAAGGCCTCAAGTCCAATAATTTTCTAAACACTAGACCTGGACTTAGATCAAACAAAATAGGAATACAATACTAGTTTTAACAAGTTTAAAGATAAAGAATTTGAATAAGCCTATTAGAATAAAAGGTTCCAAAAACTAGTTTGCAATAGTTCTAAGAAAGGTAAAAATTGAATATGTTTTGCAAGCCATAAATCGAGAAGCTAAAAGATAATCTCGACACATATGGCATAATACAAATTTATAATCTTAGGTCTGGATCTTAACTAGCTAACTAATCTTAGTAACATAAACTCAATTAGTTACATGAATAAAAGGAATCAACAATATTAGGGGAGTCTATTTTGAGAATACACCAACTTTTAAGAATGCTTTAATTGATTACTAGGAAGTAAAATCATGGAACCCAAAACTCTTAGAAAAATAAGAGATAAAATATATGTATATAATATGAATAATATAAGAAAATGACTATATAAGTCATATTTAAAACAAGTCAAATATAAATAAATATAATGACCAAACAAACTTAGATATATATAAGTCAAGAAATATCAATTATCAAACATAAATAGAGAATAAAGCAATTGGAATAACAAGAGAAAAACTTCATTAACAATAATCTAACAATCACAATCACTTATCTTGACACCATCTAGTAGCATCTATTAGTTAGGGTAAATCATATAATAGCACAAATAGTGTGCACATAGGCTACTATTTCATTTGGTAGCTAAGTGCCCAAGGAACTTATCTTAATCCAAGTATGTTCATGTATATCACAAATAAAGTTTAAATAAACTTCAATATTAGGAACAAGATATTTAAAACAAGAATACATAAAATATTAAAGAGCTAATAATAGCAAGTCAATCTCTACTTACGGATACTAACTTCTTTTACTAAAAGCTTACGAACCATTATATAATTTATTAATTCAATACAAGAAAAATGATGTCACAAGTATTACAATAAATATGCAAGATAAGGTTTGTAAATATACAGGTAATGTAACCTAGTATGTTATATATATATCAAGTTCACTCATAGTACAAAAGCTAATATGAAAATCTAGATACTGACATAGATGATTATTGTGTGGCCTCTAGCATCCTTAAATAAAACAAGACATATCATAGGTTAAATTAGTTTCCAAGCCATGATTGATTATTCTATTCCTATAAATTATAGTAAATTTCATTCTTTAAACTCTTGTCCTTATATTTTTAGCTTATTAACCATCAAAATCATAATTCCTTAATACAACTAAGTTATAGTTTTAGCATAACACATATAAACTTACCACCAAATCGCACCTTAGCTCATTGCTTTAATAAAGATGAGTCTTGTTTAGATGCAATAGTTCAATTGTGATTTACAAAAGAGAGGTTTAACTAAAAAGGGGTGAACTTCAACAAAATCATGGACATCGAGTTGTTACACCTTTAGGCTTGTTTATATATATCAACAAGAAAGGCACACTTAGGAAATTTATGACTAAGAAGAAGAATAGGGTGGTTATTAGCTTATATATGTTGTTCCCACAGCTTTGTATGGGTTGTAATTGTTGTCAACTAGGTTTAAGTGTGCAAGAAAGTAAAGCCACATGGAAGGGCAAGAATGTAAATCCGCCACGTAAGCCCTATTAGGGTTTCATGGAAGAGAGTATTTAAAGGCCTTGGAAGACAAAGCTGAGGGGTGTCGGCCAAAACACAAGAGAGAGAAAACACAACCGTTGGAAGAGAGAGAAAACATAGTCGTCGAAAGATAAAGAAAAGAGGTATACAGCCAGAACAGATGTGTGGTCGGTTGTAACATAAAGAAAATCCGAGACGGCCACAGTAGAACAGGGGTTGCAAAAGAGAAAAATCCGACACGGTAAGGAGAAAACCGTGTAATGGCAAGAGAGAGAAACTCGTAAGGAACAGCATATCGCCGGCACACTGGTGGTCGGTGAGGAGACAACACAACAAAGAGGTAGAGAGAGAAATGGATGACATAATCGAGTCGAAAGGGAGAAAATACGAAAAACGGCCGAAGAGGGGTGGACGAAGAGAGAGAGAACAGAGGAAATTCGGCTGGACGGTAGAATAGAGAGATCCGGTTGGACGGTGAGAGATCTGGCTGGACAATGAGAGAGAAAACGAAGAGCCACCACTAGAACGAAGAGCCATTGGAAGAGAAAGAAAAAATCTGAAACGGCACACCACCGACACGCCCAAACATGCCCAAAGAAGAGTGAACGGCTGGATGGCAGAAAGAGGAGTCGACGGCAGAACAGGGCTAGACGATGAAAGAAATTTGGCTGGACGGTGAGAGAGATCCAGCTGGATGGTGGGAAGGAGAAAAACCAAACACAGCTAAAAGAAGTGTGACCGGTAGAAAAGAAAGAAAACCCAAGATAGCCAAATAGGGGTGGACAGCCAAAGAACAGTGACCAGCAGAAGAGGGAGAAAATCTGATACGACCAAAGGAGGTATGAAACGGACAAGGGCAAACCAAAAACGTATGTAAGGCGAGCCGTGAGACAGTGAGATCGTGAAATAGGAGACGGGTGAGACCGTGAGACGATGAAAGTAGGAGTTATGTGAGACAACATAGAGAAGAAATTCAGTGAAGCATCGGAAAGAATTCAACGTATTTCTAGATTTCTTCAAGAGAGGTTAGAGAGCATTGCGGTAAACTTCTAAGCAGCAGTGGAGCAGCCTTTCAATTCAATAGAGGCAAGATAAGCTAGAAGAAGGGTAGACACAGTAAGTGACATTCTTTGTATTGTACTTGCTTAGTAATTGCAATAGTGAAAGGAGCAGAGGTTTAAGACATCCATTGTAATTGGAATTTTTAAGTATAGTGGATAGTCTCGGTAAAAGAGAGTCCTTACCACTGTGGATGTATGTCACGTTGACGAAACCACGTAAATCTCATATGTCCTTATTTTGTTTTACGTTCTGTGTTTTGAATTAAGTTGTGTAAACGCAGTAAAAGTATTAGCCAACCCATAACCTAACGAAGACCTAATAGGCAAGGTGTCTGAAAGGTGACTTTGGGGACTATTGTGATTAGTAGGTAGCAATAGATCTACCTTAGTCGAATCTGAGAAAGAGTTTGCTTTTAAGAAGAGGTTGAAGTTGTTCACATATCTGCAAATTATAGTGATACTAATCACCCCCCCTCTTAATATCACAAACTAGTAGATCCTAAGGTGAAGTTGGGAACTTCAATTGGTATCAGAGCACAGGTTCACCAGTTTGAAGCTTAACAACTTGGTGTACTAGTTTGAAGGGTTTTAGAAGTTTTAACTTGTTTAGCATACTGAGAAATGGATGTCGGTACCAGCACCAGCACTACTTACAGTAAGAAGGTTCCAATCTTTAATGGAACCAACTATCATATGTGGAGAGCGAGAATGCAGGTGGTATTTGCAACCATGGGTATGAACGTGGTGAAAGCCATACATGAGGGTTTTGTGGCCCCAAAAGAAGGTAAAGATCCAACCCCAGAGGAATTAAGGCAATTTGAGATAAATGGGAAGGCCTCAAATGTCATCATTTTAGCATTGATAGATGCTGAGTATGCTAAAGTTATGGATTGCAAATCTGATAAGGAGATATGGGACAGACTGCAAAAAGTCTATGAAGGTGATGGCAGAATTAAGGAGGCCAAGCTTCAAGTTTTCAAGGAGAGATATGAATCTCTCATAATGCAAAAAAATGAGATAGTCCAAGTGTTCTTCACTAGGGTCATTGATGCTGTAAGCGACCTTAAAAGTCCTGGGAAGAATAAGAAGGACTCATCCATTGTGAAGAAAATTCTAAGAATTCTGCTTGAAAGGTTTGCCTCAAAGGTGGTAGCTATAGAGGAAAATAGAGATCTCAATTCTATTTCTCTGCATGATCTCCAGTGCAATCTCATTGCATATGAGATGAGAATAAAGTCAACTGAGAGCTCTTTAACATCAAAGGTATCAAAGGGGGTAACTTTCAAAGCTATGAAACAGTTGAAGATAAAATAAGGGGAAGAATCATCCAGTGAGGATAATGATGGTGATGAGGAAGAAAGTGAAGGTGAAGTGTTGGCTTACTTCATAAGGAAATTCAAGAAGGGGTCTAAGAAGGGAAAAGGACAGTTGTCCTTGAGATGTTATTGTTATGGGCAGACTGGACACTTTACTTCTCAATGCAAAGTGAAACTTGATGATGAAGATGAGGATGGTGATGATGAGCAGAATTCAAAATGGAGAAGACCATCTTTCAAATCAAAGAAGTCTAGCAAGAAGACTGCCAACTCACAGAAGAATAAGAGAGGCTCATTCAAGAGTTATGTGAGTTAGACAAAAGAAGCTGATGAGGAGGAAGATGAAGACTCATTAGATGAGCATGCCTTTATGGTATCAACTCAAGGTGATAGTTCAACCTCTGAAGAGGAAGAGGAGGTTAATGAAGAAGAACTAGATCTTGAAGCTGAGTTGGAAGTAGCTTCAAAGGAGATAATTAGAAGGGGCAGAACCATAAGAAGGTTGGAGGCCCACATAAAACAAGTTGAAGCAAAGTCTAAGGAAGCTGAAAGTCAAAAGGATGAAATAAGGGCTGAACATATTGACTTGAAGAGAAGATTTGAAGAACATATCAAAATATGTGAAGACCTTACAATAGAGCTTGGCTCAAGGACTTCAACAATTGAAGAAATGGAAATAGAGTTATTGAGACTTTAGCAACAACTCAAAAAGACTGAGGAGAACTTGCAGAAGTTTGAAGTGGTAGGAGAAAAAAGATCTGCAAGAGAAAAGAAGAATGAGACTTTGCCACAGAAGTTGAAAGAGAAGGCTGTGACTTAGGAGAAGATAACTGAAGAAGAGAAGACAGTTATCAAACCAAAGCTAGGGCCAAAAATGATGTATGTTGTTAAAGAGCAGCAGCCCATAGCTGCTACGTCTTAGAAAGAAAAGAAAGTCAGCTAGCCAAGGGCAATGGCTGAACAGAAGAAGGAGAAGAAGGTGGCTGAAATGAAAGCCACATAAGTAAAGAAACTAGCAACCTTGCCTACACAGCAAGTAATGAACAAAAGAAAACAAGCTGTGATTAGACCCAAGAAGAGGCAATTTCAAGGTTACTGTCTTCAAAGAACAAGTTTGCTGTATTGGCAGACTAGGAGCAATGTGAAAGGTGTGGATAGGATGGCCATAATGCCAAGAGATGCATGACACTTCTCCCTGAGCAAGAGAAGGCACTCAATGGCACAATGAAAACAAGCGGTGCAGTCAAAGCTGAGAAAAATGAGAAAGCTATCTTCTAGCCAGTTCAAAAGAAGGAATATAAAGCTAAAAAGGAGGTGGCTAATATAGCTGAAATTGCACTCAAAGCTGACTACAAGGATAAGCAGTGGATCCTTAACAATGGATGCACTTCACACATGACGGGAGACAAAAGTAAATTGTCAAAGCTAAACAAGTCAAAAGAAGGCAGAGTCAAGTTTGGCAATGATGATTCACTCAACATTAATAGTCAGGGGTTAGTAAACATCGGAAGAGGAAAGCTGAAAGATGATCTGCATATTGAAGGACTCAGATATAATTTAGCATCTGTCAGCCAACTAAGCAATGAAGACCATATGGTAATATTCACAAAAACAGGTTGCCAGGTAAAGAGTAAAGAAGGCAATACTGTTGCAACTGGGAAGAGAACAGCTGGAAATTTGTATGTGATTAATGAGGACAAGACATGCAGCTGTTTACTCACCAAAGAAGAAGAAAATCAACTCTAGCGTAGGAGGCTGGGACACTTATCACAGAAGAACATGAGGAAGCTGACCACTACTCATGCAATCAGAGACATTCCCAACCTCAGGAGAGAGAGAGAGTATGTTTGCTTAGCATGCTCTAAAGGAAAACATGCCAGAAAGTAGTATAAGACCAAAAGTTCAATTCTGAAGCAATGCTTGACATTGTGCATACTGATTTGTGTGGATCGATGAGAACAAAAGGGTTGAATGGTGAAAGGTACTTCATCTTGTTTGTTGATGATTATTCGAGAAGGACCTGTATCATGCACCTCAAAAACAAGTCAGAAGTTTTGAATTACTTCAAGAAATACAGAAGATTGGTCGAAAATGAGAATGGAAGGAAGATCAAAGTATTGAGGTCAGATCAAGGCACTGAATTTACAAATGAAGCTTTTGAAGATTACCTTGAGAAGCATAGTATTCACCATCATATGGCAGCAGTAAGAACACCTCAACAGAATGGGGTGGTAGAAAGGAAAAATAGAGATGTGGTTGAAATGACAAGAACTCTACTGCTGGAATCCAAGCTTCACATAAGATTTTGGACAGAAGCAACATTTACAGCTGTACATCTATTGAATAGAGTCTTACTAAGGCCCAACACTGATAAGACTCCATATGAGCTATAGAGTGGGAAGAAGACAACAGTCAAGTATCTTAAAATCTTTGGTAGCTAATGTTTTGTGAAGAATAAGGAGCAAAACTTGGGAAAATTCAATGCTAGGTCTAATGAAGGCATCTTTGTGCGATACTCAGCAAAGACAAAAGGTTACAGAGTTTTCCTGCATAAGCTAGGAAAAGTGATCACGTCCAGTGATGTGAGAATAGATGAGAACTGGAAAACAATGCAGAATGGAGAAGCTAAGGATAATGAAGAAGATGACTTCAATATAGATGAAGAATCAGACCAACCTGAAGAAAAGGAACAAGAAGTAAGTTCAGACTCAGAGAAGAGTGAGTCTGAAGATAAAGAAAGAGATCCTCTTGCAACTAAGACTGTGCAAGAAAGAAAGCCAAAGAAAACATGGACCAATGCTTATCAAGAAAATCAGATCATAGGTGACCCATCAGCAAGAGTTACAACAAGAAGAAGAACTATGGGAGCTATTGCTTTACTTTCACAAGTTGAACCTAAATCTGTTAAAGAGGCTACACAAGATCTTACTAAATCTCTGTCCACAGAGCTGTTTAAAAAGCATAGAATGAGTCTTTTTGTGCAAATGCCTCCTTAAGCCTAAAAATCAGGTGAATCCTCCATCTCTACTTTGCGAGTTTTTTAGATTTGTAATTGGTTGGCAAAGGGGGAAAGAAGCAATAGTGCAAGGGGAGCTATTAAGAAAGGGGGAGTGCATATTTAGGGGGAGTTGAAATTGCTGCATAATGGCTTTTGTTGTAAGTGTTGCCAATAATTACAAAAGGAGAGATTGTTGTTCCCACAGCCTTGTATGGGTTATAATTGTTGCCAACTAGGTTTAAGTGTGCAAGAAAGTAAAGCCACATGGAAGGGCAAGAAAGTAAATCTGCTGCGTAAGGGCAAGAACATAAATCCACAACGTAAGCCCTATTAGGATTTCATGGAAGAGAGTATTTAATGGCCTTAGAAGACAAAGTTGAGGGGTGTCAGCCAGAACACAAGAGAGAGAAAACATAACCGTTGGAAGAGAAAGAAAACACAGCCATCGGAAGAGAGAGAAAAAAGGTATGTGGCCAAAACAAAGGTGTGGTTGGTTGTAACATAAAGAAAATCCAAGATTGCCACAGCAGAACAAGGGTTGCAAAAGAGAAAAATCCGACATAGCAATGAGAAAACCATGTGATGGCAAGAGAGAGAAACCTATGAGGAGCGGCACACCACCAGCACACCAACAGTCGGTGAGGAGACAACACGACAAAGTGGTAAAGAGAGAAACGAATGATACAATCGGATCAAAAGGGAGAAAATATGAAAAACAGCCGAAGAGGGGTGGACGAAGAGAGAGAGAGAGACCATCGGTAGAATAGAGGAAATCCGGCTGGACGGTGAGAGAGAAAACGAAGAGCCACCACTAAAACGAAGAGCTGTTGGAAGAGAAAGAAAAATCTGAAATGGCACACTGCCGACATGCCCAAACACGCCCAAAGAAGAGTGAATGGCTGGATGGCAGAAAGAGGAGTCGACAGTAGAACAGGGCTGGACGGTGAGAGAAATCCGGCTGGATGGTGAGAGAGATCCAGTTGGACGGTGGGAAGGAGAAAAACTAGACACGACCAAAAGAAGTGTGATCAGTAGAAAAGAAAGAAAACCCAAGACGGCCAAATAAGGGTGGATGGCTGAAGAACAGTGACCAGTAGAAAAGGAAGAAAATTTGATACGGCCAAAGGAGGTGTGAAACAGACAAGGGCAAACTAGAAACGTACGTGAGGCGAGTCGTGAGACAGTGAGACGATGAAAGCAGGAGTTGTGTGAGACAACGTAAAGAAGAAATCGGTGAAGCATCGGAAAGAATTCAACGTATTTCCATATTTCTTTAAGAGAGGTTAAAGAGCGTTGCGGTGAACTTCTAAGCGACAGTGGAGCAGCCTTTCAATTCAACAGAGGCAAGACAAGCTAGAAGAAGGGTAGACACAGTAAGTGACACTTTTTGTATTGTACTTGCTTAGTAATTGCAATAGTGAAATGAGCAGAGGATTAAAACATCCATTATAATTGGAATTCTTAAGTATAGTGGATAGTCTTGGTAAGGGAGAGTCCCTACCACTGTGGATGTACGTCACGTTGACAGAACCATGTAAATCTCGTGTGTCCTTACTTTGTTTTATGTTTTGCGTTTTGAATTGAGTTGTGTGAACACAGCAAAAGTATCAGCCAACCCATAACCTAACGAAGACCTAATAAGCAAGGTGTTTGAAAGGTGACTTTGGGGACTATTGTGATTAGTAGGTAGCAATAGATCTACCTTAGTTGAATATGAGAAAGAGATCGCTTTTAAGAAGAGGTTGAAGTTGTTCACATATCTGTGAATTGTCGTGATACTGATTCACCCCCCCTCTCAGTATACATAGCCAATGTGTCCTGTATGTGTGTGTGTGTGTGTGTGTGTGTGCATTTTCAAACAAGAGTTTTGGTGGCTAAATGAAATTATAATTTCACAAAAATAGGATTAGCTGCATGGTAAAGATGAGTTGTCATTTTTTAACCTAAGAGCTATATAAAAAGGAAAATAAAAAGGATAAGTGGACTAGATAAAGTGTTAAGTGTTGTCTTAAAATATAGTATAGTTACATATGTATGTGTTTTATCATGGAAAGGAGATAAGTCATATGTTGTAAGCTAGGGGTTGCCACTTAACTAACTTGCTAGGTGTTACATTTAAAATCCGACAATAGTTTCAAAGTATCTCTCCTTCAAAGCCCAACAAAGTATAAAAGTATTAGATTAATATAATGTGTGAATTTAATAGTTTCTTATTAATGAAAATTATTATATATAATGCAATGTGTGTAAGAAATGAAGCAATAGCCATTTATGAAAACATGACCACTAATTGTATGGAAACACCAAGGAGGTGTGCAACATATCTATCAAAAGATAGGTATTCAATGGGGTTTAAGTTATCCATATAAGTAAAAAGTCACCTATTTACTAAGGGAAAGTAGACTACCATTGGAAGAACTTAAGAATGACACTACATATTGTCTTTGAAGTTCCTAACTTCTCCCTAAGATCTACTAGTTTGTGATACTGAGAGGGGGGGTGAATCAGTATCACCACAATTTGCAATTTGCAGGAAAGTGAACAACTTCAACCTCTTCTTAAAAGCGAACTCTTTCTCAGACTCGACTAAAACGGATCTATTGCTACCTACTAATCACAATAGTCCCCAAAGTCACCTTTCAGACACCTTGCCTAATAGACAATTTGGATGTTCTTGTTTAGGTCTTCGTTAGGTTATGGGTTGGCTGATACTTTAACTATGTTCACAACTCAATTCAAAACACAGAACATAAAGCAAATTAAGGACACGAGATTTACGTGGTTCCGTCAACGTGACATCTACGGTGGTAGGGACTCTCCCTTACCGAGACTATCTACTATACTTGTGAATACAGGTTACAATGGATGTCTTTAATTCTTTGCTCCTTTCACTATTGCAATTACTAAGTAAGTACAATACAAAGAGTGTCACTTACTGTGTCTACCCTTCTTCTAGCTTGTCTTGCTTTTGTTGAATTGAAAGGCTGCTCCACTACTACTTAGAAGTTCACTGCAACGCTCTCTAACCTCTCTTGAAGAAATTTAGAAATACGTTGAGTTCTTTCCGTACTTCGTCAAATTTCTTCTCTACGTTGTTTCACACAACTCCTACTTTCACCATCTCCCTATCTCACCCGTCTCCTTGTCTCATGATCTCACTGTCTGTTTCTCTCTCTCTCTCTCTCTCTCTTACCGTCGGATTTCTCTCTCTTCATCCACCCGTTTTAGCTCGGATTTGGTCTCACCCGTTCCCGATCTGGTCTCGTCTCACTCGTTCTAGCTCAGATCTGGTCTCCCTGGTTCCCGATCTGGTCTCGTCTTACTCGTTTCTCTCTCTTGTCGTGTTGTTTCCTCGCCGACCATTGGTGTGCTGGTGGTCTGTCGTCACGCATGGGTTTCTCTCTCTTTTCTCTCCTTATTGTGTTCCTTCTTTGTTGCCGTTGGTATATCTTCATTCAGCCCCCCAATTCTTTTCACTCGACGCTATTGTTCATGATAGTACTGTTTACGACAGCTACTATTTCACGAGGTTACTGTTCACGACGGCTACTATGCGGCTACGATCTCCTCAATTTTCAACCTCCATTTTCTATTTGGCTGTCCCTTGTTCTGCCGTTCTCTTGCCGTCGGTGTGATTTGGCCGTGTGTTGTGTTTTTCTGTTTTCTCTAATTGGTCATCCACACACTTTTTGTATTTTGCTGTGTATTCAATTGTGTTGGCCCTTCTTGTCTCCTTGGTTGAACGGTTTCTCTTGTGTTTTTCGAACTCACTCTTTGTGTTTATGCCATTCACCCTCTTTTCTTGTCGTGTATGCAATTGTGTTGGCCTTTTCCCTATTTTGTCTTCCAAGGTCTTTATATATCTCTTCCATGAAACCCTAATAGGGTTTACGTGGCGGATTTACGTTCTTGGCCTTCCATGTGGATTTACCTTCTTACCTTTCCATGTGGCTTTACTTTCTTGCACACTTAAACCTAGTTAACAACAATTACAACCCATACAAGGCTGTGGGAACAACAGTCTTAGAAAAGTCATAATAAAGAAACAAGTGATTTGTATCCTCAAGATTATGCATATACAAAAGGTAACTATTAACTAGCTACCAACCTTTCTTGTTTAAGTTGGGCAAAGTAAGGATTTTTTCCCTGGCCAATAATAAAAAGTCAAAGATCTTTGAAGGAATGAATTTTGTTGTTCCCACAGCCTTGTATGAGTTGTAATTGTTGTCAACTAGATTTAAGTATGCAGGTAATTTGAAGCCACATGGAGGGGTAGGAAAGTAAAGCCATATAGAGGGGCAAGAGAGTAATTTGAAGCTACATGAAGGGGCAAGGAAGTAAAACCACACAGCAAACCTTACACAGAACATATACAATCGGGTGGATGAAGAAGAGAGAGAGATCATCAATAGAACAGAGGAAATCTGGCTAGACAGTAAGAGAGATCTGGCTGGACGGTGAAAAAGATCCAACTGGATAGGAAGAAGTGAAGTCAGCAATTAAGCAAAACGGACAGAAAACCTAGACAACCAGCCGACCAAAGAGAGAAAACGTGAGGAAAGAGCTGGCCAAACAAAAAGATGTCCAAAGCAAACCACTCAAAAAACACAAGGGAGCAAACGATAAACCACCACCTGCAAAGGAGAAGACACGGCTGGACAGCAACAAAAGGTGAATGGAAAATCACAAATCAGAAGGTGCTAGACGGCAAAACACAAAGGGTGACCAGCCAAAGAGAGAAAACAAGGGAAGACACAACTGGACAGCAACCAAAGGTGAACGGCAAATCACAAATTAGAAGGTGCTAGACGGCAAAACACAAAGGTTGATAGGGCAAAGAAAGAAAACAAGAGAGGAACGGCTGGATAGCAAGAGCTGGATGGCAAAACACAAAGGGACAACCAAAAGGAGACAACTAGCCAACCAAAGGTGAACATCCAAACCAATCTACACAGCCAAAGGTAAACGTCCAAACCAACCTACATGGCCAAACAAGGTAAACGTCTAAACCAATCTACACAGCCAAACACAACCAACGGCAAAGGGGTGGACGGCCAAGCAAGGAGGAGAACGGCCAAAGCAAGGTTGGACGGCAAGGGAGAACACACGACAAAGAGGTGTGACGGCTGGAGAAAACTGTGTGACTCACGTAAGAGAGAAGACAGCACACCATTTGTAAGGGAAGAGAGGAGAAACCTTGAAAGAGGAGACCACCAGTTGAGCAAACCAAGCTGTCTGAAGGTGTGAAACGGACAAGAACAAACCAGAAACAGTGGTAAGGCGTGTGGCCAGTAAGGCGTGCAAACCAGAAACGTACGTGAGACATGAAACACCAAACTAGAAGCATGCGTGAGGTATGAGACCAGCAAAGGGTGCAAACCAGAAACGTGAGGCAGGCCATGAGACGTGAAATAGGAGATGAGTGAGACCGTGAGATGGTGAAAGCAGGAGCTGTGTGAGACAACCTAGAGAAGGAATTCGGTGAAGCATCGGAAAGAACTCAACGTATTTCTAGATTTCTTCAAGAGAGGTTAGAGAGCATTGCAGTAAACTTCTAAGTGGCAGTGGAGTAGCCTTTCAATTCAACAGAGGCAAGACAAGCTAGAAGAAGGGTAGACACAGTAAGTGACACTCTTTGTATTGTACTTGCTTAGTAATTGCAATAGTGAAAGGAGCAGAGGATTAAGACATCCATTGTAATTGGAATTCTTAAGTATAGTGGATAGTCTCGGTAAGGGAGAGTCTCTACCACCATGGATGTACGTCACGTTGACAAAACCACATAAATCTCGTGTGTCCTTAATTTGCTTTACGTTCTATGTTTTGAATTGAGTTGTGAACGTAGCTAAAGTATCAGCCAACCCATAACCTAATGAAGACCTAAACAAGAACATCTGAACGGTCTATTAGTCAAGGTGTCTTAAAGGTGACTTTTAGGACTATTATGATTAGTAGATAGCAATAGATCTACCTTAGTCGAGTCTGAGAAAGAGTTTGCTTTTAAGAAGAAGTTAAAGTTGTTCACTTACCTGCGAATTGTGAATTGTGGTGATACTGATTTACCCCCCTTCTCAGTATCACAAACTAGTATATCCTAGGGAGAAGTCAGGAACTTCAAATTTTGACTATACAATTTGCATAAGGAATGGTCTTAAGTGTATAGTAAAAGAAACTTGCTTCAAGCTAGAATAAACGTTTTTAACAATGAGAATTTTGTAAGATGAAAAATTCTAACACAATGTATCAACTTCACCACTTAAAAAGACTAATCCTAGAGTCATGAAACTTTTTTACACTTGTTACATAATTGGTTACACATCTTGTTAGTTCAAGCTTATAAATTACATTCCAAGACAACCCATTATTACCTATAAACACAAAACTTGAGATAGTAAAATCAAGATTAGCAACAAACAAATCTAGATAAGATGAAACTAAAGTTTTACTGCCTAAGCAAACATTATGCCAAAGGGAGGTTGACTTTCCATTACTATTAAGAATTGATGCTCTCTTTCAAAACTTAATATTTAGCTCACTAATACTTCTTCAAACAAAGGATAAGGATTCTAATGACTAAAGTGATAGTCATATTTAATAGTCAACAACTATCTCTAAAAGGCTTCCCTCTCTAGGCTAAAGGATTAAAATGCCAAAGCCATTTAGCCAACAATATCATGTTTATAAGAAGATAGATATTTGTTGATGGAATTAGTTACATTTATGTTCCAATTTAGTGATGCAAATCAATGAAGTTGAAGTGAAGAAGATAGTAAACTTGTTGTTTAAGAAAGAACAATCGACTTAATAGTAACTTTTTTTGTTGTTTAGTTTGATTATAACTTCAAATTATATGTTTAATGTTAACTTTGTAAAAGTAGAAATATCAATCTAATGTTAATGGAATTAGGTGAAAATTGTCTTATTAAAATTGCTTGTTAAAATTAACTTAAAACTACAAAAGATGTGTTGTGACCATCATTCCTTTTTGTGCTAAATCAATGTACCAAACCCCTTAAAAAGGATACATTGAATGAAATAGAAGCAAGGTTAATCCTTGTAAATTTTATAGGAAAAAGTTCCTCTCTTTTTTTTTTTGGTAATCCCTCTCTTAATTTAAATATCTTTTCCTCTTTACCATTAGTGATATTAGAGCATTTGAAGGATTTTAAAAGCCTATGTCTAAGCCTTGTCTAAGTTAAAAACAAAGAGGGTAATGCCACCAAAAGACCTTAAACACTCGAGTGATTTGTGATGACATCTTTAAGCTCCTTTTCTACATCAACACCACCTATTTTCTTAAGTAAACTACCTTTTCTTGGCCATAAAAACAATGACATACTTAAGGTCTCTAAATCTATAAAAATAATGCAGAATAAAGATTAAATTGTCACTTTCCCTAACAATCTTATAGTGGTACAACTAAGGCATCATAACGAGGAAACAACAAACGTCACTTGCATTCACTTTGGTGTTAGTGATGCTATTTTCATAAGGATCATGGCTTATAAAGGAATAAAAGAAGCTTAGGACAAGATAAAAGAATAATTTCATGGAAGTGAAAAAGTCAGTGGAATTCAAGTTTTAAATTTAAAGAGAGTTTAAATCCTTGAAAATGAAAGAAATTGAGATACTAAAGGAATTTTTTAACAAACTCATGAAAACTGTCAATCAAATTAGGTTACTAGGAGAGGAAATAATAGATCAAAGAATAGTTGAGAAGGTGCTAGTTTGTCTTCTTTAAAACTATAAGATTTCCTTATTAGAGAACTATAAGGACTTAACCTAACTCTCCTTAACTAAACTTGTAAATGCATTGCAAGCCATAGAGCTTAGAATAGCTATTAGGCAAAGTGATGCCATTGAGGTAATATTGATTGCAAAAGGTAAAGAGAAATAGCAAGGAGCTATGAAAGCTTTAAGTGAAATGAAAGAAAAAGGAAAAATATAAAGGAGAAAGTAGTAAGAGAAAAGGAGAGAATAATAAGTAGGAATATGACCTTGCACGTATTATAAAAAGAGTGAACATAATTAGAGACATTACTGGCTTAAACTAGACATTTAATGCAAAGTTTGTAAAAAGTTAAGGCATATGGCTGGAATTCAAAAAAAACAAAATAACCTCAGTAGGCACAAATTGTAGAAGGACATCAGGAGGAATAATTGTTTGTTGCAGCTAGTATAGCTATAAAAGTAAGCAAGCCACAAGCTTGGTTGATTGATAGTGGATGCATATATCATATAACTAATGATACAACAAAGTTTAAGAAGTTAGATCCCTCTTAGTCCTTAAGGTGAAGGTTGGCACTAAAGAGTGTATACAAGTTAAAGGAAAAGAATTTGTTGTATTTGAAACATCCACAAGTATTAAATCTATTATTGATGTGTTATTTGTTCCAAAAATAGATCAAAACATGTTAAGTATAGGTCAACTTCTAGAAACAAATTATATGGTATTGTTTGAAAACAAAGTTATAAAATCATTAATCCTATTAGTAATGAGCTAATTATGATAGAAATAAAGAATAAAGCTTTATCATGAATTGGGATCATGCTTAAACAACTACATACACTCATATAACTAATAAATCTCAATTATGGCATAGAAGATTAGGGTACTACAACTTTTCTTCATTAAATTTATTGTATAAAAAGCAATTAGCCCTAAATGTACTTGAGATAAACAGAAGCAATTTAGTTTGTGATTTATGTTTGAAAGGAAAGCAAACTAAGTTCCCTTTTCCAACAAATCAAGCTTGTAAAGCAACTGAAAGTTGTAATAAATTCACACTAATGTGTATGAACCTATGAACATACCATCATTGAATAACAATAGGTACTTCATTATATTTATTCATGATTTGACTAAAATGTGTTGGAGTTACTTCTTACAACAAAAGTCAAAGGTGGAAAATGTCTTCTTTTAATTGAAATCATAGGTTGAGAATCAATAAGTGTCAAATCAAGCTGCTTAGGTTCAACAATGGGATTGAATACACTTCAAAAAAATTCAACAAGTTATGTGCAGATTTGGGAGTTCTTCATTGATATACAATTAGCTATACTTTTTTAAAAAAAATGTAGTGAAAGAGAAAATAAAGCTATCATGGAAATATTTAAATACTTGCACTTTGAGAAGAAGTTACCTAAAATCTTTTGGGTAAAGGTTACCAACACATCAATTTATTTGTTAAATAGGCTTCTAGCAAAAGTTCTAAATGGGAGGACTCCCTATTAAGCATGACATGGAGTTAAGCCTTCATTAAGTCATCTAAGGGTGTATGGTTGCTTATGTTACAACTTGATCCTTGATTCAGAAAAAAAGAAGCTTGATCACTAAGTAAAACCAAGCATTTTAATTAGTTATAGTAGCAATGTTTAGGGCTTTATAATTTACAACTTAAAGGCTCAAGGTTATCATTAGTAAAGATGTAAAGTTACATGGGATTAGAACACATCTTAAACTCAATTTCAAGAAGGGATTCTAATTGAGCCATAACAAGGATTGGACCTAACAACAAATGATGTGGTAAAATTTGATGATGACCTAATTAAAGGGACAAGGCCTCTCATTGATGCCATAAAGGAAAAGATCAAAACGATAAAAAAGAATGAAATATTGGAGCTAGGTTATTAGGTTAAGAAGCAAAGATGAATACAAATGGATTAATCAAATAACTTAAAGATAGATTAGTGGCAAAAAGTTACAATTGCAATGAATTAATTACCTAGAAACTTATGCACCCATTACTAGGTTAGACACCATTAGATTACTTCTATCCTTGGTTGAGCAAAAGAATTAGAAACTATTATGGCTATGTATAAAGTCTACCTTCCTAAATGGTACCTTGTAGGAAGAGATCTATGTAAAGGAACCTGAAGGATTCCTAAAGCAAATGAAAGGAAAACAAGGTATATTTGCTATAAAAGGCCTCATATGGGTTGAAGCAAGCTATAATGGGTTGACACAGAAAACTTGATGAGAATTTGTTACAGTTCAGATTTGTAAGAAGTAAAAGTGAAGCTATACTTTGTAGCTATCATTAAGGCTATAAACAATAATTTAAATACCTTACTCTTGACATACAATGATAGATAGTGTGAATAAAGGTCAATCTCATAAGGAGTACTATCAATTCAATGATAAATAAATAAAACTTAAATGCACTAATATGAATAGGAGAAGTAACCTTGAGTTCTAACTTTATAACAATTTAAGTAAATGACTTAATTAAATAAAATAACTTATAGAAATATCAATTAACAAAATTTTAGTTCCAAGTTCATTTACAACTATAATCTTTAATGCTTTTAATTATCTATAATGTTATCTAAATTCTATTAGAACTATTAACCCTAGATAACAATAAATTTTGTTAATTGAATTTTCCTTTAGAGATTTCCTAAGAAGAATAAGTTATCCACTTAGACTTTAACCATTATATCCTTAGAACCAGTTCTTTAAAGTTACATATTAGTAGTTTTAAGAATTAAAAGAAAATTAATTTAAGTAATAATTATATAAGTTTTGATTATTTAACTTGTATTGAATTATTCATAATAATAAGACAAAATTTGTTTATAATTTATTGAGCTCATCTTTGATAGCTAATGTTAGATTTGTTGTCAATAGCATTTCATACATTTATTCTTGTTAATTTAATGTTATGAGTGCCTTTGAGACATGTTTGCTGTATTTACAAAGTGTTAATAGCTAATTTATTCAAGGGTTAAAAAAGACAGTATTGGTGGAAATGGTAGCGTGTTGCTTAGATAGGCTAAAAGATGTAATCTTAATAATGCTACCTTTGTAAACAACCTTAAGTCAAAGTCATTATTGACCGTTGATCCTAAATTCAAAGAGTCGATGCTAACTATTGACCCTAAATTCAAGGAGTCAATGCTAACCATTGACCTTAAATTCAAGGAATCAATGCTGATCGTTGATTGTAGGACAACCCTTGGAAATCAATGCTAATCATTGATTGTGAGACAATCCTAAACTCAAGGCTTATAAATACCCATGCAACTGCCAAAAAAATCTAAGGCACAACAAAGAGAGACAAAAAAAAGTGCAGAGAATGTGAGGGGTAAAGAAAACCAATAGAGAAAACGACAAAGAAATCCAGCAGTAAAAAAGAAAGAGCTTCCAATAGTAGAAAAGAAAAAGCCTCTAACAGCAAAAAAGAAAAAATAGTAGCAAAAAGAAAGAGAAAATCTGCAGATAAGAGACAGCAGTGGCGACAGAAAGAAGAGGAAAGAACCTACAGAGGAGTGATAGCAGCAATGACAGAAAGAAGAGAAGAGAACCTACAAAAGAGAGAACTTACAGAGAAGAGAACTTACAAAAAAGAGAACCTATAGAAAAGAGAATCTGCAAAGGAAAGAACTTGTAGAGAAGAGAACCTGTAGAGGAGAGATAACAGTAATGGCAAAAAGTAGGAGAGATAGTAACAACGATAGAAAGAAAAGGATAGAACCTGCATAGAAGAGAACCAATAAAGTAGAGCAGAACTTGCAAAGGAGAGAACCAATAGAGAAAGCCACAGAAATAGGTAGAAAGAGCTACAAAAACAAGTAGAGAGAATTGCCAAAATAAGTAAAGAGAACTGCAAAAACAAGTAAAAAGTGCTGCAGAAACAAGTAGAAAGAGCTGCAAAAATAGGCAGAAAGAGTCGCAGAAACAAGTAGAGAAAAACCTGGCAAAGGCAGGAGAGAAACCTTACAGAGGTAGGAGAGAAACTCGACAGAGGCAGGAGAGAAACCTTGTAGAGGCAAGAGAGAAAGCTATGAAACATAACCGAGAGAAAGCAGGGAGCACAACAAAGAGAAAGCTGTGAAACTGGCAGTAAAGAAGGAGAGACTAATAGAACTTGAGTAGACATTAGCAGTGAAGAAAGAGAGAATGGCAGAAAGATTAAGCATAGATCAGTAGTGAAAAAGGAGAAGATCAATTTTCTACAACAGCAACCTATACACATAGAGAGATCTTTCTCAAGGATTTCTTGTTATAAACGTTTTATGAAACTTCTTGAAAAAGGGTGGGACACCCTTAGAGTAATCGGAAGATCATTTTTAATGGTTAAGGAATGATCCTTCCACAGTAATTAAGGAAAGATCCTTCCACATCATCTGTTATATCCCTTGATAACAAGAATGGATCGTGTAATCTAGGAGTGATCCTATCACACCATGGACGTAACTCACATATTGTGGGTAAACCACATAAAAATTCTGTGTGTTCTCAGTTGCTTGTACTTGCTTGATATCCATATGACCATTCTCACATAAAGAAGTGAGATAAAAACAGATCCTAGAGGTTTAATCTGGACAAATTTATAAAAAGTAAACATCTTACATTGATTCATTCATTCCCTCTCTCAGTGTGAAACCCAAGAAGGTCCTTATCATAATTTCTTACTATTAATTGTCATTCAAATTTTTAAGAATAGGATAAATAAAAATCATAATTCCTAATTCTAATAATTAATAGTCATTTAATCAATTCAACATGCAAATTAATTAAACAAACAATTATTTAACAAATTAATTAAATAATTCCAATAAACAAGGGACCAATGTAATAAAATCTTTAGAAATGTCTAATTGTTGTCTCCTCTAAAGTTGCTTAATAATGGAAAATCTCCCCATCTATGAAAATATTCTAAATGGTTCTTTCTCCTTTTGAAAGTTGCCAAATAGTGAAAATAAGCAGTATTTTTGTTTCCGTTTTTAAGCCATAATTCCCTAAACTTTGCCTCCAAGATATATCCTCAAGAGAAAGAATTTTTTGGAGTTCAGTTTTCAACATACGTGTTCTACCATCTCCTCATTTGATAAACCAATTCGTTGCATCTTGTGAATGATTGCAGCCTTGTAATCTCTAATGTTTTACTTTAGCTTTTGACAGCTTTAACTTCTTTGCAATGACAAAAGAGTGATCTTGACGTCGTATTTTTACTTTTTAGTGATCTTGTATCAAATGCGTTAAAATTAGTGGTAGATGAATATGCTTTACTCATTTATTGTCGTTTCAAACATTGGTGTTCATGTAACATTTTATTTTATTATGATCTTTTGAGATAATTAAATTGGAGCGTAATTTTATACAGGGAAATGGAAGACTTATGATAGAAGAACAAGTATAATGCTGCATTTTCATCATTGCTGTCATTATAGTATAATCATCATTGCTGTCATTATAGCATAATCATCAGCATGCTTTGAGAAATTAATTAGTATAAAGATAAAGAACAGCCGAACAAGTGTATTATGAAGCAATAATTGTATCCACGTCTACTACTCTATTCGAGTCATTAAATAGATAAATAAAAATAGTAGAAAGTGCATGCATATCATGCATGGCGGCTATTATTTAATGTATTAGAATCATGGGGAGAATGTGAACTCCACCGAAGAAGTCCCACTAAAGCTGGTGAAGATGCCTCTTGGGCGTTCCATCTCGCACTTTATTATTATTGTGTGTGTGTGTATAAATGCATAGACGTAGAGGTAATGTGTGGTACAAACGGGTCATTATTGATTAGTTACATTTTCTACAATGCCACCGAAAGTAGCTGCCGAGAACTTGCCGGTACTGGGGGCATCAGAGAGGTCGGAGAATAATGTGATGGTGAGAGAATACAATGAAGAGATGGATAAGGCAGGCGTGGAAGAGGTTGAGAGGCAGTGTGAGATTGGCCAACCGGGAAAGCCTACGCTCGTCACCGACCTTATGGGTGATCCCATTGCTCGCATTCGCCATTTTCCATCCCATGTTTTGCTGGTAAGTAATATATATATATATATAGAGATATAGATATTGCTGGTAAGTAATAATAAAAAAAATTTCACGGATACACATGTACCATCTTCTCTTTATATTTGAAACAATTGTCTCTTAATTTATTTCCATGGTAATCCTTCTGGGAATTAACTTTTCAAGGCAAATATTTCCCCTTTAGGGACTTGGGTGATTGGGAGGTTTAGTAAAAAGAACAATCAAGCAGTGCTTAGGTTTTGTTGGGGGTGAATAAAACAATGTAGAATGTTCACCACCACATACATTCACTAAGCATTGCTTGCATGTGTCGTCATTATACATACATATATACGCGTGTATTTGTAGTTAACATTAGCATTATTATGTGCTTATAGGTTGCAGAACATGGAGAAGAGAACGTGATAGTAGGGGCCATAAGAGCATGTATAAAAACTGTGACAAGACGAAACGATTCACATTACGTAAAGCTAGCCTACATTCTGGGACTCAGGGTCTCCCCAAATTACAGGTCTCTCTATCCCTCTCTCTCACGTCATTACACTTGCTCCTTTGTGTTCCTCCTTATACCGAAACCATATTATTTAGCCCATCGAGAGAAACGTTACTGTTGGTGGATAACATATGGCATGACCCCAAACCAGATGGAGAAAGAACTGTTTCACTATCTATACTTGTGTATATTTTTCACTATACTCTCTCTCTCCTGCCCTCACCCTCCTCTCCCTCCCTCTTGGTGCATTTTGAATTTGATGTGTTATAAACCCTCATTGCCACCCACAAAAACAAGATTGATTCGACCATATTGAGAGAGAATTGTTTCCCACGCGTCATTCACAGCCTGCCATCGACACGTCTAACTATTCTCTGGACTTGGTATTAATTAAAATGTTTAAGAAGAACAAGCTCGCTCCTTAGCGCCATGAAATTCCGTACGCATGTACTAGTAATGTTTTTGATAGGTAAAGAAATTAGAATCAAATTCAAGACTTCTTGGTCTGAATTAAATGTTAACCATTAGACTAAAGCTTTATTAATTCGTATGTAACATATATGACCATATTTTTCAGCATTTAAAATGGTTGCTTGATAATTCTAAATATTTTACTGAAAGGATTCCATTCTCTGCCACGACATATTCAAACATTGTATTGATTTCGAAAGGCTACAAACATTAGCACATGCAGGAGGCTTGGTATAGGCAGAAGATTGGTTCAAGGAATAGAAGAATGGTGCAAACAGGAAGGGGCAGATTATGCGTACATGGCAACAGACAGCAAAAATGCACCTTCCATCAATTTATTCACCAGAAAGCTTTCTTATACTAAGTTTCGGACCCCGACCGTGTTGGTTCAACCAGTCCACGCCCATTACAAGCCATTGGACCCAGACACAGCCATCATTCAGCTCCCTCCAAGATTTGCCAGCACAGTTTATCATCAACTATTTGCCGATGCAGAGCTTTTCCCAAAAGACATGGACACTATTTTATATAGTGTGCTCAATTTGGGAACTTTCATGGCCGTGCCCAAAGAAACCCTCTCTAAATGGGATCCAAAGACTAGAATTCTTCCATCAGATTTTGCTATCCTAAGTGTGTGGAACACAAAGGAAGTGTTCAAACTGCAAGTCAGGGGGGTGTCCAAGTTGACCTCCGCATGCTGCATGGCTACAAGGTTGTTGGATGCTTGCGTGCCCTGGCTAAGGTTGCCCTCCTTTCCGGACGTATTTAGACAATTTGGGTTTTATGTGTTGTATGGACTGCACATGGAAGGTAAGAATGCAACGAGGCTCTTAAAGGCTCTCTGTGCATATGCACATAACATGGCCAGAGATGATGACGGGTGTGGGGCCGTTGTTGCTGAGGTGGGACCCCGGGACCCCATCAGGAACTCGATCCCTCACTGGAGAAAGCTTTCGTGGGCTGAAGACCTATGGTTTATCAGGAAGCTTACAGATAAAAAAGAAGATGTTGGTGAGTCGGATTGGATCAGATCACAAGAATCGTCTTTGGTGATTTTTGTTGACCCACGTGATTTTTAATTACGTATGGATTAATTGAATTCATTAGTCCAGAAACTAAGTTCTTCCATGTCTACTTTACTTTTTTCTTAATCAAAATTATACCAAATTCTAGTTGTTGAGCTAAAATCAAAGACTTTAGGTTTATAATTATAATTTAGCATCAATTTGGTTCAATTGATATGCATGACAAACTATTGATGACTAGCAACTTACCATTTTTTTCTTTGTTTTAATGTCGTTTAATAACTAATCGTACTTTTAATAAAAATAATGGGCAACTATGGAATAACAATTTGTAATTAGTTATTATCCAAATAACATCTCCCAGGAAATCTATACGGAAAAACCTCCCTTTGATCTATGTCAAAGTAGAAAAAATATGTTAATTCATGCCAAACAAATAATCTTTGTGGTAATCTTAGATTGTAGCACCAAAAGCAAATATAAAACCATAACTCAACCTTTTTTACAAGGACTATTAGAACCACACAAATGGACAAATAATAATAATAATAATAATAATAATAATAAAAGGTTACTTAATATATAGGTAGACTTTTGATCGTCACTATCATGTCATCTTATTATTAAGCTGTCTTTGGTCCCTCCCCACATCACATATTCAAGGCAAAAGGCTTCAATCCTTTCGGCAAAAAGCACAGCTTGGACCAGCAATAAAGAACTAGGGCTCCCGTTATCAGGCTCGTGTTAAAGTGCCAACTTAGTTGAAGCTCCATCACCCATGCCCATCCTATCCTAACATGTGCTAAGGTTACGACTTTGACTAATTTCTGTTGGATTTGGGACCACAAATGTAGCAGCACATATTATAGTTGGAAGGGGCTGGTGTCTATAACAATACAGGCTTGCACTATTAACACCCTACTGCACCGTACCCTTGAACAATAGCTGTTTTTGATGTCTTCATTTTTAATTGATCATATAATGATGATAGTTAAAAATTTAATATACGATGATAAATGATTCCATGACACTTAAAAAA
This sequence comes from Ceriops tagal, assembly GCA_021533255.1. NCBI lineage: Eukaryota > Viridiplantae > Streptophyta > Magnoliopsida > Malpighiales > Rhizophoraceae > Ceriops > Ceriops tagal. The sequence goes on along the minus strand of CM038611.1, from coordinate 408,361 downwards.
AGTTTTTCCGACTGAAAGGATATAATTTACTCTCATTTTCCTAATTAAATTGTAAATTTCAATGCAAGGGTAGAGGTTGATCGACAGTTTCAGACCCACGAACTTGCTTGTGCGAGGGATTAGAATTTACTACATGAAACTTCAAGCCATACATAGACTAACGGGTGTCGTCGCTAAAAATCTGATGAGTTTAGCTAGTCCAAAACTTTTCCTGAGCTGTCATTAATTGTTTTAAAGTTCCATGGGTGATTATTTGGAGGCTCATGATCAAATCAAAGGGCTTTGCCAAGTATGCCAGCACGAAATAATTTGCAATTTCTTAAGTGTTGTGTCATAAAATATGTTATTAATTTCATTTATCAAAAAAAAAATTAAATACTGAAATAGCTTATGTAAAGACAAATAGTTAGATCATCATATTGTAGAAGCTTTAGCGAAAGTTGAAAATCTAGAGAATTCATCATCTAGAAGAGCTTGTGGATTACCTTGCTCTACCTACACAAATACAAAATAAGTTTCCGCTCTTCAAGCAACTTCAAGAAGCTTTGAACGGTGGCACATTAAAGACTTATATCAATCAAACAAGTTTGAGACATTAAATTATACACTCCATCAAGAAAGCACAACTAATGAAGTAAATAAATGGTCTAACTAATTTAACGATAATTTCTCGTCCAAAGGAACCCTCAGAAAGAATCAGGACTAGTTGAAATTATTCTTTATCGGGCGTGCGAATCGGGACATCTTTTTTATTGGGGGGAGGGGAACGTTAAAACACATTACTTATACTCACCTAGTCTACCCATTACGCTAAAAAGAATGTCACTTGGGAAAAAATATTGATAGCCACTCCCTAGGCTAAAAATAAGCCTAAAGTGGTCAAACTATTTCTCACTTTCACAGAAATCCTTAGGTGGGTTGAGGTAGCAATTCTGGTCTTAGAGTTCTCACAAGAAACTCAAATAAAATAAAAAATTAGAAAATGCCTTAAAAAAAGGAAATGAGCTACCTTATTAAAATTTTAAATGAATCTCGCATCAAAGAGAGATTGTTGGAATTTCAATTGTGTGGTCAGAAAATCTCATATTAAAAGTAAGACAAAAATATAACTGAGAAAGACCTATATATAAATCTAATGCCCATGCCTTCTTAATAAGCAATAACCTAGGATTTCAATTGTGTTAGCTAAGAGATAATTTGATAAATATCTTAGTGAAGTATAATTGCTTTTATATTCGCTAAAAGCCAATGCCTTTTGGTCTCTTGGAACAACATCCAAAGGTAACGGGATATTCGATCTCACTAGGGTTATAAGCAAATTGAGCAGCTCATTCATAGTTCATTTATATGCTATGGCCATCTAGTGTTATTATAAATATCATTCTCTATGGTTCTCAATTATCACTCTCCATATAGGACATGGTTTCACCTTGTGTCTTTAACTTCTAAACTTGCTAAATCTTATTTACTAATATGCAAGCATGTTTTTTCTTACTTTTCATAACATTCTTAGACATCTTAAATCCATAAATGAAGTCAAGTTCTAGCCCAGGCCGCCTTAACCTCAAGATGACCTTGCATTTGAGCTTCTTCATGACAATATTTGAGTCAAGGTTAAGCCTAGCTAAAGACTGACTTTTTACCTAGTGGAGACAAACCCATAAATTTTAGGTTGGTTTCAATCTCAAAACATGCTGCCATTTTAGAATCTTAGAGAGTCAAGCTTGAACAAATCAAAGCTTAGCTTTTTTTGTAGCCATAGGCACTTCAAAAATGTCTAAAATGTGCAAATTGTTTAATACCATGACTATAATTTTTTATTTTTCAAAGTCTTTAAATTTTCACAAAGGTTGTCTTGTGAAAGAGTAGTTACCTGTGATCTAGAATTAAGTAAAAAAGAAAGCAAGAGTCAGAAGATTTGGCATACCAGGTTCCCATGATCAAGAACAAGGATGTTGTCCATGTCTAAAACAGTGAAAATGCGATGAGCAATTATGATTACTGTCATTCCTTTGCACTCAGTAAATATTGAATTTTGTAGTACTAAAGCTAATTATGTCAATACTTGTAGTGCATTCATCCAAACAAAGTACCTGAGGATGCATGTTAGGTTAGTAATCTACTCTCATACCATACCACACATAAGCATTTATCTAAATGCATTGTTCAGTGAAATCCCTCGACAAGGTAATAAAGCCAAAACATCCATCTTAAAAAATTTATTGAGCTAGAACCTAAAAGCAGACACTTTTATATGGCAATGTTAGTACCATTTGAGCGTATCTTACCAAAATAAACTATATAATAGAAAAATTATGGTCATATATTATGATTTTACCTTATAAGACTTGAGAAGAACATGTGCAAGGTAAAGTAGTTGCCTTTGCCTAGCCGAAAAAGACGATCCAGATTCCCTCATATGAATGTCCAATCCACTTATTGCTTGTACTTCTTTTCTAATATGGCATCTTCAAAGAACACTCTAGATTTTCAGGTCACAACTCATTTAGAGTGGATCTAAGTTATCTCACACAAAAGTAACACAAATAATAAGCCTCATTCACTAAATATTATTAAGTACAGAAATCATTGTTCCATCCAATTAGGTGACAGACCTTAATGACCCTTCAATCAGAAATGGACTTTAAGGAATGACAACAAAATGCGCACAAAAATCTTTAACAGAAACATTAATTACATCAAGGCCATCCACCAAAATACAACCATTACACAAAGGGGTAAGGCGAAGAAGGGCATTCAAGACACTAAACTTGCCAACATCTGTTCTTCCAACAATTCCAACCTAACTGAATTTATCTAATTTGTTAGGATGGTTAATTTAAAACAGGAGATCATAGAAGCAAATTAAGTAGTGTACTAACAAGCATTAAATTTGAGATTGAGATCCTTTCTTTTTAGTGACAAAGACAAGTCTTATTTTGTCAATCTTAGGCCTAAAGGAGACAGGATTTAATGCGATTATAAATTCGAAGAAATTTTAACCTTAACTACTTTTTTGCACACAATCTAAACTGTTTACTTGAAAATAAACTGGAAAGGTTCAACGAAATGTATGGTAAGAAACAACCATATATATATATATATATTTATATATCTAAAGAGCCTAATCCTCAAGCTTCATATGTGCACTTACCTACGTCCCTCCCATAATTGTAAAACTGATATTTGCATGAGCAGATGGCAAAAATGGCATATATCTTATCGTAACATTTTGAAACTTAATTAGTCCTTTTAATGGCCAATTTGGACTAGGCGCATGGCATTCATTGAGCTCTTTTTGAGGGATGTCTATATACAAAGAGAGTGAAATCACCTAAGTAATGAACAATAAAATATATAGAGGAAATGAGGTTTATTGCAACGCTTGAAGAGCTCTCTTAGCAGATACCATTTCCTTTTCTATTACAATGAAACTAGTCAGGAAACTTCCTAACAAGGATACAATCAGAGCAACATAAAAGAGTGACAAACCCACCTGTAAAATAATATGCAAGATTAAGTTGTGTAATGGATCTTAAAATAGGTAAAAGTTACACAAGCTTGTATAAAATTTACAACTAAAACAAACTAGGAACAAGTTAGAGGTGAACAAGAAAGTGAAAGTTGTACCAGCCTAAGGCTACCATAAAAGTAAGCAAAATTTTAATGATAAGGAAGAAAAAACCTTGCAAATGCAAGACGAGCCCTTTGTCCACCGGATAAGTTGATTCCTTTCTTTCCAATATAATCCATGTCATCTCTAGGAATTAGTGAAATATCTAAATTTAGTGCACAAGCTTTATGGTATCTAAATATCTGCTCAATGTAGACATAAGGGTAGATCAAGAAAGATGAAGTGAATATAACCAATCATCCAAAAAAAAGGAAAAAAAAATAAACACAAAAAATTTGCTATAATGTTCGCAACTTTACCTAGTACCATAAGCTATAAATATTTATAAATAAGATCAGTAAATATATTTAAACAAACATCAAATAAGCAAAGAACTAATCTGATACTAATTTGATAGGAATTGTTTAGCATAAAAGGAATGAAAATCCCTAAAATGGAACTATATACCTTTCTGAATCATAAGGCATGCCAAACAAAACATTATCTCATATTGTTCCAAATTGAATCCATGAAACCTAAGAGTTCAGTGGATAACAATACAAGAAACTATTTCATTAAGATGTTAAACCTTGACTAAAACTCATCAAAGAAGACTAATAAGGCTACATTATATGTTAAGACTAATAAGGAGGAGATATTGGTAATTTCACTTTATGTTGATGACTTATTGGTTTTAAGGAGCAATTCTTAATCAATTAGACATTTCAAATGTGAAATCATGAACATGTTTGAAATGATTGACCAAGAATAGATCACTTTCTTTCTTGGTTTAGAGGTGCAGTAAACTAAAGGAGGATTCTTCTTAAATTAAACAAAATATACAAAAGAAGTACATAAGAGATTTCAAATGATGGATTGCAAAAGCTTAAACACTCCTTTGGCCATAAGAGCTAAATTTATGAAGGAAGATGGGGCACTAAAAGCAAATTCGAACAAGTTCAAAAGTTTAATTGGCTATTTGCTTTATTTTTCAACAACTAGACCAAACATCATACAAGCTATGATTCTTTTGTCTAGATACATACATGAGTCAAGTCAAATACTTTTTGAAGTAGTAAAAAGGATCTTGAGATGTAACAAAGGCATAATAAACCATGACATTATGTTTAAAAGGACAAAAAAGCTAGAACTAGTTGGGTACACTGATAGCAACCAGGGAGGCTCAAAAGATGAAATGAAAAGTAGCTTAAGGTATGTCTTTACCCTAAGAACAAGTGCTTTTAGCTATTGTTCAAAGAAGTAATCAATTGTTCCATAGTCAACAACTGAAGCTGAGTATTTAGCTAGAATTACAACTATGAAGCAAGCTATCTTGCTAAGAAACATGCTAACTAACCTAAAACAACCTCAAAATAGTCCTCCTAAAATCTTTTGTGATAACCAAACAACTATAACCATTTCAAAAAACCCTATACTGCATGGAAAAACCAAACACTTCCTATTAAAAATCCATTTTGTCAAAGAAGCTCAAAAGAACAAAGAGATTATATTAGTGTTTTGCTCCTCAAAAAGCAATTAGTAGACATATTAATGAAATCACTTCATAAAGGAAGATTTTCAAAGTTAAAGAATAAGTTAGGAATGTAAACCAGTACCACTAAGAAGGAGTGATAAAGATCAGTATTGGTGAAGTTAGTTTTTAAAATTTGAATTAGAACTTTTGTATTTCAAATTTAAAATTATTGTTGTCCTTCTTGCAAAATTTCAAATTTTAGATTTGAAATTTGAAATTAAACGAAACCTTGTGTATAAAAAGAATGATCTTGAATGAAATTAGGTATTGTTTCATAAAAAAGAAAAAAAAAGGCTATCTAAGCCTTCATTTGCTTTTATTACTTTCTATTTACTGCAATTATAGAAACTAAAATACAAACCAATTATAGTTGCATGAAACATAAATTAACATCAAATGAAGCTCATAATAGAAGAAAGAATGGTTTCTTGCCTACTATAAAGGAAATATTTAGAGTATAAGAAAAATTATCAAACTTGTTTGGAACCCACTAACAAGAGCACTAATTGATTTTTTCAAGTCTACTAAAAAACCAAATAACAAAAACCCTTTAATGTCATTAAGCATGTCAAGAAAACAACACTAATTGACTAGGCAACACAAGAGTGTCCCTCTAGATTTTGTTATTTTATTTTCTTTTGGTTACTAGTTTTAATAAGAGGTCATGTTACTAAAATGCAACTATTTTTAATTAATGGATGAATAGGAAAGTTAGTTGTTTATGAAAAGAAGAGGAGATGTTTCAAAAGGAAAAAGTGTGAAAGGTAATGACCACCATTGCTAAGGATAAAGAGGAGATAGGTTTAAAAAAAAAAAACAGAGCAAACACTGAATATTGAACAAGTTGATTTCTTATTTAACAATAAAGGCATTTAAGTAAGCAAAAACTAGGCAATCATGTAGTACGAAAGACTGATAATGATAAGATCAATCTTTGTGGATTCAATGAACTTAGAAGTTGAACCCATAACATGTAAGTCTTAGGATTTTTTTGATTATTTATCTATAGTATCAAGTTATATTGATTTTATTGCTACAGACATTCAATAGAGAAAAATTTTAGCTTAGCCTCTTTATTAGTTAGTTTCATTGATAATAGTTCACAATAGAAGCTATTGGTCAGTGCCAAAAACCTTGATGTAATCAAGATAATCATTCTTATGGTTTGCAAAACTTCAATTCCTCATAAATTTGAGAACCTTTTCTTTTTCTTCATTTATTCACTGCAGAAAAAGAAAAAGAAAATTTGGAAATTTAATCACTCTCAGCATTTAGTTTCAAATACTATATTATAAATGATCTAGCATGCTATAATGCAATTACTTAATTTAAAGCATTTTGAATTGGGATTGCAACTAAACAATGTGTGGCAAGTAGTGCATGCATATACACATACTACATAATATTTGATACTACTATAATCAATTTCATGCAAAACTAAACATGAAGTAATATTCATACCTAGTATCAATAAGATGATCATTACTAGTCTAGTAAGAAAAGTAAACTTAACTTGGGTGTATAATAGATACAGGGCCACTCCAATTTGTAAAGGCAAGTTGAAATGATCATAAAAACAAGATATGTTGATGATATCATATAGATACACCCACATTTTTAGTTATATTGCCAAAAACAAAAAAAAAATTCAAAGAAAAACAATAACACAAATTCATTGCATATGATATATATATGTGTGTGTGTGTGTGTGTGTGTGTGTGTGTATAACGCAAAATGAATGTTGTAAGATGTATAGTTAAAATGGAGGAGAAAGGGAAAAAAATAAATAAAAAATGAAATTTCATAAATTTTTCTTTGTAATCATAAATCTCTTAATATGGCCTTAATTATCTAAATGGGAGTTCAAACTATAGGTCCTATGTTCATAATCCATTTCAATAGGTTGCATTATTTATGCTATGTAAAAGGCTTTCCCTATAAGAAAACTAGACTAAGTTCACTTGATTGGCCATGATAGATATAAGTATAACATTAAGTAATAGTCATCAAAGTGATGCAAAATAACAACACTAACCAAGAGAAACAATAATACCAACAATAAAATGAAAATGATGCTCTCATTAAGACTTAAGCTACAATGGCAATACATGATATAAGTTCCTAAATCCAACAATAAAAAGTTTCAAAAGCATCGTCCTTTAGAAGATAACAACTCAACAACAAAACCTGTGAATTGTTTAACACTAATCACAAAGCATATCCTTATTTTACACCATGCAAAATTACATCATTTCTCCCTTAAAAAACCTTGATCATTCTATTAAGGTAATATATAGGCACTTAGATGAAAGAGTATTTGCCATTGAAATTGATGAGAACCTTCTTAGGTCTTACACTAAGAGGGGAAGGGGGTGAATCAATGTAAGATGTTCGCTTTCTTATAAATGTTTCAGGATTTAACCTCTGTGACTTGTTAAAGCTGATGATCCAATTTTTATCTTTCTTTTTTATGTGAGAGTGTCCATACAGATATCAATCAAATGCAAGCATGCAAGAACACACGGTAACTTTTATGTTGTTCACCCATAATGTGTGAGCTATATCCATAATGTGATAAGATCACTCTTAAATCACACAATCCATTCTTTTTATCAAGGGATACAATTATTGTATGAAAGGATCACTCCTTAACCACTTACAATAATCTCTCAATCATTAAGTTAATCTCTTAATCACTCAACGGATTAATCTCTCGATCACTCCAAGGGTATCTCATCCTTTTCCAACAAGTTTATCAAGAGTTTAGTAACTAATACTTTCCTAAGAAAGATTACTTAATGTGCACAAGATACTAATGCAAAAAAAGGATCTTCTCCTTCCTCACTACTAGTTTTTGCTCAAGCTTTGCTGGTCTCTTCTCTATAGGTTCTCTACATCTACAAGTTATCTCAGCTACATGCTCTCTTCCTTTACTGTCGGTGCTACCTCACCTACTGCCTTGACAGTTTTCTTCCCTTGATACCAATGCTACCTCCTTTGTTGCCTTGGCAGGTTGCCTCATCTACTGCCTTGGTAAGTTGCCTCACTTGTTGCCTTGGCAGGTTACCTCCTCTGTTGCTACACGTTTTCTCCTTTATTGCTATAAGTTGTCGGACCTATTGTCAAGCACATTTTCTTCTCTACTACTGTAAGTTGTCAGACCTATTGTTAGACACATTTTCTTCTCTACTCCTGCAAGCTACTGAACCTATTATCGATCTTGCCTGCACTAACTACTATTGCTACAAGCTACTGAACCTGTTATCGATCTTGCCTGCATTAACTACTATTGCTGCCTATACGTGCTGCTATTGTTGCCTACACATGTTGTCATTGCCTACACTTTCTACTATTGCTGTTCATACATGCTGTTATCACTACTTGCACATGTTGCTATTGTTGCCTACGTGTGCTGTTATTGCTACTTACACATTCTGCTATCACTGCTTATACATGATAGCCTTCCCTTAGGCAAAAGCACGCACACTTAATTTATGCTTTTTAGGACTAAAAGTAGAATTGTGAACTAATACAAAAAAGGGCAAGCAATGCATAAAATCCATTCATTGGAACCAATTTAATTCTAGAAACTTAGAAAACACAAACTAATATTGGGTATAACAAATAAATAAATATTTACTTCAAAATTGTGGTGAGGCGCAAGGATAAAGCAAGAAGATATCCATGCCAATACACAAAACATAAGAAGTAATAGCTGTTATTAAGAATACATTTTGGTGCCAACAAAAAAAAAACACTTCAAAATAAAACAAATCCAAGTGTTTAGAGCAAAATAGCAAACTAGCAAATGAATCTAGTTTGAATGTAAATGCTACAAAATCTTTAAAAAAATCCAAGTATCAAAGATATGCAAAAGGGATGCAAAAATATGAAATGAAAAGATAGCTATATACACACATCCAATTAAAAAGGAATTGACAGTTTGCAACAAAAACATGAGACAGCCTATTGGACCTAAGACTAACAAGCTCTACCTAAACCAAAAGCCAAAAACAATGAGAGAAAGAAAATGTTTGATGTACAACAACCCCCCAGAACTGCTTAGATCTATCTTAAAAGACATGTGAACGTAAGATAGTTAACAAATTCCTCTACAAAACATACAACAGATATCAAAGTAACTATATTCACAAAATATACAAGGTTATCAGCCACCAAACAATAAAATGTGCATGTTTAGACATCCTTCAGGTCCTCCCAGGTGTTTAGCTAAATAACACACTAAGATGAAATCAAACAACTTAAGTCACTCTAAACATAAACTTCTTCTCAAGATATCATATAGAATTTGGTCCATTAAGTAAGGAAAATAATTATATAAGCTCAGCAGTAACATGGTTAAGCAAATTTAGCCTCTTAGCCCCATGTGCCAAGCTATTAGCAATTCATCTAGAGACTTAAACCAAAAAGGAGCCATATTTAAATGATAATTCTAAAAACCCACCATTTTTAAGTCCAATTTATGTCAACATATCCCTGATATTACATGCTCTTTTATATTTCGTTTCTCTTTTAATTCTTTTGATTTTGAACAAGTAAAAGAGAATGTGGTGTATAGCTCATAAGAAGTCCAAAATTCCATGATCCATGTACCTAAAATATTCAATAAGAAAAATGGATTACAACAAAGAGACCACCAATTACCTTGCATCAACACATTTACACTTACCTGGATACAAATAAAAAGCCAAAAAAGGCTCTTTCATTCTATACAAAATGATACTTCCTATTATGACAAAGTCCAAACAACAAACACTCAAAGTTAAAGCCATAGTTAGTGATAAAAGTTAGGTCACTTGATAATACACATCATATGTTTAGCAGCAATGTATTACAACTCCTCTCCAAAATTATTAAGTGTTGACATGTAATTTCTTCTCCACATTTATGACAATTCATATGGCCATGACCAAAGCTACCAAAAATTTACTCATGCCATGTAGCCAATTGTACAATTATTCTACATTCTTAAGTTAGCACTTTGTTATTCTTTATGCATACAAGCAGTTAGCCCTAGAAATTGCAATTTCAATAATGTATAGTAGTCGTCAAGGAGTTATTGTATTGAATGTATCATGATATTATATTCTAAACATATAAATTAATGTAAGGTAAGCAATAAATGATATATTATTCATACTCCCAAAGAGGTTCTAGAATACAAAAAAGCTACTTATGATTGATCTTCACTCAAGCCATAATCAACAAAGCAAAGCAAGAAGTGACATGAACTCTGATTATAATGAACCAAAACCCAGCACCAAAATTGACATCACTAGGATCGTTCTAGGACAGGTTATGAAATAAACAATTCTGACTCAATGATTATAAAGCAACCATGAACCATAATTATAGAAAGATTAGATGCCACTCTTATAAAACGCAAGGTTGAAGAAGATAGGTTTATGAAAAACATAATCAAGCATGCAAATCAACAAGTTGACAAAAAAAAAACAATGAAAAAGATGCTTGTTTGTTTTGAAACTTGAGAGAAAACAATGTCTCTTGCAATTGCAAAGTTGTATTCTGATGTCTATCTGCCCCCCTAGGTTACAGTCATATTTATAAATATATACAATACACTAACCCTAGTTACCATATGGGCCTATAATCTATTAGTGAAATACAATATAAACTTGTAAAGTTTCCCAAATAATAAGCCCATATAAAATACTAAACTTTATATGCATCATGGGGTTCAAAATAAGTATAAGCTCAACCTAATTGGTAGTTAAAACCCCAAAAAATCAGTTTGTCCCAATGCACATTGGTTTCTAGTTGTCGAACTTGCTGTGTTATCAAGGTTGCTGTAATTGTGGCACTTGATGCTTGCACACCTTGGTCCAAAAACTCGTTCTATAGCCTTGTAGCTTCCCCTACTCCAAGAATAGAGCCTTTGTCTTACTCATTCCTCACATAAAACAAGTTAAAAGGCCTTTGGGATGCTCTTGTCCTCAACCAATAATTTCGAGAGGTTGAAACTATAAACTAATTCAAATGGTGAATAACCAGTGTGATGAGGACCATTTTAGGTCTCACATTGAAAGGGGGGTGAATCAGTGTGAGATATACATTTTTTACAAATCAATCTACATTTAACCTTTACGACTTATTAAAATTGATAAGCTAATTTTTATTTTTCTTCTTTGTGTAAGCGCGACTATACGAATATAAATTAATATGCAAACACCCAAGCACACAAGAAAATTTTTATGTGGTTTACCCACAATGTGTGAGCTACATCCACAGTGTGATAGGATCACTCCTAAATCATACAATTCACTCTTGTTATCAAAGGATACAATTTGGTTGTGGAAGGATCACTCCTTAACCACTTACAATGATCTACCAATCAAGGAGTTGGTCTCTTGATCACTCCAAGGGTATCCCACCTTGTTTTTCAACAAATCTATTAAGAGTTTATAGAAAAACCTTTCCTGGAGAACAATCACTTAATGTGTATAGTCTGCTAGAGCAAAATATGGATCTTCTCCTTCCTTCGTTGCTGGTGTTGTCTCACCTGCTACCAATGCTGCCCGTGTGCGTTGCTACTGCTATCAGCACACGTTGTTGCTACTGTCCACATGCTCTGCTAATGCTATCCGTATACGTTGCCGTGTCTGTCCACTTTGTCCGCATGTGCTGTTAATGTTGTCTACACACGTTGTCACTGCTGCCTGCTATCCACATGTGCTTTGTTGGTGCTCTCTGCTCCTGCTGTCTGTGTGTGTAGTTAATACTGTTTGTTTGTGCTACCATGTATGCCTACTGTCCGCACACGTTGTGCTTGCTATCTACACAAGCTATACCTGTTGTCTGCTGCACATGTTGTGCTCACTGTCCATGCAAGTTATACCTGCTGTCTGCACAAGCTGTGCCTACTGTCCGTACTCATGCTATTCATGGTCTTTGCATCTGCTATCTGCTATCTGTTTGCACTGTGCTTGCTATCCGTGAGCACTGCTCCTTTTGTCTGTGGTCTCTGCACCTACTGTCTGTGCCGCACTATAATTGCTGTCTACACACGCTATTCTTGCTATTCGCGAGTGCTGCTCCTCTATCGGCTCGCACTATTGCTGTTATCCGTGTGTATTGCTACTGCTTCCCCACACCATTGCTTCTCTCTCCTTGCACTACAGCAGTTTTCTCGTGCCACTCCTACTCTCTCTGCATGTTGCAGCTATTTTCTTGTATCGCTACTGCTATCCCCACGCACTGTAGCTATCCTCTCACACCGTTGCTGGTTTGCTGGTTGATTCCTGGAGCTGCTACTGCACTTTCTGCAGGTGGTTGCTGATTCTGGTATGCCTTCATAAATGTGCAATGATGTGCTGCTGCTAATGGTATACCCTCCTGGATGTGGAGGAACGTGTTGCTGGTGCTAATATACCCTTTTGGACCTACAAGGACATCTGCTGCTACTACTGTCACCATTGTGAGGGCTTGCTTGTATGGGTGGCTGACTACCTTACTCTCTTTCTTTCCTCCTTGGCTGGCTGCACCTCCCTTGATGGTTGTCTTCTTTGTCTTGGCTAGTCACTCTCTCCTTTTGTGGCTACCTCTCATTTTTTCATTTACCCTCTCCTTGCCTTTAGGTTTGTCATTCTCTCACGTTTGGCCAACTCTCTCAAATTCTGCAACACACACCCTTCTTGCAAGATGCATAGGGGTATTTATAGAGCCTTGAGATTAAGGCTACACAATTATCAACAGTCATCATTAATTCCCACATCTTGCCCTACAATCAATGGTTGGATTTAATTCCTAAAATTTAGGGTCAATGGTCAATATTGACTTCTTAAAATTTAAGGTCAACAGTCAATGGTCAATGATCAATCTTGGCCCCTAAAATTTAAGGTCACGGTCAATGTTAACTCCTCAATGCTAGAGTTGACTTGTCATCATTTGTTTCTTCCAATGACCTCACTACATCTCAACGGCATTCATAATATCAAATCAACACATATAACTATGTGAAATGGTGTTGACAACAAATCCAACATTAACCATCAAAGATGGGCTTAACACCATGGCATTATGCATAGCTCTATTGTAGGCAAACTCCATGAATGGTAAACACTCTTCCTAAGTGTTAGAACTTTTACTAATTACAGCACATAGTAAAGTACCAAGAGTATGATTAACTACCTCAATCTAACCATCACTCTATAGATGGCATGTTATGGAGAAAAGTAATTTTGTACCAAACTTACCCCAAAGTGTCCTCCAAAAATGACTCAAAAACTTGGCACCATTATCAAACACAATACTCTTTGGTATTTCATGAAGTTTAATAATTTGCTTGAAAAATAGATCAGCAATTTGTGTGGCATCATCTGTTAATGGCAAACAATAAAGTGCGCCATCTTAGAAAACCTGTCAATCACAACAAAGATACAATCTCAGCCTTTTTTAAACCTTGGTAAACCAAGCATAAAATCCATTGAAATAATAATCCAAGGTTTGTTAAGGACCTCCAAAAGCATGTACTTACCATGGGGTAATACTTTAGACTTAGCCTACTTAGAAGTGATACATTTTGCATAAATTCGTTTAACATCATGTTTCATATATGGTCAAAAGAAATGTTCACTCAAAACATCTAAAGTCTTTTGAATACCAAAATGACCCATCAAACCTCCCTCATAGGCTTCTCACACAAGCAATTCTCTAATAGACCTTAGAGGAATACATAATTCATTTTTCATAAATAAGTAACCTTTATGTCCATAAAATTTACCAAAGCCAGTATTCTCACAAGCAATATAGACATTACCAAAATCAGCATTCGTAGCATATAGGTCAATGATGTGCTTGAAACCTAATAATCTAGTGCTTAAAGTGCTAATTAAGGTGTACCTATGAGACAATACATCAGTAACCACATTTTCCTTACCCACCTTGTATTGAATCATATAAGGAAACATTTCTATGAATTCCATCCACTTTGAATGTCTTTTGTTTAATTTAGCTTGACCCTTCAAATGTTTTAGTAACTTATGATCAATGTTGATTATAAATTCTTTAGGCTAAAGGTAGTGTTGCCAAGTTTCTAAAGTTCTAACAAGTGCATATAATTCCTTATCATAGATTGAATAATTTAATGCAATCCTATTTAACTTTTCACTAAAGAACACTATAGGATGTTTCTCTTATATAAGTACACCCTTCACTCCAATGCCTAATGTATCACATTCAATTTCAAAAGTTTTAGTAAAATCAAGCAAATCAAGAAGTAGTGCTTTACATAACTTAGATTTTAACAATTCAAATGCAACTTACTACTCATCACCCCATTTAAACCCTACACTTTTCTTAATGACCACTGTCAATGATGCGACTATAGTATTAATCCTTAATAAACCTCATATAAAAACGAGCCAAACCATGAAAGCTCTTCGTATCACCTACAAATTTTGGTATAGGCTATTCTTGGATAGCCTTAACCTTCTCAATATCAAACCCAATGCCATTAGGAGTCACAACATACCTTAAGAAAATGATATGATCAATGCAAAAGGTACATTTTTTCAAGTTAGCATACAATTTTTCTTTCCTTAACACATTTAGCACACAATGCAATTATTCGACATGAGACTTTAAAGAACAATTGTATACTAAAATATCATCAAAATAGACCACCACGAATTTTCCTAAGAAAGATCTCAAAACATGATTCATTAATCTCATAAACATGCTAGGTGCATTAGTTAATCTAAACAACATAACCAACCACTCATACAAACCATGCTTAGTTTTGAATATAGTTTTATATTCATCATCAACCCTAATTCTAATATGATGATATCCACTTTTAAGATCAATTTTTGAAAAGAAGTATGCACCATACAATTCATCAAGCATGTCATCAAGTCTAGGTATAGGGTGTTGATACTTAACTATAATTTTATTAACAACTTGACAATCGACACACATTCTTTAGGACCCATCTTTCTTTGGCACTAACAACTCAAACACTACACATGTGATAAGAACCTTCTTAGGTCTCACATTGAGAGGGGAAGGGGGTAAATCAGTGTGAGGTGTTTACATTTTACAAATCTATCCAGATTAAACCTTTATGACTTATTAAAGTCAATAATCTAATTTTTATTTTTCTTCTTTATATGAGAATGGACATATGGATATCAAGCAAGCACAAGCATCCAAAAACATACAGAAATTTTTACGTGGTTCACCCACAATGTGTAAGTTACATCCACGATGTGATAGGATCACTCCTAGATCCCACAATCCACTCTTATTATGAAAGGATACAGCTAATGCTATGGAAGGATCACTCCTTGACCACTTATGGAAGGATCACTTCTTAACCACTTACAATGATCTCCCAATCACTTTAAGGGTCTCCCACCCTTTTTCAAAAAGTACATGAAAAGTTTATGACAAAACTTCCAAGAGAAAGATCACTTAATGTGGACAAATTGTTGTTATAGAAAATGGATCTTCTCCTTCCTCACCACTGGTTTCTTTCCTCAAGCTTTGTCGATCTCTCTTCTTCAGGTTCTCTCCTTTCCTCTACTGCTGGTGTTGCCTCCTTTTGCCTTGGTAGGTTCTCTCCTCTACTGCTAGTGCTACCTCCTTCTGCCTTGGCAAGTTCTCTTCTCAGTTGCTAATGCTATCTCCTTCTGCCTTAATAGGTTCTCTTTTTAGCTACCGATGCTGCCTTTTTCTACCTTGGCATGTTCTCTCCTTTACCGATTTTCTCCTCTATAAGTTCTCTCCTTCGCAAGTTTTCTCCTTTGTAGGTTCTCTCCTCTATAGGTTCTCTCCGCTGTAAGTTATCTTCATTTTGCCACCGCTGCTACCTCATTTTATTGTACACTCTTTCTCTTATACTACTAGAGGCTTTCTCCTTCTTACTATAACTACTTCTTTTTCTTTTCTGTTGTTGGAGGATTTTTCTTTTCTACTGTTGGCTCCTTCTTCCTTTTTTGCTTTTACTACTGCGATTTTTCTACTTTTGTTGCAACTACTACCTCCTACTTTCTTTAATGTTGCTGCTATTTCCTTCTACTGCTACACTCTCCTTCTTTTCGAGTGCTGCTATTGTTTCCTTCTGCTGTTACACTCTCCTTCTTCCTCTAGTGCTGCTACTATCTCTATGTCTCACAACTCTCTACTATCTCTATGCTATACAGCTCTCTATTGTCTCTACATCGCACAGCTCTCTTTTATGTTTTGCAACACTCAACTCTCTTAGCATTCTACAGTTAACTTTTTTGGCGTTCTACAACACACATGGTTTCTTCCTCTTGGCATTATCTCTTATGGTTTATAGCACACAACCTCATGTCAGACCCTTTACCTATTCTTTTTAGTGGCTGCTATTTACTATTTTGCTCCTTCTTTTTTAGTGGCTACTTTCTACCATTCTCTCTGTTTCTCTATTACATTTCTACAGCACACACCTCTATTAACAACTGTATAGATATATTTATAAGCCTTGAGTTTCGGGTTGCCCTATCATCAACAGTCAGCATTGATTCCCAAGAGTTGCCTTACAATCAATAATCAGCATTGATTCCTATGAGTTACCCTACAATTAACGATCAACGATTAACATTGATTCCTATGGGTTGCTCTACAATTAATGGTCAATATTGATTACCAAGGGTTGCCCTACAATCAATGGTCAGCATTGATTTCTAAAATTTAGGGTCAATAGTTAGCATTGACTCCTAAAATTTAGGGTTAACGGTAAAGGGTCAATAGTCATAATTTACTTCTAAAATTTAGGGTCAACGGTCAACATTGACTCATTGAATTTAAGGTTGACCTATCATCAACGATTTTGACCAAAGATCTCTCTACATTTCAAGCTCTTTTTCCTTGTTCACAATGCTTTTGGGAATCTTCTTGATGAATACAAATTGCACCTGTAGGTAGGCCATAACCTAGATCACTAAATCCTGAGTAATTTCCTTGACTTCTACCTTGACAGCTTCTCATTCACTGGTGCTGCCAACACTTTGTAAATGCAGCAAACACATCGCAAAATCACCCATAACATCAAATCAACAAGGACAAGTCTATGAGATGTTGTTGACAACAAATCCAACATTAGTCATTGAAGATGGGCTCAACAACATAAACTCATGCTTTCTACCATATAACCTTGTTTCATCAATTCCTCAACCTGTCTTTGAAGTTTTTTTGTCTCCTCTGGGTTATTTCAGTATGCTAGCTTGTTAGGAATAACTACTACAGGTACTAGGTCAATACAATGCTCAATTCCCCTTTGTGGTGGCAATCCATCTGGTACATCCTCGAGGAATACATCATCAAACTCCTACAACAAAGAAGAACAATACTAGGAACACAAGAAGTACTATTATTGTTGGCAAGGTAGACATCCTTATAAAGGATCAAATACATTTGCCGCTTAGCTTGGAAGGCAGCTCTCACATCAGCTCCTTTGGTATACACACTCACTTGTTATCACTTAATTTTATTTTGTGCCTCACCACTCTTGTGTTTAGCACTTTCAAGTGTTTGCTCTTGCCTTTTCTCTCTCTCACTCTCATTTTTCTCTCCTCTCTTTTTCTTTTCACTTTTTTTCTTTTGTTCATTTTCAAAAAGTCTTTGTTGGTCTTCATAAACCTATTTAGGAGTTTGTGGTGTAAGTGTAATGGGTTTTCCCTCCATGGTGAATGTATACCTATTTTTGTACCCATCATGTGTTACCTTTTTATCAAATTGTCATAATCATCCTAACACCAAATAACCAGCCTACATAGGCATAACATCACAAGTAACCTCATCCTTATAACTACCAATAATAAATGGAACAATCACTTGCTTAGTCACTCTCACCTCCCCCCAGTCATTTAACCATTGCAGTTTATATGGCTTAGGGTATTTAGTTGTAGACAAGTTTAATTTCTCCACCAACTCTATACTAGATATATTAGTACAACTACCTACATCTATGATCAAGCAATAGAGCCTATCATGAACTAAACACCTAGTATGGAAAATATTTTCTCGCTACATCTCAACATCATCCTATCTTGCATCAAGACTCCTCCAATAGCGAAGTCAGATGCATCAGTATGGACTTTAAAAGGCTTTTCATAGTTTGGCAGCACCATAACAGGTTCCACCATGCTTTAGATACTTTATCCCTTTATCAATATCATTAACATCGTCCAGTGGTGGCATTTGGTCCTCATCACTAGCTTCATTACCAGACTTATAGTCACCATTCTCCTTAAGGTACATGATTTTCTTGTTAGGACACTATCAAGCCATATGACTCTTACCCAAAATCTAAAGCATTTAATGTCCTCAATTTTTCCCTTCTTTATGCTTTCCCCACTAGGTTTAGGTTTAGGTATCTTAAACTTATATTTAGGGGTTGATTTCTCCTCTCTTTTTCCCCTAACTTGATTTCTCACTAAATGTAAAACCCGAGCCAAAGCTAATTTTAAAACTACCCTTTCTCTTAAGTTATCCTCCACTTTTATGGCAAGGTGTACCATGTCCTCTAATTTTACATAGTGCTGTAACTTTACTACATCAGCTATGTTTCGGCTTAGGCCCTAAAATAATCTAGCCACGGTGGCTTTTCTATTCTTTATTACATTAGCTTTAACCATAGCTATTACCATGTCTTTATGATACTCCTCTATACTCCCAAAACCTTAAGTAAGGCCTTGTAACCTATTATACAAGTCCCTATAGTAAGAGTTAAGGACAAATCTATTCCTTATCAAATGTTTCACCTCCTCCTATATTTCTATAGTTCTCTCAAAGTTTCTTCTCCTAGTGGTAATTTCTGGTCCCACTATACTACAACATAATCAGTAAACTTTGCCACAACTAACTTTAATTTCTTCTCCTTAAAGATGTTATGGCACTTGTATATTAATTCCACCCTATATTCCCAATCCAAATAGACATCAACGTTGGCTTTCCTTTAGAAAAAAGGTATTTTTATTTTAATAGTAATAAGATTTTTGTCTACTCCTTCCCCCCTAGTCTTCCACTCATAGTTTTCAGTATACTTATCATTCTTGATTCTACTACCATGGATTCCTCTACTTGTTTTACTACCTTGACCCCTTCTATAACTTCTACTAAGGTTATCGTCCTCTTCATACTCATCTCCATCCTCTTCACCAAACTTCAGCTCTAACAGTGCATGTACTATTCTCTTAGGCACCCTCCCAAGTCTCTTGCTAAACTCCCTTTCAATTCTCTCCACTTTATTCCACATTTCATCAAACACAAACTCCATTCTCTCATACTTCCCCTCTAGGGCTTTCATAAAAAATATTAAGGTATGGCCAATTCCTCCTCCTCCTTAGTAGGGCTATTAGTTTTATCATGTGACATGTTTATAACAACAAAAAATGATAAAGAATAAAAAATGTAATCCTCTTAAATCGCTCCTTTACGTGTTTACACTCCATTTGATGTGTTTCACACAATCAATTGTAATTTCACACTCAAGAGCTTTTTCAAAAGGTTTTAAGTAAACTAAATTTAATTAAACAAAACTTGAATATATCAATCATAGACCTACTTCTTCAAAGAAGTGACTCGATCAAGGGAGATAGGGAATAAAGCAAATAAAATGACAAAGAATTCGATGATATAAACAGTGCAATCAAACAACAATTAATTATCAAATATAATCAAGTAAATGACCAATTGAACAATAAAGCTAATTCTTTTTTCTTTTTGTTATTTTATAGGTATTTCTGCAGAAAGAATGAACAGTAACATTGAAACACAAGAAACACATAATTTCTTTTTTTTTTTTTTTTGGTTAACTAATGGGTATTTCTTTAGAACAAATGAACAACAACAACGAAACACAAGAAACACACAAAATTTCCTCTTTTTTTAAATTGATAATTTGACCAAAAAAGATGATGACAAAAAAGGATAACTAACTTGAGTTAAAACCAATACTCTGATACCAAATGATATGAACTCCAATTATAACGAATTGGAACCCAACACCAAAATTAACGTCACTAGGATTATTTTAGGAGTAGAAATAAATAATTCTAACCCAATGATTATAAAGCAACCACGAACCAGAATTATAAAAGGATTAGACACCACTCCTATGCAACACATAGTTGAAGAAGATAAGTTTATGAAAAACACAATCAAGCATGCAAATCAACAAGTTTACAAAGAACCAATGAAAAAAATGCTTATTTGTATTGGAACTTGAGAGAAAACAATGTCTTTTGTAGTTGTAAAGCTATATTCTGATGTCTATCTACCCCTAAGTTACAGTTATATTTATAAATATATACAATACACAAACCTTCATTACCATATGGGCTTATGACCTATTAGTGAAATACAACACAGGCTCACAAAGGTTCCTAAATAACAAGCCTATATAAAGTACTAAACTCTATATGCATCATAGGGTTCAAAATAAGTAAAAGCCTAACCCAATTAGTAGTTAAAACCCTAAAGAATTAGTTTGTCCCAATGCCTATTAGTGTCTAGTCTTCAGACTTGTTATGTTATCAAGATTGTTACAATCATGGCACTTAATGCTTACACATCTTGGTTCAAAACTTGTTTTGTAGCCCTATAGCTTCCCCTACTCCTAAAACCTAGCCTTTGTCTTGCTTATTCCTCACATAAAACACATTAAAAGGCCTTGGGATGCTTTCGTCCTTAACCAATCATTTTGAGCAACTTCTTTGAAGTTCCCAACTTCACCCTAGGATCTACTAGTCTGTGATACTGAGAGGGGGGGTGAATCAATATCACACCCCTTAAAAACACTGATAATTTAAGCCAAAAATGAACTCTTTCTAGATTTAACTAAGGTAGATCTATTGTTACCTACTGATCACAATAGTCCCTAAAGTTACCTTTTAGACACCTTGCCTATTAGACAAATTGGTTGTTCTTGACTAGGTCTTCCTTTAGGTTATGGGTTTGATGATTCTTTAGTTGTGTTCACAACTCAATTCAAAACACAGAATGTAAATTCAAAGTAAAGACACAAGAGATTTACGTGGTTCCGTCAATGTGACGTACTCCACAGTGGTAGGGATTCTTCCTCTACTGAGACAATCCACTATACTTAAGAACACCAATGTGGTATCCCCTATGATTACAATGGATGTCTTAAACTTCTACTCCTTTCACTATTACAAATACAAAGCAATTACAATACAAAGAGTGTCACTTATTGTGTCTACCCTTCTTCTAGCTTGTGTTGCCTCTGTTTGATTTGAATAGGCTGCTTCACTACTGCTTGGAAGATCACCAAAACACTCTCTAACCTCTCTTGAAGAAATCTGAAAATACATTGAGTTCTCTCTAATGCTTCACCGAATTTCTACTCTAGGTTGTCTCACACATGTCCTGGTCTCACCATCTCACGCCTGCACTCACGCTTCAGGTATGCCATTTCACGTCTCACAGCTTGCCTCATGCTACTGGTCTGCCATTTCACATCTCATGGACTGCCTCATGCTTCTGGTCTGCCGTTTCACATCTCTCGGCCTGCACCACGCTCCTGGTCTACTGTTTCACGTCTCTTGGCCTGTACCACGCTCCTGGTTTTGTTGGTTCATGTCTCTCGACTTGCCTCACGTTTCTGGTCTGGTGTTTTACGTCTTTCGGCCTACCTCACATTTCTGGTTTACTAGTTCACGTTTCTTAGCTTGCCTCACGTTTCTAGTCTACTGGTTCACGCTTCTAGTTTTGCTGGTTCACGTTTCTCGGCCTACCTCACATTTCTAGTCTGCTAGTTCACATTTCTTGGCCTGCCTCATGCTTCTGGTTTTGTTGGTTCATGTCTCTCGACCTGCCTCACATTTCTGGTCTGGTGTTTCACATCACACATTTTGGTCTGTTGTCTTCTCTTCCAGGTGGTCTCATGGATACCAAGTCTGCTGTCTTCTCTTCCAAGTGGTCTCATGTATACCAGGTCAGCTATCTTCTCTTCCGGGGTGGTATGTTTCTGATTTCTTCTCTTATAGGTGTGCGTCAAAAGAGATAAGTCTTGGTTTATATACTCCCTTTTACGAAAACCCTAATAGGGTTTACTGTAACTGCGACAAATTTCCTTTCTTGCCCCTTCATGTGGCTTTATATTACTGTTCCATTCAAAATTGAATTTCTTTTCTTGATTTATTTTTCTCAAGCAATGCTATGTCACACTAAGACTTAAGCAATGCTAAACTCCCTCTACAAATTCACTCCAAAGAGATCACTTTACGAGGTTATTTGACATGCTAGTCTTATCCTGTAATTCTTGATATATGAGCCACTTCTGTTTGCACACTTAAATCTAGCTGACAACAACTATAACCCATACAAGGTTGTGGGAACAACATTCTTGCTCTTAAATGTGATGAATTAAACTATTAAGCACTTTTTGAGCCTTCTGTGATCTCGCCCTTGTCATTGGAGCCATAAGATTATATAAAGCATCAATTCCTTGGTTGTTTGGTACTAGTACAAGTGGACCTCCATCAGGAAGCATGTTATGGTTTACATGGCCATTAGAGCAAATATTGCTCTTCATGAGAATTTTAACTCAATCACCAAAAGACATTAATAATAACAGTGACACATACACAACCAAAAGTAGGAAGAGAAAAGGTAATAATCCAAATGGGTTCCACAATTCTAATTCAAATCAAGGCATCAATTCATTTGGATAAACTTCCATCGAGACATAAAAACTTTCTTCTAGATGATAGCATCTTGAAGGATCAAAAAGTAGTCTAACTTCTATTTTCATTCTCAATAATATGGAAACAAAAACATGGAATTGAGTGTAGACTGTATGGCAAATCTCAAATGACAATATTAGCATTAATCCATTAGTCTAAATTATCTAAATGTTTAACATTATTCAACAATTATTGGGACAATTTAAGCAAAAAGAGAATAATAGAATTGTTGTTATAACCCCTTAATAATATAAATGACATAACTGGCTGAACGGTAAGCATATAGAGCAAGATGTCAGACTTTAGTAGTTAGGAAAGTGATCAAATGCAACAAACCTTGTTAAGAAGCAAGGTTTGTTGAGAAGTAATGATTGAATAAGCTTGTTGAGAAGTAATGGACCAGCAAAACCAATGCAATCATATACCACCTATAAGAAACAATTACTTGTTGCAAATGATGTTTCGCATAGTGAGGCATAAAGCGAAAATACTTTACCTCTTAAAAATCAAAAAGAAAAAGAGAGTAACAGGAAAATAGTCGAACTAAGCACCATATTAATCAATTGCTTTAGGATCAACTCTATCTAATGAAGAACAGTATTACAACTAGTTTTTGGCAAAAACCAAAAGTATCACAAGTATCCTACATCATTCTATCCAATATCTATTTTTCAACCTTTTTCTTTTTCTTTCTTTGTGAATTAGGATAGCTGACTTGTAGTAAAAATAATTTAAATTATTCTTATGAAAACTGAAACCAAATTTTAAATATTTATATATTGGCCAATTCTACATACTTCTAGCTATATCTTTTAATTAAATTTTGGTTAAGAAGCAGTTTCCACAAAATGAAATTATATGAACTATAATCACTATCATAAGAAATCATTGATTGAGAACATAGGGGAAGACCAAACAAAGTAAAATTAGACAAATGCTACATATTTTTCTTATTTAATTGATTAATAAAAAGCAAACCCAAAATTAGACTTCAAATTCATCAATAACTTCAAACATATGGTTTTATCATAAAACAAGTAATTGCATGTGAAAGAATAACCCGACCTTTAAGAGTCTTAATTGAAGATATGGCCAACTATATGCATAAGAAATAGCTTTAAACAAAAATGTGTCAAGGATATTTTGTTGCTCCCACCATAGTTCTATGCATTTTCCTATGACAACAACATAACTGACATTTAATCACATTCTCTTATTGACATGGAATGAAGAAAAAGACAAATGGAAAGAATGCACAAGAAATCAAATCAACGAGGAGCTCCCATTGTACAGATGTCAATCCAAAACTCTTTCAAATGGAAGCCAAAATACACCTTATAAATAGTTTAAGCCAAGATGTATCTCTAGCACCATAGTTTAGTATCATATAGATAAACCAACATGTGACAATATATGAATTCAGATATTGTTAGGAAATATGAATTACAAAATCATTTAAAACTATAAAAACCAATTCAATATTTTTTTATAAAAGAAAAAAGTAAAATATAATTTTAGCGAGAAAAACTAAAAAGATGGAAAATTACTTACATGATCTCCATGGCAAACTTCCACAATATCTATTTTAGTAGAAGGAAGGAGATCTTCCATTGAACTACACTCAATGCAAGTGACATACCATTAATAAAATATCACTTTTGTTAGCAGGTAACTATTTAATGGAAAACATGATTGCAAAAATACATGTTACCCTAATGGGCGATTTCTAGTATACAATTGAAAAATGGAATAACATTCAAAAACCTTTTTATATTGTTGAGTAGGCAATTGTTGAACCAACTAATAAGCACCCCTTATAGTAAAAGGTGAATGAAAGTGGATGCAACTTGTAAGAAGTAGTTTCAAAATAGCCATATGAATTGAAACCAGTCTAATTATGGATAAAATGTCATTTCTTGATTAATTCCAACATATCTCCAAAAATTTCCTTAAGAGTGACAACAATCAACATTTCTTGGCATTTATTCCATAACCTTTTAAACTAGTTACCATTTATTTTAAATCCAGCAAGGATAACAAGATGAAAAATGACTAAAGCCATTATATTGGCATAAACATACACTTGGCATCATCACTTAATGCAAAAGGTGAAAATGATAGAGCGAAAAAAAGAGTAAAGATCTGAAAAAGTTATAGCATGTTTATGAATTCACTACCCTTAATAAATTTCTGTGCTAATTTGCTTGTCATGGTTCTAGATTCCAAAAGAACCTCCAAGTTTCTACCAACACCAGCCCAAAACTATTCCAAAGTTGACATCAATAATAAAATTAAGCATGTTTTGTTGCATTAAAAATAAAATTTCATGACCAAAATATGTGGTGTCCATCCTATCAATACTTCAGGATAATTCCTCTCTATTTGTAACAAGGAAAACATGAGGAAAAAAAAATTGGATGCAATAACTGTTCTTGGAAGATGTCCACTTTATCCTACAAAGGTTGACAAATATGCTAAATATTATATCTAATCAAACCACAGAACTCTCTTAAAGACCCTCCCAGGTCTACATAAAAGAAGTCTTAGGATAGTACCAATAATATTTATAAGGTAGACAAAAGTTTACTCCATCATATCAATAACCCTGGATGACTTTCCACCAATTGCATCATAGGGGTTTGATAAATCATTAATGCATCATCATCAAATTTCTAGTCATGACCATACATTCTAAAAACCAAATCTCAAGGTTCATTATGGTGAAGTCAATATTGGTCACCTGAGTTTTTATAACCAAAATATAATAAATAAAAGCAAACAACCAAAACTAAAGATTTGTTGCAAACAATCTGTATGCATAACTGAAACTAAAGAATAATAAAAATTTCAATCTCCAAGTTAATAGATGAGAATATATAAATAAATTATTAAAAAAGAACTAAGACTAGGAATTAGTTTGCCATTTACTATAGTTCTTAAAAAATTCCATTTTCTATAATTGGCTCAGCCATAAAGAAACTCTTTCTAAGTTATTTGGCCTAGAAATTGTCTTTTCACTCACAAAAAGGTCATCCATAAGTACAGGCAAATTACTTCTGCCTAGGTGTTCCAAATTCAATTACCAATGTCATGTACCACCCAAATAAAGCACTAAAACCCACTACATGCCAATAGCCTAATAGTTCCACTAATTTCATAAAACCATTTTGTAGCTCAGAAAGTAATAATAGCCAATAAGTACAACAGATAGAAAGCTCTCAACAATAGACATTTTTGTATTCCATCAATCATTATGTGAGATAACACCAAATTAAATAAATAAAAGTTAGCAACTTCAATAGTAGGGGAAAACTTCCTACCCAAGAAACAAAATTAGTACCTCCATTGTGGCAAATATTTTATATAGATGAACAATTGCCAACAGTGACTTCATGACCCACCAAAGACAAAGGAATTGTTTGCAAAGCATGGCATGAAAGAATGAGCAATTTGAGGAGATTATGATAACTATCTGCATATATGTAATAGCAAAGACATTACTTTAATAAGAAATTTATTGTCGATATAAGCATAAATATATAAAGTCAATCACATGGCAGGAGATAAAACAACAATGATGCTTACCCATAGCATCAATTAAAAGCTTTTAAGAAGCCACTCATAATGTACAACAAAGTCCTCGTGAAGCTCTTTCATAAAAAGCAAAACCATGTCCACAAAAGGCATATATGCTCTAATGAAAGGCAAAAAATATAAAGCAACCATTTCTATGGCACTAATTTGCATAATAGTTTCCCCAAAGGTTTAGTACAAGTAACAAATTCTCTATAAAATGAAGATTTAAGGAAATTGGCACTAGCCACCAAACCCTACTTCAAACACTGATAGACCCACCCTGGGGAATTGCCAGGAATTCCTTTAAGTAATTGCAATCACCAAAAATAGAGATTCTTAATGAGAAAAGAAAATCAAAACTAACTATGAGAGACATAATTCAAATAATAAAGAAGGAAAGAAATGTACAAATAAAGAATTAGGACAAATTAAAGTCCTAATATCCATAGTCGTTAAGTTGCTACGCTATTCACGTGCTCGTAGAAAAAGCAGAGAGAAATGGAGGAAAGAACGAGGGAGGGAGAGAGTGAAATGTGAAGAAGGAGAGAATGTAGCCATAGCAAATAGAGCTAGGCATACTTGGTCTAAAGATTTGGAGTATGATGACGAATGTCTCTATTGTTGGGCCTAAAAATTGGAAGGAAAATTACAGTTGGACTTATCATTTTTTGATTAAGTGGCTACACAAAGGAAGGAGCCTGCGCAGAGGGAAGAGCCTATAGGCACACACAATGTTCGCATTTGAATGGGTTGATGAGCCTGTGAGAAAAGAAATGACAAAAGGGAAAATTATAAGAGATGGATATAACAAGAACCTTTGCATAACCTATCATCATTACAAGAAACGTTTGTAGAACACATGTTGATGTTAATGTGAAAGGCTATTTAAGGTTTGTATATTCATTTATTCCCTCCAATTATAGCACTGATGGTGTTGCTTTAAATAGCTAACTATTAATAAGAATTGTTTCCTTTGTAGTTTGTCAGAGTGAAGCCATGGCTATTTATGCATGATTAGTTCAGTAATCAAGCAGTGTTACATTATATCATGAACCAAATGTTTTGGATAAGTTAAGGGTTTTAACATTTAATGTCTTACAAAATGAACTTAAACTCAATTAATTGCCTAAAATTTGAGTCATTTTGTATCTCATCAAAAGTGAAATTTTGATTTAATTAGTTGCAAGTGAGTTAGAAAATATTGACAAGAAGAAGGAAGAAAGTTGTAATCATATGAGTATGTTTATGTTTTCATCACAAATTTGTAATTTTTTATTTCAAATTTTCATTTGTTTTATCATCATAATGATAAGAACATAATGATGTTAATTTTTTTTTCTACCAAATTTTCATTTTAGTGTTACACATAGAGCATTGGTATATGTTATGTCTCAACATAGGAAAACAAACTATTATTAATCTTTGATTCCATTCATAAGTTGGAATCTCCTTATGTGTGTGAAGTCTTTAACATGTTGGTAAGGCCAAATACACTTACTAACTTATCATGCATGGATTGTCATGTTGTTTTTGCCATTTAGGACAAATGAACTATGTATTCAAAATGATAACCTAGGATTTACTAAAGATCTTAATAAATGGCAAGCAATGGTACTAGAAAGCTTCCTTCATCAAGAAACCATGTGAGTACTTGACTAACATGGACAACAACATGTATAAAAATTGTTTGGTGTTTTTAATTTTCTTATTTCGTAACAAGAAAACCACCTAATTGGTTTTTGGTGCAATGCTTTCCAAGCCTTGTAAAATTGTTATGCTTTTGTTTTTTTAAATGACATTATATTTAGGATGCAAGTGTCCGCATGCTCCTACCTATTTAATCTTAGAATGGTCAATTTAGCAATACAAGTTGTCTATAGTTACCATGTTAGGATTAACAGTATTTGTTTCTCACATTTGATGCCTTTTTGCTTTAATCTTGTGTTTGTATATTTTGCTTTTAGATATTTTGTATGAAAGTATTTAAATGGACATTTCATGTTTATAAAGTATAAAATATGTGGTAAATTCAACACATTTTCATGGTATGCCTAAAAATGACCTATTTTCTTATAAAATAATTGATAACTTGAAACTTTATAGGTTCTAGTCCATACACTAAACTAGTCACCTTATTACTAGAAGAAGTGTTGACATTAAAGGGAGCTATTAGGACAAAGAGATGTATAAGAGACATGGTGATGAAATGAAAAGTTCAAACAAAGAGATTTATAAAAAGAGCTACATAGATTGAAAAAGGCATAGGGAAAGAGAGATACAAAAAAGGCCTATTAAATAAATGTGGAAATGAGTAATAAATGGGCGAGCTTGCTTATTAGATAGAGATAATGTTTGAAGATAAATGAATAAGGCATATAAAAATTGAGGAGAAAGGGAAAGAGAAATAGAGATAAAGGACAAACATAAAGAGACATAGAGAGATAGAAGAGAGAGAAATGGAATAGAGGGGGAGAGAGAGATAAAAAGAGACAACAAGGAGAAAGTGTAGAAAGAGATAAAGGTTAAAGAGAAAAAAATGATAAGAGCTAAGTGATGATAAAGTTGTAGATGAAAGATGGGAGAGAATGAAATGAAGAAAGATATGATGGAGAAATGAAAAAAGGAGACAAAAATAAAAAATAAACAAATAATGCAATATTTGAGAAGGAAGAGTTATAAATAAAAGGGGAAAAAGAAAAGGAGATGAAGTGAGACCAAAGGGAGAAATGGAAAAAAATATATAGATAAGAAAGGAAAAAAATGACAATATTTAAGGTGGAAAAGTGATAGATGTACGTGGGAAAAAGAGAGAAAAGAAGAAAGACAAAAAGATGTGATGGAAGAAAAATATAAAGATATAAGAGGAATTAAAAAAAATAATGCAATGTTTAAGATGGAAAAGTGCTACATGGTAAAGGGAAAGAAAGATAGTGATGAAGTGACATAAGAAGGAGAGATGCTTATTTAGAAATAGAGATAAATGAGAAAAACATGATGCATTATATAAGATGGAAAAGTGCTAGGGGAGGGAAAGAGAGTGAGTATAATTATACAATATAGATGAATGAGATAAAGGAAGGCAAATGAAATTAGAGGGAAGCAAAAAGAATGATTAGATAAAAATAGAGATATAAGGTCACAAGATATAGATAGTAGAGAAAGTGGGAAATGAAGAGATGTTTCATAAAGAGGGAGAAAGATAATTTGAATTAAAGAGATCAAAGAACAAAGACAAAAAGATGAAGGAAAGAAAGGGATAAAGAAAGAGAGATCAAATGATGAGAGTGAGGGAGAGAACCCAAAGAGAATAATCACATTTATAGATTAAAAAAATGCTTAACTTAAGGAAGGCTTACTAAATGAAAAGAAGAAAGACTTAAAAGAAAAAGGCAAAAGTAAAAGAGAAAAAATGGTAAACAAGGACAAAGATGATTATAAAAGGATAGAGTTTAAGAGATTTATGACAAACATGAATAATAGGTGAAAGAGATTATAGATAAAAGGAAAGAAAAAAAAAAAAGGAGAGAGAAGGGGGACATAACTTTAAATTATGAATTAGTGAAGAAAAATTTTTATAAGTTTGCAACATGAAAATATTGTAATTATTGGAAAATATTGTTCTTTATATTTAAAACAAGAGATTACTTATAGATCAATAATTACAACACAATAACCAAAAGGATTTTAGTTCAACTAGCTAATCTCATTTGCGTTGTACTTTTGATATCCTATTGTTCAAAGAATTGTTTTATCATAAGATACTCTTATTTGCTTATTATGTTGGAGATTTAATGACATAGAACACACCATAAAGACTATTTTTTATCATTGTATAAATTATAATGTAATTATTATTATATAATTTATTTACTAGTTTTATAATATTTTAATATAATTAGGAATTTCAATAAATTATTTAGAAAATGTTGAGTCCATCTTTGATGACTAGTATTGGATTTGTTGTCAACACCATCTCACACAGTTATATGTGTTGATTTGATATTATGAATGTCATTAAGATATAATGAGATCATTGGTTAACTATTAACCCTAAATTTTAGGGGTCAAGATTGATCATATTGATCGTTGACCTTAAATTTTAGGAATTCAATGTTGACCATTGACCATAAATTTTAGGAATCACATCTGGCCGTTGATTTTAGGGCAACATGTGGGAATTAATGATGACCGTTGATGATCATGTAGCCCTAATCCCAAGGCTCTATAAATACCCTTAGGTGTCTTGTAAAAAAAAAAGAATAAAGTGTTGCAAAAAATTGAGTGAACGACAAAGAGAGAGGTGAGCAGCAAACCTAGGGAAAAAGGGAGGTAAACAGCAAAGAAAAGGTAGCCACCAAGAAAGGTGCAACCGGCCAAAAAGGAGAGAAAGAAAGTAAGAGGCAGTCGGCCAAGGAGAGTGCAAAAGCCGCCAAGGAAAGAAGGCAAGGCAACCGGCCAAAAAGAGAGCAGCAATATGTCCAAGAGGCTTCCCCCCAACAACAGCACATCCAGGAGACTTCCCAACAACAATAGCAGGTCCAGGAGGGTATACTAGCACTAACAACACGTCCCTGTACTTCCATAAGGGTATACCAGCAACAACAGACATCCCTATAGGTCCAAAAGGGTATACCAGCACCAACAGCATGTCCTTGCACGTCCAGAAGGGTATACCAGGACTAGTAACACTTTAGGAGGGTTCCCAACAGCAAAAGCATACCTAGGAATCAAGCAAAAAATCAAAACATGCAGCAACAGGTCATGCAGCAACAAGTCCGAGAATCAACCAGCAAACCAGTAGTGGTGCAAAAAGACAGCTACAATGTGTGAGGATAGCAACAGTTGCACGAGAATATAGCAGCAACGCGCACAAATAGCAGCAGCGGTCCAAGCCGATAGTAGGAGCAACACACGTAGATAGCAAGAACAACGTGTGTGGACAACAGCCGCAGGGTATGTAGATAGCAAGTGTAGAGATGGCAAACAACAGGAGCAGTACACATGGAAAGCTAGCACAACATGTGCAAACAACAGGCACAGAGATCACCAACAACAAGAGCATAAATAGCAAGCATAACTTGTGCGGACAGTAGGTATAACTTGTGTGGACAGCCAACACAGCGTGTGCAGTGAACAACAGGTATAGCTTATGTGGACAACAAGCACAACTTATGAGGACAATAGGCACAATGCATGTGGACAGCAAGCACAACGCGTGCAAACAGTAGGCACAGCCCGTAAGGATTATAAGTAGATGCAGCAGCGCAAACGGATAGTATTAACTGTACATGTAAACAATAGTTGACAAATGCGGTAGCGCGTATGGAGAGCATATTTTGCTCAAGTGTATGGATAACATTAACAGCAACAGCGCACATGGGCAGCACTGACAGCAAGTGAAACAACACCGGTAGCGAAGAAAGGAAAAGATCTATATTTTGCTCTAGCAATCTATATACATTAAATGATCATTGTCCAAGAAAGGTTTTAATTACAAACTCTTGATAAACGTATTGAAAAAGGGTAGGATACCCTTGGAGTGATCAGGAGATCAACTCCTTGATTGGGAAATCATTGTAAGTTGTTAAGGAGTAGTCCTTCTACAAGTGGTTAAGGAGTGATCCTTCCATACCATGACTGTATCCCTTGATAACAAGAGTAGATTGTATGATTTAGGAGTGATCCTATCACACTATAGATGTAACTCACACATTATGAGTGAACTATGTAAAAATTATTGTGTGTTCTTAGGTACTTACGCATTAATTTTTATTCGTATAGTCGCGCTTACATAAGGGAGAAAATTAAAAATTCAATCATCGATCTAACAAGTCACAGAGGTTAAATCCGGATCAATTTGTAAAAAGAAGATAACTCACACTGTTTCACCCCCTTCTCAATGTGAGACCTATAATGGTCCTTATGAGAAAGGATATCAAAATGATTTAGATGTTTTAGAATATTTTCTTATTTAGGTTAATGTATTTTCTTAATAAGATAAATAGTTTTAGTTATAAATACTATGTAAGTCTATGGGTTAAGACATCTTACAAATTATGAAATTCTATAAATCATATTCTTCTCTTTTGAAAGTTATTATATTTTTTTAGTAGATTCTAAAAATTTCTTTTAAAGGTTCCATCAAGTGTATGCTTTCATCCCACGTCAAATAGTATCAAAATTTAGATTTGCCTTATTTGATACTGTTTGATGTCTTCACACTTTCATTCTGCATTATTTTATGTTGTTCCCACAACCTTATATGGGTTGTAGTTGTTGTCAATTAAATTTAAGTGTGTAAGTAATTTGAAGCTACATAGAGGGACAAGAAAGTAAAACCACATGGAGGGGTAAGAAAGTAAATCACAATATAAGTAAGCCCTACTAGGGTTTTCATGGAAGAGAGTATATAAACCAAGACCTTGGAAGACATAAAGAAAAGACAGAAAAAGCACACCAACGGCAAGAGAGACCTTGGTGAGACAAAACCCTACAACAAGAGAGAAACCATGGGCTAGACGGCAAGGAGACAACACGACAAAAAGGTGGACGGCAAAACAGAATGGACGAGTCGACGGCAAAACAAAATGGACGAAAAACAAGGTCGATGGCAAAATAGAGTGGACCAAAAAATAGGGTGGACAGCAAAACAAGGGAGAACAACAATAAGAGAGAGGACACCACCGACTGGAGGAAAACCGTGAGACCACCCAAAAGAGAAGACAGCAGATCTAGAACAGGTGAGACCAGATCAGAGCTGGAACGGGTGAGACCAAACCAGATCTGGAACGGGTGAGACCACACCACTAACTAAAAGGAAAGAGTGACCAACGGCAAGAGAAAATGCACAGTGAGAGAAGATTCACGGTGAGAGGAGACGACGTACCATCGGTAAGGGAAGAGATGACACAACAACGGACAAGAGCATCCTAAAGGCGTGAAACGGCCAAGTGAGCAAACCAAGCATCCCGAAGGTGTGAAACGAATAAAAGTATTCCAAAGGTATGAAACGTGTGACCAAAACAGCAAAACCCTAGAAAGTGTGTGAAGGTGAAAGCAAACCCGTGAGGCGTGAAACGAATGGGGGAGTGCAACAAAATCGTGAAGCGGATGAGTGCATGAAGCGTGAAACTAGCAAAGCGGGCAAACCAAAAACATGCGTGAAACGTGAAACGTCAAACCAAAAACATGAGGCAGGTCGTGAGACAGTGAGACCATGAGATCAAAAGACAGGTGAGACCGAGAGACGGTGAAAGCAGGAGTTGTGTGAAACAACCTAGAGAAGGAATTCGATAAAACATTGGAAAGAACTTAACGTATTTCCAGATTTCTTTAAGAGAGGTTAGAAAGTGTTGTGTTGAACTTCTAGGCGGTAATGAAGCAACTTATTCACTTCAACAGAAGCAAGACAAGCTAGAAGAAGAGTAAACATAGTAAGTGACACTCTTTGTATTGTACTTGCTTTGTATTTGTAATAATGAAAGGAGCAAAGGATTAAGACATCCATTGTAACTACATTGCGGACATAGGGAGTACCACACTAGTATTCTCAAGTATAGTGGATTGTCTCAATAGAAGAAGAATCCCTACCACCGTAGACGTACGTCACATTGACGAAACCACGTAAATCTCTTGTATCCTTATTTTGAATTTACGTTCTGTATTTTGAATTGAGTTGTGAACGCAGCTAAAGTATCATCAAACCCATAACCTAAAGAAGACTTAATCAAAAACATCTAATCTATCTAATAGGCAAGGTGTCTGAAAGGTAACTTTGGGGACTATTGTGAGTAGTAGGTAACAATAGATCTACCTTAGTCGAATTTGAGAAAAAGTTTGCTTTTGAGAAGAGTTTGATGTTGTTCACATATATGCGTATTGACAAGAGTTAGAGTATTAAATAAGTAGAATACTTTGGCTTAAATTATCAGAGTGTGTTTTTGAGGAGTGTGATTTTGATTCCCTCCCCCTCTCAATATCATAGACTAATAAATCCTAGGGTAAAGTTAGGAACTTTATTTTAATAAGACTA
This sequence comes from Ceriops tagal, assembly GCA_021533255.1. Lineage (NCBI taxonomy): Eukaryota > Viridiplantae > Streptophyta > Magnoliopsida > Malpighiales > Rhizophoraceae > Ceriops > Ceriops tagal. Next base: position 373,892 of record CM038611.1, on the reverse strand, counting down.
TTAATTATCTGAAGGAAAATATTATTGGAATGAAGGCAAATTATCTATTCATAGATATAAAACCTAATTTTTCCTCATAACTCATATGGTTAATATGATACTTAGGCTTATTTTAAAAAATATAAGGATCTTACTATCATAAAAATGGCCCTAAGGTAACTTAGAGTCATTACCCACCACTAAGGTGTAAGTGGATTCATTAGAGTTCAGAAGTACAATTATATCTAACAAAAGTTGCAGTCAACCTAGATGCCTATTATGGATAATGGTATCAATATTTACTCGACTTTACTTTTATGCTCTTTACTATTAATATTTTATTTTCTTTTCTCTCTCTACATGGCATTTAAGTTAATATATATCATCAATGCATACACGATAAGGTTTGTGAAATTTAGACAAGATAAAGAGACTTTAGATTAAATAGAAGAGGAAAGTGTAAGGAATGATAGTAATGCAAATAATTCCAACATATTATTCCTCAAATGCTTATAGTTGAATTATTTGACTCAATATTTAGTTTTATTTATTTTATTGGTAATTAAACGGTTTAGACTTTGTTTCAACTAGTTTTTGGACTAAAAGAAGATTTGAAAAAGGAGTAACACCTTTTACGAAGGTCTTGTGCTACAATTAGGTATTTGCCTAAATTGTGAGACAATTTTAGTGAAGATCTCCTAATGTAAGACATAATCTAGAAAAAATTTCATAATGTTTTTAACGATAATCTTTTACGCCAAAGGAGGTAAGTTTAAAGATGATTTTGAAATTTTTTGGGAAAATATTTAGAAAATGTTGAAGGTAGTTTTGGATGATTATTACCATGATTCTTTACACTAGAAAAAAACTTTGAAAAATATATAAAGAGTCTTGGAAAAAGAGTTGAATGTTTATATATATATATATATATACATACATAGTAAACCTTTGTACAAGGAAGAAATTTTGAAAAGAGACCATATATTTTTTATGATAATCTTTCACATTAAAAAAATTCAGAAAAAGGTCTAAAAGTTTTTGAAAAATGTTTGAATACTTTTTATAGTGATCATTTGCATTAAGGAGAAATTTTGAAAAATGACTAGAAATTTTTTATAATTTCTTTGACTTGCTTTTACCTTGAAAATCTTTTTCCTAAACTATCAAAACTTAGTTTCCTTTTGTTTTACTTTTTTCTTTTTCTTAAAAAATTATTTTATTTTATTTTATTTTTAGTTTTGTGATAAAAAACCTATACCTTAGAAAAGAAAAAACTTAGGGCAAAAAGACTTAGGAAATAGAAACAGATATAGTTTTTTTTTTTTGGTTTATTATTATTATTTAAAAATTGAATAGGAATTAACTAGACTTGACATGGGAAAAGCCCATGCTAATAAAGGTAGAAAAAAGAATCTAAAGACGGTCTTAAAGCTCAACTTAATGCACTTGAAATGACATTGTTTAACAAATTGAGGGCTAACATTTAGATGCAAAAAGATGTTAGTTCAACTTAAAAGGGCTAGGTCCCAAGTATGGAAGAGATGTCATTTTGGAATTAAAGGCTAGTTTCTAGATGCCAAAATAAAGTTGTTTCCAACTTAAAGAATTGGCTTTGACACAATAATGATGTCATTTTTGGATTATGTGCTAATTTTGAAGACAACAAACTGACGCCATTCTACAACCCATATATATTCTTCTTCTTTTTTTTACATAATAACCTTAATTAGTTTCCTTCTTTGCTCTCTAACCCTCTTCCCCTCTCCTTTCTTTTTCTCATTTTTCCTTTCATCCTAAATCTCCCCCACTCTCTCCTTTCTCCATTTTTCCTTCATATAAAATACACCCTCTCTCTTTTTATCCCTCTTCTTTCATTGAAGTTCTCTCTCTTTTTCTCTTCTTAAAAAAAAAATGCCAAGGTAAACCCTAACTTAGCTTCTACTTTGTAATCTAATGGGGTTGTAAGAATTTTCCTATTGAATGAGTTATTTCATGGGTCATTTTGGTTAGATCTAAGACCAAATATGGCTTTTTAATATCATTTTGGTTAAGTGTGGATGAGGATCCCTATTTCTTGACCCTTTTTATTATTTTATTATTTATTATTTATTATGTTTTCTCAAAAAGAAATCACTTGTACATGGAAAATGTTTTTATTAGGATTTTGAAGAATACAAAAAAAAGTGGTTCTTTTCTTACATAAAAGGAAAAAATTTTATTTTATCCCTTTTTTAAGTTAAGTGTTTAAAATAAGGATTTTGTTGGTTGAGAGACCTTTTAGTCTAGAAAGAATGGGTCTAATTGAAGGGTTCTTTTGTTCATACTATGTTTAACGCCTTGTTTTATGTTAACAGAGAGTTTTCTAATTAAAGGATTTAGTTAGCCACTTAATACCTTGTGTTATGTTGATGGTGAGGCATAGCATGGGTGGATTCTAGTTCATTATAACAAACTTAGGATGCTTAGTTAGGGTTAGGCCAAAGAGGCAAGTCAATGGAAATTTGGCAAATGGGTTTCTTTGCAATCATTTGGTTTATATGGTTAGTTAAAAATGAGTGTCTAATCACTGGCAAACCCTTCATGATCAACAAGTTATGCAACTTGATTTGTGTTTATATTTAGTGGTGGTTAAAGGCAAAATGGCTTGATTCCCATTTTACATTTGAAGATTTTTTGCTCAATCTTCACGATGTCCACCTACCAAAAAAGAAGCTAGCATGCCTTAACAATCTCGAATGGGTAGAGCCTTTAAGTAGCATGATGAAATTTGATACAGATGTAACCATAACTAGTTTATTAGGGTGATAGGTATTGAGGGTGTTTTGCAAGGTAATGACAAGAAGATGATATGTCTCTCCTCCAAGGTAGTGGTGGCATCTAATGTCAACAAGGTAGAAACTCTTGCAATTCAAGAGGCAATCACTTTATGGAGACAACCATCTTTAATTATTGAAAATGATTCTTGCACCACAATAGTATAGATAAATGACCAAATAAAGAGACCTTAGAATCTTATGTCAATACTTTAAGATATCACTCGTAAAACTATTTCCTTTCTCTTTCAACCTCAAAAGTGCAATTTCTTTGCAGGGTCTTGGCAAAGAAAGGAATGGTACAGCACACCAACTTAGTTGTATAGATGTAGGTCTTCACTTTGGGCTATAAGCCTATGATGATAGTGATTCCATTATTGCTCTTTGTGTATTTTATGGAGAGAGTGCGCATTTGCCTATTATTTTTCATATTGGGTTAAGGCACAATTTTGCATAGGACCTCTTATTAAGGAAAAAAGAATTTTGTCTACCTTGGTGCGTTTCACATCACGTTTATTGTGATGGTATATTATTTCTCGATGTTCAAAAAGAATGTGATCTAAATTTGTTTTATTAAGTATATTATGTTTGTTTAGTCGATTCTATATCCATATCCCCTTACCTAATTGTGATCTAATTCTAAAACTTGCAATCTTAATTTTGATTTAATTTTAAAAGTTGCAATCTTACTTCTAAACTAATCACAAAAGTAACGGCTCATTTTTTAACTACGCGAATAGTTACCAAATTGAGTATGAACTATTTTGAAGATTACATATTTTTAGGAAATACATGGAGTTTTTAAGGACTTGTTGCCACAATAGAGAACAAATACTATACGAGGCGTATTTTTGCCAAACGGAGAAGAAAATAAATAGGGGATAGTTTTGGTAAGTAATTTTGGAAGTGTGCAAAGTCTAACAATCTTCTAGATTTTCATAAACATATGCTGAATTGAAATGGATATCCCTTAATACTTACAATGACTTACGAAAAACCCACAAAAAAGTGGTGTATGGCTTATTTCAATGTAGAACTCAAAAGTGATATAATAACAATAACCTTTATTAGGCTTTTAATGGTATATTGTAGAGTAAGGCTAAAAGTATCATATCAATGCTTGAGGATATTAAATTGCTTGTGACGACCCCGATTAAGAAAAATAAGAAGTCGATTGATGGGAGAGAAGCCAATTTTGACTATGAAATTATGTTCAATAAAGCTAATGGGTATAAGGTTGTTCATTAGGGAGTTAGGCATTTTTGGACTTACAAAATGGACATGCTTATATACGGGGGTGGGATGTTTTGGGAATACAATGTTGTCATGCCATCTATGTTATACTAAACATGGGAGAAGAATTAAAAAGTTATTTGGATCCTTGGTTTAGTCAAGCTAAATACCTTAAGACATATTCTAAAATGATAAAACCAATTGGTGGCCAGCATTTTTTCGGCTAAAATCTAATAAAGACCTTATTGATCCACTTGCTTTAACGAGCAAGATTAATAGGCAAAGGAAAAAAACAAAAGCAAGGCTTAAGCCATAAGAAGAAGCATAATCTCACACTATGAAACGTACAAAGAAACAAACAATTATTACAGGTAAGCAATGCCATCAACAGGGACATAGTAAAAGGACATACAAGAACCTACCTGCACCACTATCCCTCAAGACTACTAAATCAATAAGCTTCCTAAGTCTCACTTGTATTTCTTTATGCAATGTTATTTTTTCTTGAAGACAATAACAATAAGGACCAAACAAACTAAAACAAGGAGTTGCCCCAATGTCATAAGTCTTTAACAATTATGAGAAAGAAACTAAAGAAGAAATTTCAAGAGCTAACTACGGAGCTACTTAAACTTCTGGTGCTTGCACTTAGGAGTCTAATGTCTAGGATTGCAATGTTATTGTTTTGTCCATATTATCATTTTAACCCATTTTTATTTTTGTTCATAAGCCTTTCGACCTTGTTGGAAGTTTCAATAACTTGTTGGTAGTTGTATTTTAGCAAATAGGTAAAACAGATAGTATATATTTTTTTTAATGGAATACTTAGGAATCATAGTATATTGAGTGTACTTAGGGGATATGAAATTTTAAATGGTAATACTTATGTTGGTATATTAATAGTATTATCAATAGTATCACAGTATATTGAGTAGACTTAGAAGATACGAAATTTTACATTGTAATGCTTATGTTGGTGTATTAACAGTATTTTCAATAGTTTCATAAACATTCTTTAACCTTTTTTTCCTTCTTATCTCTTAAGCTGCCTGGGTGATTTTCCCTTTTTTATAACCCTTAAATGAGCCAAAATATTCTAGGCGAGTAATTAAGGCTTTCGTGCCAATTACAAGGGTTAGAGAGAGAGAGAGAGAGAGTATTAGATTCATTGAAGAAAAATGGTAAGGACGTAAGAGAAGGTGATTTTAGGGGTTTTTTTTTTTTTTTGGTTTCTTTGCACATGTCTCACCTCCTTTCGATAGCCTAATAAACTTTTCAAAACCTCTTCCATATTCAGCTGATGAAACATCAGATGTGTTGCTACACTCTCAGAATCATCAATAGTTGCTTCATAATTTGAATCTCCTCCCCTTGCCATTTGGTTAAAAAATAACAATCTACCCCATAAAGTGCCAAAGGTTTACTCCCTATAACATGCTTCCTCTTGCAATATAAACAATTGTAATGCATTTGAGATCATAACCTTCAAATAATACATTACATATACAACTTAGTTAACAATAGTCTTTTATGTGAACCAAACAAATTATGAGTATTTAAATAGCTAAAGTTGTGAAACACAACTCTTTTACACAATCGTACAAGACTCATTAGTCATAACCAACTATTAGGCGTCATCTGCTCAAGTGTTAATTCGTGGTAACGTAAGAGCCCCAAGATTGAGTCGTAGCCTAGGCCTAAGCCCACAAGTTGGCCTAACGACGTCTATCACAAGACCCAAACTCTACTTAGGGCTTGAGCTTGAGATGTTACCCCAAGTTGATGATCCTTAACTCAAACTCTAACCAAGAGCTTGTTGGGTCGTTGGCTGATATGCGCAACTCTCCAAGAACTTTAATGCCACTAGTTCAAGACCTTCACAGCCCTTTCTTGTTTAGGATTAAACGGGGCCTCAAAAACCCAATCACCTAGCACTTTAATATTCAAAACCTACTGGTTAGGGTCTTCCAAGGCTTGCTTACACGAAGCCTGCATAGTCATAAGGAAGGGTAAGTCATTCCTCGATCTCACGTACCATACACTTAGGCTCATATACTTTTTTTTTTTTTTAGATCTTATTGCTAATTTAGGAATCTAAATGCTGATGCGAGGAAGTACCTCCAATCCTAATTTTCCTTTTATCTTACACACCTCTATTGTCAACGCTCTCAGCACATTAGCCCTTTAGCTTTAAGACTCATCATTAGGAAATTGATGGAAGGCACTCTTATTGCATACTATTTTTTTAGGTGTGTACATAATCATGTCCCGCCCTAGTGCAAGTGTTGCATTGTCATCATTTTTCTACCATTTTCGATCTTGCAGAATCTTTTTGTTGTTGAACTTGATTTCTTTTTACCTCTTTAATGGTTACATTATTTTCTCCTTCTAAGCGTTTTTTTTTTTTTATAAATTCTTTGTTTCTAGTCATGCCTTCTGGTTGTTTGCAGGATAGTCGATCAAGCTTTTGAATTTTGAAAGATGCCAAAGTCATTATTACTTGGTTGTACATGATAACCGTTTTACATATTATTTAGATGGATGTGTTTACAGTCAAGCTAACAGTCACTAAATTTTGGACCCATGATACAATAGATATGCTGACTGATGTCTAATTAGGGCCTTCGTTTCATTTAATGTCTCATTTGGCTGTGGTTGCAAAAATTAGGCGAATGTTCAAGGGTGGATTATACCCTAATTAGACCACATATTTGTTACTTATTTAACACTTTTCTCACTCTCTGATCTCTAAACCATTTTTTAGTTAAAACAAGTTATTATAAAATGGGTCCACTTCTTGACTAACATCTTATTGTTGAGATTGGATCACAATTAAAAAGTTAGACTGCGACGAATTCAACTGTGAATGACTTGCGTTGATAGCACCAGAGAAAATTTCCCAGCATACCATAGTTTTTGCTTCATGGAAAAAGGTGGCAGATGGAGGTGTTAAAATCCCCCCCACCCCAAAATAAAAAAATAAAAAAATAAAAGGGTGACATTTTTATGGGCACATTCTCATCAAATTTGATAATAGGATTGGCCGGTTAGCACGATGGGGATTCTTCCTGATTTTAAGAATACATTTTATAATAGGATCAGCCAATTATTGTCATCTCTATGCCACCCTTATTGAGCACTGACTGTAGAGCTCTCTCCGTTGAGGAGAGATCTTCCATATCGGATTTTCCCTGTGCTATAAAGAAGTGAATTCGAGTGCCGACTTGTTGATGTTGGATAAACCTTGTTTTTTTTTTTTTTTCTTTCATCTGACGTACTAAAAAATTACTTTTTTGTTTGGTTTTATACTATGACAAATCAACAATGAGTAAAGATTGATACTTTTAACTCTAATCTACGAATCCTTTAAATCGTTGATAAGATAAAGGCCATCTTCCAAAGTGACTATGATTGTTGGGATCTGCCAAATTTCCTTATCCAAATGAGCATCATTCATAAGAAAATTAGAAAGAGAAAAACAATTCAGTAATACTTATAAAAGTTTATGAGAGATGTAAAAAATTATTGATTAGATGTATCTCTTTTATTATTACAAATAAAAGTAATTGTAAATAAAAAATTATTTCACTATCTTTTTACACTTATATGTACTTCAATAAATATTATCCTTATTTGTGTTGATGTGTGAGTGTTTATATATATACATATTGTATTGTGTATTTCATCATTTCTTATTCAATCCTTTCTAGAATGATCAAACATCTATTTTAAGTATTCTCATTTATGTCACACTCATTTTCTAAACCTGTTACTTTTTCATAGTTCAATGCTTGCTATTGTAGAGCACCGTAACCTAATTATTGTCTAATAGAATCTGACTTTCAACTTAATGGAAATTTTATGGTCATACAAAGCTTTGGTGATACCATCTCCATATTACTCATCTAGCTTTGGTTTTATGAAATATGCCCTTTTTTATATCTACTTGTTGGAAAATGTGTGTGTGTGTGTGTTATATATACTTATTTGAAAAACAAAAAGTCTTAAATTGCAATTAGAAAGTTGTATTTATTTTAAAGAATTATGCTTTTTTAGAAGAGTTGTATTTTTATTAAATAGTTATATTGTTTTATTATGTTTCTTATTGAAAAGTAATGACACTTTAATTGTAAAGATCCAATGCTTCATTCAAATATAGTATGCCTTTTTAATTGTAAAGATATGCTTTTTCAATTTAAAGATGTAACTCTTCATTTAAATCCACTTTTCAATTTTAAAGACATCATCATTATCATTATTATTTTATAGAAAAATATTAAACATTTAATTGTAAAGATGCAACTTTTCATTCACATCTATAGAATATGATATTTCATTGTAAAGTCATAAACTCTTCAATTATGTGAAGATATAATTCTTTAATTATAGAGTTATGATTTTAATATATGATTCTTCAAAGTTTATATCTATGATATCCATTTGAGTCTTATGATTATTTATTCCTGAAGTTCTTTTATTTTCTTACATTTAGTAAAATTTTATAAGAGGGTTTAAAGAAATTGAGAGTAAATGAACATCAAAGGCAATGATTATTCACATTACAAAATTTACTTGATTTTTCTTCTTTTCCCAACAATTTTAAATTGTTGTTTATGAAGAAATGAAAAAGCAAATAAACTAAACTTCCTAATGCAATCAACACAATAAATCAAGATATGATTGTCAATAGAGAAAGAAGTTGCTAACAAATTTTAACTTTTCATTTATGGTATGAATGTTTGGCTCATATTAATTTCAAATCCCTCTAGTTTATGGTTAAACATGGATTGATTTTTTATGATCATGATAATAAGGAGATAAGTGAAATATGCATTCAAGCTTAAATGACTAAAAGACCTTTTCCCAAGGTACCAAAGCATATATATTTGTTAGACTTTATGCATTATGACATTTGCAAATCAAATGATCTATTAACTAAAGGAGAAAATTGATATTTCATTACATTCATAGATAATTTCTCTAGATATACATAAGTTTATTTGATGAAAATAAATATTACACCTTTGACACATTTAAATATTATAACAATATTATTGAGAATCAAAAAAGGAAAAAAAAAAAAGTTAAGATTTTGCAAAGTAATAAAGAATGTGAATGTTTTCTTATAGAATTTGTACAATTTTGTGAGAAAAATGACATCATACATTAAACCACCATACAACAAAATGAGCTAGATGAGAGAAAATAATATGTCAACATGACAAATATCATGAAATTAAGTACTAGTTATTAAATTTATAAGGTAAAGCTATCCAAACACCTTCTTATGTGTATAATAAAATACCCTCTAAAAGGTTTATAATTTCTCCATACAAATCATGAAATAAAAGAAAATTGAATATAAGTTATATCAGAGTATGAGGATGTTTGAGATTTTATAGAGTGCCAAATTTAAAAGAGGCTAAATTAGGTTTTAAAGCAAGAATTAAGAGACATTGAATTCTTGGAAAATAAATTTTGTAATGATTCCACCAATGTTATAAAATCCATGTTACAAGGAACTAGTATAAGCCTTAGTCATAATTAAAATGGGAAACCTAATGCTTCTTCTTCTAAAATTAATAGTAAAGATCTTAATGTTCCTTTAAAACCTAAGAGAAGTCAAAGAGCTAAAAATAAAAATCATTCAATTTTGATTTAATATCTTTTTAATCTATTGTTTTCTTAATTGACGGTAATATGATAACATTAATAAATAAAATACACATTCTACTTGGTATAAATGATGATTTAAAGACATTTAGTGAACTAGAGACATATAAAGATGTAGCTTTTTGGAAATATGCAGTCAATAATGAAATAGATTCAATATTATTTAATAATACTTAGATTCTAATAGATTTACCCTATGGATCAAAACTAATTGTTTGAAAATGAGTATTTAGAAGAAAAAATAATGAAGATGAATCTTGAATCTCTTCAAACCTTAAAGTTAAAGTAGTAGATAAAGTGTCTAGATCAAAATAGTGCATTGATTATTTTGACACTTATAATTATAGTAGCAAGAATAACATTTACAAGAATATTGTTGGCCTTGGTGACAATTTTTAATTCATATAGACATCAAATGGTGACTTAAAGGAAGACATGTTTAAGAAATAGCCCAAAGAATTTACCCTTCCCAAAAGTAAGAAGAAGGTTTTTAGACTAATCAAATCCATAGAGGGATTAAAACATATCCAAAGCAATGGTATGAAATTTTTGATTTAGTTATATCATTTTATGGTTTTAAGCACAATAGTGCTAATAAATGTTGACAAGTTTATAAAGAATTTTGGTGTGATTATATACTTATATGTTAACAACATTATTATTGTTAAGATCAACATAAAATGTAAGAACCAAACTAAAAAGTATCTAACTTTAAGCTTTAAAATGAATGATTTGAATGAAGTAAATACTACCTTAGGCATCAAGATTAAAAAAGATAATGAGAATTTTAAATAAAGTTAGTCTCATTACATTAAGAATATTATATATAATATTGCTACAAAAATAATATAGGCAAATTACAAACTAATTTTGAAAATACATAAACTTTTTAAAAGCTTGATTTTAGTATTGTAACCAACAATTAAGTGTGTTTTATTTTATTTTGTAAAGGAATTTGCATAAACCTCTGTTTTATATTAGTGAGAGTGAATTTTGCCTTAAGGAAAGTGATATTAAACACATAGCTTACAGCAATCTTTTTTAATTTTCAGTATAGCCTTATTTTAGATCAACAATCTTAAAGCAAAATTATCTCATACTATGGTTAGAATATTAAAAGAGTTAACTTTTAATTTCATGAATTAAAAAGGTTCAATAAACAAAACTTTATACGTTGATAAAAGAGGGTTCACTTTTTATTAGTGTCAATACAAATAGCTTATGTTTTGAATACTATAAAACCAGAAGAGTTAGAAAATGAGACTATTGCAGATACCAAAAAGAGACAAAAATGAGAGAGATGATGAGATTTGTAAAGGACACTTCCTAAACATAATAAGCAACTCATTATTTGACATCTTCTACACTTGTCACACTACAAAGGAACTATAAAAGAAATTACAAATGAAATACATGCAAGAGGATATAACAAGTAAGAAATTTCTTATCTTTAAATTCAATAATTATAAGATGGTTGATAGTAAACCAGTAATGGAACAATTTGCTAAAATTGAGAGAACACTTAATCACTTTTCACAACACAATATGTTTATAAATGAAATTATTGCTATAAGTTCAATAATAGACAAATTGCCACCTTCATGAAAGGATTTCAAGAAAAGGCTAAAGCATAAAGTAGAGGATATCTCTCTTAACTAATCATTTTTGTGTAAAAGAAGAGTTCCATATGTAGGAAGAAAACAATAAGCAAGTCTCTCATTTTTCAAAAGTGCATGTAGTCAAAGATGAACAATCAAGCAAGTTCTTTAACAAAAGAAAAAATCAATGCAGTGGTGACAAAAGGCAACATAAAAGGTAAAATAAAAATGGAAAATGTCATTTTTGTTAAAAGAAAGAACACTGTAAATTTGAGCATTGACTTTTCAAAAAAGAAAAGAAAAGAAAAGGCAGGCTTCTACCGGAGCAATAAATGAGAAATTGGTTGTTATTATCATAAAGATCAACTTAATGGAAGATAAGAATGTTTGGTGGATTAATTTTGGGGCTACCTAACATGTTTGCAAAAATAAAAGTCTCTTTAAAGAATTAAAACCAATAACTAATGGTATTATAGTATATATGGAAAATTCTACTATAATTCCTGTTATGGAATTGAAAAAGTAGAATTGCAATTCACTTTTGGGAGAGTCACTACTTTTTAAAATGTATTTTATATTCCATAAGTTAGAGAAAATCAGGTTTTAGGTAATCTCTGGAATACATATGGATTTAAACTTGTATGTAAGGAAAATAATTTTGTCCTCTCAAAAAAGAGGTGTATTTATGGGAAAAGATTACTGGTGTGATGGAATATTTAGACTTAATATCAATGATAATAACATTTCTACTTATACTATTAAGCATTATTCTTTATAACATAATAGATTAAGTCTATAAACATCAAAAGATTAAAAGACATGGTTAAATTAAAATTACTACCATATTTTGATACATTAAAAGATAAATGCACAACTTGTATGTTAACAAAAATAACTGGATATACATTTCCAAGTATTCAAAGATCTCCAAGTATGTTAGAATTAATTCATAATGATGTATATGATTTGCATAACACCCTAACACTTAGAGTAAAGAGATATTTTATGACATTCATTGATAGTTATTCTAGATTTTGCCATGTTTATTTACTACATACTAAAAATAAAGTTCTTGAAAATTTTAAAATATATAAATTTGAAGTTAAGTTACAATGTGAATTTGTTATTAAATGCTTACAATCTGATAAAGGAAGAGAATCTTATGACAATGCATTCTTTGAGTCTATAGGAATAATTCATTAAACAACTACTCTTTATACACTATAACAAAATGGTGTTGGTGAATGCAAAAATCGAACATTAATGGAAATGGTCAATGTTATATTGTCAAATTTAGACTTAAGCCATGGATTTTGGGATAAGGCATTGTTTATAGTATATCACATTTTGAATAGAATTCCAATAAAAAGGAACAAAACAACCTCATATAAGTTCTGTAATAAAAGAAAACTAAACCTTAATTACTTAAGAGTTTGGGGCTATAGAGTAATTGCTAGAATTCTTAAACCCAAAAAAATTGGGTGAGAAGGGAATTAAGTGTATCTTCTTAAGATATACTCACAATAGTAAAGCCTATCAATTCATGCTTATAGAGTCTAATAACTCTATATCTACTAACACAATCATTGAATTAAGGGATGTTATTTTTAATGAAAATAGGTTCATCTTTACTCTTAAAATTTCAAAACATAAACAAGTTCTTAATAAAGAAAATAATGCATTAACAGAAGGAAATAAAAATGATGAAGTCATTAAACTTTGTAGGAGCAAAAGAGTAAGGAAAGCAAAATCTTACAATTTTGATTACTTTATGTTCTTAGTAGAAGAAACAAAAGAATTAGTGAGTAATCAAATTTCATATTGCTTCTAAAGTTCCCGACTTCTCCCTAGGATTTACTAGTTTGTGATACTGAGAAGGGGGGTGAATCAGTATCACCACAATTTACAATTCGCAGGTAAGTGAACAACTTTAACCTCTTCTTAAAAACGAACTCTTTCTCAGACTCAACTAAGGTAGATCTATTACTACCTACTAATCACAATAGTCCCCAAAGTCACATTTCAGACACTTTGCCTAATAGACAATTCAGATGTTCTTGTTTAGGTCTTCGTTAGGTTATGGGTTGGCTGATATTTTAGTTATGTTCACAACTCAATTCAAAACATAGAACGTAAAGCAAATTAAGGACACACGAGATTTACGTGGTTCCGTCAACGTGACGTATATCCACAGTGGTAGGGACTCTCCCTTACCGAGACTATCCACTATACTTGAGAATTCTAGTTACAATGGATGTCTTAATCCTCTGCTCCTTTCACTATTGCAATTACTAAGCAAGTACAATACAAAGAGTGTCACTTACTGTGTCTACCCTTCTTCTAGCTTGTCTTGCCTCTGTTGAATTGAAAGGCTGCTCCACTGCCACTTATAAGTTCACCGCAACGCTCTCTAACCTCTCTTGAAGAAATCTGGAAATACGTTGAGTTCTTTCAAGGTTTCGCCAAATTCCTTCTCTACATTGTTTCACACAGCTCCTGCTTTCACTGTCTCACAGTCTCACCTATCTCCTGGTTCCATAATCTTACTATTTCACGGCCTATCCTCACCTGTCCATTTCTGGTTTTCTTCCTGCCGGTAGTCTGTTTTTCTTCGTCCACCCCTGTTCTGCCTTAGGCTCTTTCTTTTTTTGTCTTTGGTTTTCTCTCTTTCAGCTGGTTTTCTCTCCTTTGTTGTGTCGTCCGTTTGTCTCACGCCATTGCAGATCTGCTATCTACTCTTTCGGTGGTGTCTCTCTCTTCGTTCGTTTCACGGTTCTCTCCTTGTCGTGTCGTTCGTTTGTCTCACGCCATCGTAGATCTACTGTCTGCTCTTCCGGTGGTGTCTCTCTCTTTGTTCGTCTCTCTCTCGATTCTGTCAGTGGTATCCCTTTTGGCCGTCTCTCCTTTCCCTGTTCGGCCGTCGGGTTTTCCCTCTCCTTCGCCGTCCACTCTGATTTTGCTGTATATGATTTTTCTCTCTCTTCCAACAACTTTGTCGTTTTGCTCTTCTGGTCTTCCGTCCAGACCCCTTCAGCCATCTCATATTTTCTCTCTTTTTTCCCCATTTTGTCGACGATGGTCTTGGTTAGCTGAATAGGATTTTGCCGTTTCGCTCTTTCAATCTGCCATCCAATCATCCAGCCCCTTTCAGCCGTTTCTCTATTTTTGCCGACCGTTTGTTTTTGGCCGTCGGGCTTCTCTCTCCTTCCGCCGGCCTGCTCTAATTTGCTCAATTTGCCGACCTTTGTTCTTCGTTCAGCCCTCCTTCACCAGTCGTTCACTCTTCTTTGGTCATTCACCTCTGTTCTGTCGTCCAACCGTCTCTGATTTTGGCCGTGTTTTATTTTTCTCTCCTTCCCGTCGACTCCGATTTTGCTATTCTTGTGTTTCCGCCGGTTGTCTATTGTCGCCACTCTACACTACCGATGATGTATTTGTCGTTTTGCTCACTTTTCGGTCGTCTCCTCTTTCGCTCTCTCTCTCGATGGTGATTTCTTTGTTATCGTCGGTCCATTTCTCTCTCTTGTCGGGTCGTGCTATCTCTCTCACTGTCCAACTGTGTCGACCCGTTTCTCTCTCTTGCTGTCTAATTGGATTTCTCTCTCTTACCACCAGATTTCTCTGTTTTGCTGGTAGGGTTTTTCCGTGTGCCCTCTCTTTTTGGCCGATCTTACACACTTAAACCTAGTTAACAACAATTACAACCCATACAAGGCTATGGGAACAACAACTTCAATATTGAAAATGATCCCAAGACATTTAGTGAAGTAATGAAATCACAAGATGTTATGTTTAGGAAAGAAGTAATAAATGATGAAATGGATTCAACTACAAGTAATAAAACATGAAAATTAGTTGACCTCCCACTTGGTACAAAGTTAATTAGATGTAAATGGATTTTTAAAAAGAAAAAGAAGGTTGATGGAACCATTGATAAGTTTAAAAGTTAGGTTGGTTGCAAAAAGCTTTACTAAAAAATATGGTGTCAATTATTTTGATACATACTCTCTAATGGCTAGAATTGCCAAAATCAAGCTACTCATTGCACTCGCCTCAATTCATAGTCTAATAATTCATTAAATAGATGTAAAAACAGTATTCCTAAATAGTAAATTAGAAGAAGAAGTGTACATGGAGTAACTTAAAGGATTTGTTATGCCTGGTCAAGAGAAAAAGGTTTGTAAATTAGTTAAGTCCTTGTATGGATGAAAATAAGCACATAAGCAATGACACCAAAAATTTGATCATATGGTACTTGCTAATGGATTCAAGATTAATAAATTAGAAAAATGTGTTTATAACAAGTTTGAAGAAGGAAGAAGTATCATTATTTGTTTATATGTGAATAACATATTAATTTTTAGGATTGACTTAGAACAAGTTAAAGTTACCAAAATATTTTGTGAAGCAACTTTGATATAAAAAACATAGGTAAGACAAATGTCATCCTTAAAATCAAAATCTTATGAGATCAAAAGATTATAATGTTATGTCAATCACATTACATTGGAAAAGTCCTCAATAAGTTTAATCATTTTAATTGTATTCTAGCCAATACCCCATTTGATTTCAACATGAATTTTACTAAAAATTTTGTAAGTCTAATATGTCAACTAGAATATGCCAAGGTAATAAGATGTCTAATGTACACAATGACAAGTACAAGGCCAAATATAGCCTATGTAGTTGTTAAAATGAGCAAGTATACAAGTAATCCAAGTGATATGCATTAGCTTGAAGTAAGTATAATCCTAATACCTAAAGAAAATAATGAATTATGGTATAAGTTATATTGACTACCCTCCTTTTTGTTTTATCATATGCTAGTTGGATCACTGATAAAGAAGATCATACTTCAACTAATGGATGGATCATTATGCTTAGTGGGGGTGCAATTTCTTGAGGATCCAAGAAACAAACTTGCATACTAGATTCTATAATGGTTGTAGTATTTATAACATTATTTTCAGCGAGTAAAAAAGTAGATTGATTAAAGAATTTGTTTTTTAATTCCTTTATGGGAAAAACTAATTGCACCTATTAGTATACACTGTAACAGTGTTATAACTCTAGCAAAAGCATATAGTCAAATATATAATGGTAAATCTAGACACATTGGATTGAGACACAACTATATGAGAGACTTGATTACAAATAGAGTAATCATGATTGATTTTATAAGAGTCAAAACATACCTAATGCTTTGACAAAAAGATTAACAGGAAATATGGTGTATAAGACATCAAAAGGGATGAGTCTTAAGCCCATAAATACAAATCACAAATAATGGAAACTTAATGCTTGATACAATGTCAAGTTTTGAGTTTAATAAGTCAAAATATATCATTAATGTGGTTGAAGCATTATAATTAATTTTATTTTCATTCCAAGGTTATATAGTACTTAATTCCTATAGTAAATTGGGAGGATGCATTTGTAAAACTCTTAACAAACTTGAAAAGGTGCTTTATGGCAAGAGTTTTAATCTACCTATATAAATATGGAATGTTTAAGTTGTTTTAACAAGTTAAAGGGCTTAACTTGAAAATATTCATGAAAAGAATATAGATACAATAACCTTTAATGTGTTAATTACTTAAAAAGAGAAGTATAATGATGTATAGTCATTTAAGTGAACTGATTCTACAACTTATCAATGAGAATAGTTAATTCAAAACTTATCTGTCATATTATTCAAACTTATTGTAATGGACTTTTCACTATGTAAAGATTCAATATGTAAGACACCTTTATTTATATAAATAATTATCAAAATTGTTGAGAATCCAATATATTCTTTATATATTGAAAATGGCAATAGATTGTTAGATTTTGAAAATAAAAGGAAGAAATGAAAATTTATGCCTCTTGGCATTTAAACCCAAGAGGCATGTGTGGTTGCAAAACCACATAATTTCTAGTCTAACCATCCTAAATAGTTATTTATTGTGTCTATTTAGTAATAAAGTAACCAAAAATAAATAACTAAAAATAGCATCTTATAGGTTTTAAACCTATGACCTTTAGGATATAACCTAAAAGTTGTGATTGTTGGATTAAAAGGTAATGACCTTAAAGTTATCAAGTAATTGTCTTATATGTCATTTTACAATAAATGACAAAAGAAAAAGAGAAAAGTTACATCCCTTAGAATTTAAAATGGACATATGTTTAACCATTAAACCAAGGTGACTTTTAAAGTCACCACCACTTTTATAAATATTAAAGGTCTGCCACTTTTTTGGCATAAATAATTTTTCTCTTTTCTTCTTTTGATCTTCCAATATTCTAAGGTCCTATTATCTATAATATTGATGCAGAAATATTACAAACAAATTAAAGAGCAATTTTAAAAATACACCAACTTTTCAAATGTTTGATTTCAGTAATATAACCTGCAATCAAGTGTATATTATTTTATCTTATAAGAAAATTTGCCTAAACCTTTGTTGTATATTAGTAAGGATGAATTTTGCCTAAAAAAAAGTAACATTAGACACACAACTTAAAGTAGTCTCTTTCAATTTGTAATATAACCTTATTTTGTGCCAATAATTACTTTTTGATTCCTTTTATTTAATAATAACAACAATGTATTTGCCTTGCATAAAGACTCCCCTATTAATGTTTCCCTTTTAAGTTATGATCTTAAACACTTTGTTCCTTTTTAACCTTTTGCTAAGTTGGATTAGCCTATCAAAATTCAATGTTTAGAGGAGTAAGCCTATATGCCACTAGAATTTCTATTTAAGTCATAACAAATGGCAATGTTTTCTAAGGTCTAATAGTACTTATAGCTAATTATATTCATTCAAAGTTTTTATGTGAGTGTGATCCCCAAAATTGCTTCCTCTTAGATTGTCATTATAAGGTAAAATAAAAGGCCCCACCATGAGTTGATTAACAAATTCTAACATAAGATCTTGAGTACTAAAGGCTTTAATAAAAACTCCAAATTTGTTTAGATTTTGAAAATAGTTCCTTAGAATCTCTCTCACCCAAAGAGAAATTAGTAACTTGATTTTCAATTACCTTCACCATTTTAGCCCCAAAATTTTAAAATTTAACGTCCTTCTTTTTTTTCATATCTTCTTTAATATTGAAATGTTATATTATTGCCAACTTATTTTCACTATGATTATCAAATAACTATTTACTTTGTATATTTGTGATAAGATCTAATTAAATATATATTTTTATATAATTTTACTCTCAATTGTTGTTTTATTTGTCCTATTTAAGTTTAATTTCATTTAGATTTTACATATTTTTACTTTCTTTTATATAAATAGAGCAAAAAGAATATTTAGAGTCATTTTGGAACATAAAAGTAAAGAACCTTAATGATATAAGAATGAAAAGAATATGAAAAAAAAATCCTAAAAGGAGATATAGTTTGATTTGAAGCTTTATATGAAGAGAAGTCACATTCCAATAATGAAACCAAAGCTAATAAGGTTTTTGACTCATTACAAATCAAGCACTATTCAATAATTTTAGACATAACTTTTGTTACACATATATAAAGTGGGTAACTTTTGTAGCCCAATAAAACTAAGTGACAAAGCTACAACTTTGTAATTTTTGCCAAAGTTTGATTTTATTTCTAAAAGGTAAATATTTAAGCTAAAATTTATGGGATACAAATCATTTAGAAAATTGACGAGAGATAAGAAACCCTAATTAACATGAAGGTCCACCAAAGTATAAAAGAGTCATGAATATGAGCAAAAGCATACACAATTGGGTAGAAAAGAAAAGAGAACCATGCACTAAAGGAAGAATAATGTAAAGAGATCAAGAGGAAAAGGGTGACAACATCTTCAAGTAAGCAATTTTAAAGTTGTTTCATCATTTTATTCTCCTACAATTTTTGTTGTTTTCAATATTGATATTGCTTTTAGTGTGAACAAATTTTCTTAACTTAGGCTACAATGTAATCTAGCCATAGTTATGTAGTTTTTCTTGCTTTTAGCTATTCAAGAATTTTTTTTTTTCATGAAGAATATATGTTAATAAAGTGGTAGAAATTTCTTAAGGCTTAAAATGAATATTTAAAATCAATTTTCAAAGACTAAAGCATTATTTAAATGGTGGATTTAACAAGTTTAAAACCACTATTCAATTACGTGAACCAAAATGAAACTATAAAGAGTCAAGTTAAGGACTATAAACCAAATGCTTAATAGGAGGCAACCCATGTTTTTAAGGAAATATCTTTTCCTTCATTTCTTTTAGTTATTTACAATATTGAAGACAATGTTGATTTATGTTTAGAGGGGAATTGTTCACTTCTTGTTTTTCTTAGTTTTGGTTATCCATCTTTACATTATCTATTTAATGGAATGAGCTTAAGTTCTTTTTGCTTTAAGGAATGATTATTCCGTTAGAATATAATTTTAAAAAATTGATTTTAATCTTTAATTCATGTTTTTTTTATCTTATGGTTAAGTTGTGGAATTTTGAATAATGATCATGATTTTAACAAAAATTACATACTTTGAGCAAGTTTATGTGAATATAGTGATATTTTTATGATCTCAAATGTGATCTTTATGACTTGTTTGATTATCACTTGAAACAAAATCCTAAATAATAGCATTATAAGAGAGATTATTTAGATTATCTTTATTTCATTAAAGCCTTTTAACCTAACTTTATTTATTTTATCCTTAGTTACCCTCTTAAGCCTTTCCATTACCCTTTAAAAGAAATGATTTAATTTCATTTACCCTCTAACTCAATATATTCATTATTCTTTCAGCTTGAAAAATTGTATGCATCCTTTAGGAAAAGTAGGAAAAAGAATTTTTTTTTTTTTGCTTGTAACAACCCAATCTATTGACTAAACATCATAAAGAAAAGAGATGAAAAGTTGAAAAGTTATAAAAAAAATTTTGATAGGTTAATTGACCCTATAATAACTATAATTGTCCATATAGACATCATAGTATAAACAATAAAAAGTTGTAATTTAGGCAAAAATTTTTGCCTAATCAACTAAACTAGTCAACATGGTTAACTAAATGAGAATGACAGTTCTTACTTCAAAAAATTGATTTTTCACAAAAAATTTTCATTTATCAATTAAACTAAATTCTATGGTTAACTAATATTTTAGAATTAAATGTTTTTATAATTAGTTCAAATTATATTTGGTTCTTAAATAAAAAAAACATAGAGAGAAAAAAAGTAATAGAAAAAGAAGGGAGACTAAAGTCCTAATTCTTATGTTCTCTTACTTTAATTTTTATCATATCCTTTCCTTCAATGAACCATTATCTTAACCTAACATTACAAGTTTTATAAAGTCCATTTGATTTATGGTACTATGAATGCGTACATTAATAAAGAGATATGAAAATTAGGCTTACGGAAGTTCACTCATATGTACTTTAAAAACAATTTTCATTATATATTTATTTGCATAAACCAATTTGAGAAACATTCTCATACTTGTGATTGTTCATTTATATATTCTTTTTGACTCACTTATAATTTTGGGAATACTTGAATTAAATATTAAATTTGTACAATATCCTAAAAATATTTTCAATTAACGTATGATATGCGTGATCTTTAAAACAATTCATAGTATCCCTTCTTCCACTTGTATTTTATTTTCTATAGCTCCAACTTGATAACAATTCTTTTCATTGTAGAAGCAAGCACATTTTCACCATAAGGTAAAAGTTGAAAGAGATGGGTTGTTATCTCTACTTCTTCTATTTATGTGGAATCATACTACATTTATACTTGACCTAAGCAACTGCAAAAGTAGCAAAAATTTGGTAGCTTCTTATATTTAAAGTTAACTTTCAATGATTGTTCATTCCCTATTATTTTCCATAAGATCACAACTTGTTTATCAAAGACCTAAAAGGTATTATCCAATATGAATTGCTTATCTATTTGTTGGTTTATAGAGCTTTAATACCATTATTGGGATTTGACTTTTGGAGGTTTGGATTTAATTGATATTGCTGGTGATGTTTAGAATCCAGAACCAAACTGATTTTATATTCGATTTTTATGTTGGGTGCCAATCTGTAAGAAAATAGATAAAAATGGCATATAATTGTTATATGTGTAAAAGTTGGGTTGAATTTTGAATTCTAGAAATGAACCAATTCTATGATTAGTTTTGTATTAAGTGTTGGTCTATTTAAAAACAGGTAAAAAAATATATATAATTGTTAGCAATTATGTGTGCAAAGTTGGGGTTCAATAATAAAATATAGTTTTTTGAAATTGCAGTGAAAAGTAACAATAACACAAAAAGAAGAAAATGGATTAAAAGAACTTGTTGCACTATTTCAATAAGGAGAAAAGGTATAAAGGTAACTTCTTTTACTTCTTCCTATTAACATTAATCCTTATTATATAAAGGTTTTGTAAAATACAAAATCTTAACTTAGTATACTTATCAAGCCCTCAACACATACAATTTAAAATTCAAATTTCAAATGATTAAATATAATTATTTTTTAAATTATCACTAATAACCTTTTAAATTTTGAACTAAAACTACTAGAACTTGATAGAATATCATTACTTGCTAGAGCTTGATAGGAGCAATGTAGTAACACCAACTTTTCTAACACTTCTCTTTAGTGATATTTCATTGAGTTAAGGCTCATACTACAAAACATGAACATGATTTGATTCTAGTGAGGTCTACTACTTCTTTTCCATCATAAAAACTCAAATCTTTAAAGGGAAGAACTTAAGTATAAAGTTAAAACTTTTGCTTGGTTATCAAATTGCAGCACTATGGTTCTTCATCACTTCTTTATGCCAAGGTAAACATACATTTCACATTTTCTAATTTATAAAACCAATTTTCAAATGACTTTTAAGTCATTTAGAGTCTTCAAAGGTGCTAGTTTTGAACTAATCTTTAAATGGTTTTGGCTCCTCTAGAGCTTTCAAGTTTTTTTTTTTTTTTTGGTTTAGAAACTAATTTTCAAGTATTTGGCTTTTCTGTTTTTCCCCCCTGAAGCCATAAAGGTATTTAATGATGAGTTTATTATTTTTTCTTCTCCTGAACTCACAACGGAGGATTTCGGACTACTCCAAATAAAATGTAGTATTGTTGGAAAAACAAAAGTTTTCCTGTTGATTTGGTTAAAGGCACTCTTGATTTCACTCTCCTCACTTAAACTTCATTTTCTTCTCTCTCTCAAATTTTAGGTCACTCAAATAAAGCACTACTCTAATACCATTATTTATTTATTGAGCTCTAATATCACTATTGGGATTTGATTTTTGGAGGTTTAGGTTTGATTGATATTGCTGATAGTGTTTCAAATCCAGAACCAAACCAATTTTATATCTAGTTTTATATTAGGCACTAATCTGTAGGAAAACCAATAAAAAGAACATATAACTAGCAATTATATGTATAAAGGCTAAGCTAAATTTTGGATTCTAGAAATGAACTGATTTTATAATTGGTTTTGTGTTGGGCGTTGATTTGTGGGAAAACAAGTAAAAAGAGCATATAATTGTTGGCAATTATATGTGTAAAATTGGGGTTCAATAACAGAGTATAGTTTTTTGAAATTGCAATGGAAGGTAGCAATTACACGTAAGGAAGAAAATGAATTGAAAGAACATACTGCACTATTACTTCTTCTACTTTTTTTCATTAACACTAATTCTTATTATATAAAGGATTTTCAAAATATAAAATTTGAACTTGGTATACTTCTCAAACCCTCAACACATATAATTTAAAATTTAAATTCCAAATGATTACACATAATTACTTTTCAAAATTATAACTAATAACCTTTTAAATTTTGAACTAAAATTATAAGAGTTTGACAAAGTATCATTGCTTGTTGGAGCTTAACTGGAGCAACGCAGCAGCACCAACTCTTCCAACACGTACACATTAAAAAATCAAAAGCTAAACCTTTTTAAACCATTTTCAATGTGTTAAGTATCACTTTGGAATTGAATGGCTTTTTAGCTCTACAAGCAATCGAAAAGCCCATAGCCAAACAACGTCTTGACATCTTCTTCCTTCCATCAAATTCAATTTTGACAACATCCTCCTTCTTAAATAAACGGAGGTTTTTGAAGCTCTCACAAGGCTAAGCTCAATAAGAAAAAGAAACAATAAAGAGTCGATTTTCCTCCTAATACAAAGTTTACTTAATTCATCTTCTTTTTTTAACATTACCATCGCCCTAAATTGTAATGACTAAATGACAAAATTGATAGCATTAAAAGGCTTCTATGTTATCTAATTTAATAGTATGCTCTGTTATACTCTTGTCTTTATTAAAATTAAAACACATATATTTTATTTTCTTATCACTCAACTTAATACACTTAGATTCTAATATATTTCTTTATATTTGTAATTTATAATCTAATTTCTTTATAGTTTCATCTATCTATGCAAAATTATTTACAAACAGTACATGACATGACACATCATCTTAAATATCCATAATTAATACAAGACTTAAAGTCAACTTTTAATGTAGACTAGTCGAAATTGAAAAATATAATAATGTAATTCTTATTGACCTCATAATGCTCATTGCTCGTTCATAAATGTCATTCATTAAATAAATAATAGGAAAATTTTGTTTTACTCATCACCCATCACATCATTTACCTAGAAGTTTGATTATATATTTTCTTTAAATCAATAAAAACTATATCATAATAAGTCCTATATGTACATTTTTAATAGTTTTCTACCAACTTTTTAAGAAAATATATTAAAAAAAAAAAAACTTCTATCACTGATGATTGTATCATAAACTCGAATTGATAGCCTAAAACCCCTCTGAATAGCTACATAATATGATAGTTCATCAATTTGTATGCACTTTTAATCCGAAAAAAATAAAATTTATCTAATAAAAAATTTATTTTTAAGATTTTATTACTTTTAGATATTTCGATAAAATTTATAAAAGAAAAAAAAAATTGCACCCAAGACAAGCCCTCTCCTCTCCTCTCCTCTCCTCTCGAGAGGGCAAATAACCAGATGATATGGCATGTTAAGTCACTCAATTACAATTACAAGGAATTAAAATCGGCTAAATTTACTCGTGCCCCCCACGAGTCACCTTCGGGGGTGCTCCACATCTCTCTTGGACCCCCCCCCCGGCCACCCACCCCACCTCCCTCCTCATCCCAAAGGGTTTTCTTCCTTTTAAAAAGTCTCACTCACACCACCACGCGGAGCTTTTTGACAAAATCCCTTTGGTGAAAGGAATCACCACCACCACCCACCGCCTCTCCCTGACACTGGTATTCATGTTCCCTCCCTCCCCTGCCATTTTCTTCCATCTTTTGGCTTTTGGCGTTGGGTTTGCTGCAAAGGCCACCATTCCCTTTAGCCAAAAGCACATTGGGGCCCTCCACTTGAACTCCTTTTCCATTGTTACCATTGTCGATGTTCATTTCCTAATTCCTAATGCTACGCAACAAATATTTAAAGCATACGTATCTATCGCCAATAACTTTATTTATTATAGTTCCCTATTAGTTTGATAACATATCATATGATTGGTTACAAAAAGTATTTCTGAAATTCGTTTGGGTTGGTACGAATAACATGAACCTTAAAAGACATATCATTGCCCCAATACCACGGCACCTAAGAATTGGAATCGTCTCAATTTACAAAAAAAAATAATAACTAGTCTGCTAAAAACAACTTCATCAATCATTCGTTTTCCGCCTTTTTTTTTGGGTGGGTAATCCAACTGTAAAGCAACTTACAACATTCGAGTGGATACAATTTGCAAGAACTGAAAAGAAGACAAGAGGGATGAAGACCGGACATGACCAAACTGTTGCATTGGACCCGCACGAAGGTAAACAAAAGATAAAAAAAAAAAAAAGGCAAAGAAAAAAGCTTGAATCTCTCTACTCATTTTCTCCCCCCAGAAAAACCGAGTGTCTCAACCGAAAAATCATTTGAGAATCAGAACAAGAATCAACCCGCACAGCCATGCCTTCGAGGCCCTTGTCTCAAGGATTTGTGCATCATAGACCCAGTTTTATATCCAACACCAGAATCCCGTTCTTGGTTCTAGCAGTCTCAGCCAGTGCGGTAATAACCTTTGCAATTGCTTACTTTTTGTACCATCTTTGGCACTCCCTTGTAAACCGCTCAAGAACCTTACCACTTGATTCTGGTGCCCCTCTAAAGCTTCGAAGATTCTCCTACAAAGAGTTGAAGATTGCCACCAACGGCTTCGATGATGGCAACACCATTGGCAAAGGTGGTTCTGGTACCGTTTTTAGAGGCATTACAAGATATGGGAAGTTGCATGCCATCAAGAGACTTGATACCGTCACTTTACAATCAGAGAGAGAGTTCCAAAATGAGTTGCAGATTCTTGGGGGTTTAAGATCACCTCTACTAGTTACTCTGCTCGGCTACTGCGTTGAAAAGAACAATCGCCTTCTTGTGTACGAGTATATGCCGAACAAAAGTTTGCAAGAATTGCTATTTGGAGATGGGCATTTCATTCTGAGTTGGGAAAGAAGGTTTAGTATCATTCTTGATGTTTCCAAAGCACTCGAGTTTCTGCACCTTGGATGTGATCCGCCCGTGATCCATGGAGATCTTAAGCCCAGTAATGTTTTGTTAGATGTTGATTTTGGTGCCAAGATTTCAGATTTTGGTCTCTCAAGGATCAAGGTGGAAGGTAAGTTCGAAGTTGATTCATTCAGCCAAGACTTGGGAAAGTCTCAAGAGCTATGGAAGAGTCAAGAGCTTTGTGGGAATTTGACTGCAGAGACGCCTCCCATCAGTAGTCCCGTCGAGAGTTGTAATGAGGTAGACTTTTCCCTGGCTTTACAAGCTTCTTCTTCATCAAAAAATAGTAGAACTTGTTGTAATTTTAGGGGATTGAACTTGAACTCTTCCAATGCCAACGTCGTTGGTGAGACTGATGCTAAACTTGGGACTGGGAAGGGGAAGCAGGTTTCTGGTGTGGATAACGGTACAGCTGAATGGAATTGTGAATGTGTGCCCTGTGATGATGAACTTTGTAGATTTGATCATAGCAAGGAGTTGAAAAATAATTGTTCATCAGTTTTTGACGCTTCTATGGGTGCAAAACAGTGGGGAAAGGATTGGTGGTGGAGACAGGAAGAGAGTGGTGAATTGTGTAGTAACGATTATGTTATGGAGTGGATTGGGAGCCAGATTGACCCTTTGACCAATCCGGATTGGGATGAGGAAAAGATGAGTACTCCTGGGAGAACAGAATTGGATAATTCAACTCCTCTGGAAAAATTGGAAGATGCAAATGAATCTCGATGTCGAAATTCAACTCTTGAATTTCATGACAAGGTGTCTACAAAGAAAGAACTGAAGGCCAGGAAGAATCGTAGGAGGAAGAAAAGGAAAATGCAAGAGTGGTGGAAAGAAGAGCACTTGGACGAGATTAGCAAGAAGGGGAATAAGCGGAAGGGTGTTGAAACAAGGTGGAAAAGACGGATTAAACTTCCCCATTTTGATCTCGGCTGCCAGTTTCATTTTGGCAGGCAAAAGAAATTTGGTATGCAGAACAAAAATGAGTTTGAGCAAACTGGGGAGTTCAGCTTTAGAAGGGGTTGGAAGAAAAAAAGTGCGTGTTCCGCTGTAAGCGATATGAGGAGTGGGGATGTGTTTAGTCGTGAGTTAAGCAGCACAACAAGCATGAGGGGAACTCTGTGCTATGTTGCACCAGAGTACAGTGGATGTGGATACTTGATGGAGAAGGCTGATATCTACAGCTTAGGGGTCCTGATCCTCGTGATTGTATCAGGTAGGAGGCCGTTACACGTTCTTGCTTCACCAATGAGCCTTGAGAAAGCAAATTTGGTAAGTTGGTGTAGGCACTTAGCTCAAGCTGGCAACATATTAGAACTTGTTGACGAGAGATTGAAAGATGAGTACAGTAAAGAGCAAGCAAGCCTTTGTATCAACTTGGCTCTGACTTGCTTGCAGAAGATGCCCGAGTGGAGGCCAGATATTGGGGACATTGTAAAGATTTTAAAAGGGGAAATGGATCTTCCCCACGTCCCATTTGAGTTTTCCCCATCCCCACCTTCCAGATTCTCAAATAGATCAAGGAGGAAACAAAAGGCCAGTGCAGCATAGGCCTACTGCCCATATCCTCTCTCTTCTTCTTCTTCTTCCTCTTCTTGAATGCTGCAAATTGTGTTTTTGCCGGGTGCTATATAGGAATGTTTGAAAGCTTAGAGAGATAACACAATTGGGGAGTGAAACTGTGTAGCAGAAGTTGTATGCCACGATATGTAAATGAGATAACTGCTTTGTGCTTTCTTTGCAATTACCTTTTATGGATGCATAAACTAACTGACTCATTAAAAAAAAAAAAAAGAGTTAAAGTACTGCATTATTATGATGGTAATTCCAAAATCAGGAAATGAAAACTGAATAAGGTGTGATATGGATGCATACAAAAGGCTCATATTAAAATTATCATTGATATTCAATCTTGCATCTGAGTTTCCTTCAGACGTACAGTGTGGAGCCTTGTATGGGTGGGAATGCACCATCTTTTCATCCGGAGAGTGCGAGAATTTCTATGAATTGTCGTGGTTAAATTGTCCTGAATTTTAGTTGTATTTTGTTTCTCAGTTCCATGTAGGCTTGCCTTCATTGGTTGCTCAATTTTTGATTAACATTGTTGTAGTATTTGATCATGCCCTGCTGTGAACCTATTCCTAATGCTGCTTTTCAACAGTCAATGAATGGCAGATCAATCGAGCAAGAAGTTAAATTATTACCTTATTTGCAGCTTAAACTTCAAGCTTTTTGGACCTGAAATTGGAGGGTAAACTCGAGCAAGAATCTTGAAGGTTATACACATAACATCTTGGTTTGAATTTATGTTTTCTTCTTGTTGGTTGACCTGATCCAACTCAAGAAGAGAAATAAATTAAAAAAAATAAAAAAAACAGTAGTATAGTAATGTTGAACCTATCCCTGTCTCGTGTAGTAATGTTGTTGATATCCCAACTCAAATATTCGTGAGAAATGAGTGGACAAGCGCAATCGAAATGTCACAAATATGGTTTCCAGCAAATTTGGCAGCCCCTCGGCCGGGAAGTCTGCGAGTGACGCGCACTCTCTCGAGTTGGCGAGTGGGGGAGACTGGGTGGGCGGCTTGGTAATTTGTGGCGTGTAACCGCACATATAAAGAATGCTCCCCCACCACTTATCTTGGCAAGACGAAAAGTCAAAACTAATGAATAGTGACACATTTTTGCGTTAGTGAGCGGTCCAGTCAATGAGGAGCGTATACGTGGCGAGATGCACAATATTTAAGCGAATCACGATGCGCCACGTGGCATTCGAGAAAACGAATATGATCTTTGAAAATTCATAATAAATAGTAATAATATCAGAAAGATATAAAATTTTTGCCTTTTTTTTTTTTTTTTACTTTTTATGCTTTTCAGGAGCTTATTATAAATTTAAAATTAAAATTTTATAGCCAAAAATTTATTTTTCAAATTCTTTCTTTCTTAATTACATAACATTCCATTATGAGTTTTAGTAAATGGATGAGAAAAAATTGAAATAGAGTTAAAATTACAAAAGTTAAGAACATAGAGAATGCTTAATTTTGAAAGAAATTATTTTTTAAGAATTTTAAAAATGTGAAATGTACTCTATTAGTAAATGTTGAAAAATGTATAAAATTGTATATTCATTAATTAATTGCATAAAAAATTTAATTACATCATTAACGAGGAATATATAATCCAAGCGATTTTTGAATCTTGTCAAACTGATAGGTTGCCGTTAAAGAGGCATAAAAGCATCATCATATCAAGTACATTAGAAGGCAAACACTTATTAACCCCGAAGTCTCTAAAATATATAACATATAAGGTTTTTCAATGAGTTAAAAATAGTTTCATAGTTTTGAGAGTTAAAACTAAGTTGGTTAACAAGTTAAATTTAAGATAATATATTTGTACTCATGTAAACTTCATAAAGCGTAAAATTATTGTTTCTCTTAAAAGATGTTGATAATGAATGCTTTTAATGTGTATTATGAAATGTTTGATATTATGCATGTAATTATCTATTGGTTGTAATTATGCATTATTGCATATTAATATGTATGCTTATTTGTGGAATATTTGTGACACACGTGGAGCATGTATAACATTAAATTATTAAAAGGGTTTATTTTAAGTAAGAGTTTTTCAAGTTGGTAGAATTAAGAGAATTTTTACTTAAAAACTTAAAATTTTCATAATTAAAAATAAATTATAGTAACTAAATATTAATATAATAGAAGATAATTAGATACATATTGAACTTTTGATTTTGTAACTAATATTGGATTATTATTAATATATTACAAGATAAGTGCAAAATAAATGGGTGAATACTAGTGTTAATTTGTAACAAATATATTAAAGTAATTGTCTTAAAACTTAACTATTAAAATCACTATAAGTGAACTTAGTGATGAGGTATGGTAGAATGGTAAAGTTAAATTAAGTTTAAAGAGTTTAAAGTATTAGAAGTCATCAATCACATCATAATTAGTTCTTAAGAAAGTATCTTAAATTAGTAAATGTGAGACCACAAGACTTAAAAGACTTAAGAAGATTGAGTTGTTATTCACATAACTTTACTTAATATATGAAGAAT
This sequence comes from Ceriops tagal, assembly GCA_021533255.1. Lineage (NCBI taxonomy): Eukaryota > Viridiplantae > Streptophyta > Magnoliopsida > Malpighiales > Rhizophoraceae > Ceriops > Ceriops tagal. The sequence continues at coordinate 343,929 of CM038611.1, read as the reverse complement.
GACATCATCTATGAGTTTCATAAATCTTCTTAAGAGATGTGATTGACTTTAAAAGATAAGTTAAATGAATCTTAACTATTCGGTTGAGTGACCTTATGATTAACTTTGAGTTTCTATGAAAAGACGTCTTATAATATGAGATAACACCTTGTTGTGTGATCTGATTGACAAAATTCAAAATAATTGATCATACCCTTTACAATGTGTAATATTTAGATTGACAATCATTTAATTCCTTTAAATTGAAAGCTTATGTCAATAAAAATGATGTATAGTGTTTAAAGACAAGCATACTAAACAAATGAGTATGGTGGAAGTTAAGATTCAAAGGTTGTGATAAAAAACCCGTTTGGTGACCTGCCTTAAGAATCCTTAAATCAAATTATTATGCACACCCCAAAGAGTTAAGAAATAATTTGAATTGATCAAATCAAATCTTTAAGAAAACTGAGTCCTAAAAGTTCCAATCTCAAGACGTCACAAAGGTTAATCACTTCTTTGATAAGTCGATAATGTATTCTTCCAAGAACATAAAATAGCAAAGTAAAACTTGCTAAAAATACTTCAATATTATTTATGGTTTTCGTTTTACATAATTATTGCCTTTATATAGGCATATAAACATCAAAATCATATAAAGGAAAGGTATTTCTAATCATGCCTATATAGGAAAAATCTTAATTATAGGGAATTCCTTTAATTAAGGAATACAAATCTAGTTTGATGTAAAAATTCTTAAAAAACTACAACTAATAACAATTAAGCATAAAAGTCAAAGTAAAAACTCTATCTAATATACCAAGACTTAGTTGAACATACAAGTTCAAATAAACACAAAAGGTTAATCCTTTTTACATGTATATTCAACCTTTACTTAAAATCTAGTAACCCAAAACAAAAATAGGCCCTTTAATACAATTTAACATATGGATCGAGCCTTTCATTAACTTGGTCATATAGTTTAGACTTATATCATGGGTTTTATGCTTTATTATTCAAGTTCTAAACCTTGTCCCTTATTTTGTACATAAAGATAAGTAATTATCCTTAATAGAATATTGGAAACTTCTAGAACAAACTTAAAATATTCTAGAACAGTCTTTTTGTCATACATTTCTATGATTAAGCCCTATAAAGTTTCTTTCATCCTTTATGTTCTTGCTTTACTCATGGGACCACCAATTCCTTGTGATGAATCTCAGGAATACTTACTTTATTGCTCTTGATTGATACTTTGTTCTCTATCAAGCTACTTCTAGTTTAAAATTGCATTTGCATTACATACAACATTAAAAAGAAAAAAGAAAATAAGCTAACATTAAGAAGAACTAAATTGATTATTCCTAAAAATGAGATAATAAGGGAAGAGATAAAACCAATATACTATAATGGTAGCAAAATTAAGTCATTTCGTTTGTGAATACACTAATGTGGAAATTATATCCTTTAGCCTTCTCATAGTTTAACTCATGTCTCCAACTTAATTTATTTCTTAAAGCAAATCTTATGAATGTTATTGATTAGTGTAACATATTTAAAGTTTCATTATATTATACCCAATTCAAAAAAAGCATTTATAAGGAACCATTTGAGACTAGAAGTCAATAAGATTGTAAAATTCAAAGAGAAATATAATCCCAGTGGAAATGATTATATACATGATGACATAAATGAACCTCCTAATAAATTATTAGAAAGATGTTTCATTGACTATCAACTATATAGTTAACTATGTATTCTTTAATTAACATTTATGTCATATGAGATGTATTTAGGTCAAAAGTTTGACATGAATAATTTAAAATCTTAGGGCTCAACAACTTAAATTTATGTTTCTTCTTATAGATGTGAGAAGTTAGGTCCAACAAAAAAAATCTTAATAAGATATTGTGAACATTCTAAGGAGATGTGTTCATTATTCAATAAGCCAATGAAAGCAATTAGGAGTTAGAATTAAGTAATGTCAAATTCTTAGTAAATAAATTTCTTAGTAAGGGTAATACAACAAGGTTTTTTCATCTTTATAAAATGATAGATCCATATAGCTGTAACACACTAGATTAGTCAATAAAGTAAGATGAAATAATGTCTCAAGCTCTTGAAGCTAGTAAAAGTGTTATAGCACAAGTTCCACAAAGGTTATGAGAATTTATATTGCACATAAGCAGTTGTGAAAGTATCTCGCATAGTTAATTTGAAATTAAAGGGAAAAGCTTTTATGGTTGTTAATTATGTGAAAAGAGCCCAAAATATTGCTTGAGACATTCTCATGTCCTTTAAAGGAAAAATGGATAAAAGTGATGGAAAAAAATTTTGGTTCCATGAAATCTCATTGTATCTAAGATTTGGTAGATTTGCCTTAAATATGTAAGTAAAGCTATTAGGAAATGAGTTCTTAAAATTAAGTATCAAGTGGATGAATCTATATGGAGGTATAAGACTTGCTTAATAGCCAATGGCTATATCTAACGATAGAATATAGATTATGAGAAATCCTTCTTGAAATCTTCAAAAGAAGAGGACGATGAAGAGGCTCTGAAATGGGTCGCAGTTGAGAGACTGCCTACGTACCATCATTTGCAAAGAGGGATATTAACTACCTTCGCAGTTGAAGCCGCAAGAGTTGACATCAACAAGCTTGGTTACAAAGAACGGAAGGTTTTGCTTGATGGGCTGATTAATGACGCCCAAGGGGATAACGAGAAGTTCTTGCTCAAGTTAAAGGACGACATTGATGCGTAAGATTTTCCCACATTTTCTTGTCAATTACTTTGCAGCCAGCCAGTTGACATGAATCCGTTTGGTTGCCGAGAAAATTTCCTTAGGGAAAGGGCATCGTAATTGACAGTTTCTTTTAGGTTGATAATTTTATGCATGACCCCCAGGGAGAGCCAAAAAGAAATTTTCTGAAATAATGATTCCTATAAAGCATGGCTTTGTTTCTCATTCATTTCACAGGACATAGAACTCTGCACAAAAGAAAACATAGAAAGCGGAGGGACTCTGTTTTCAGTCTCTTTCAGGACTCAAATTTCTTGTTTTCTGGCTTCTCAGAGTTAAGACTTGAACTTCCCTCATCCGAAGTCAGATTTGAACATCTAAACATCGAAGCAGAAGTTCGTACAGGAAGCAAAGCTCTGCCACAATCTGGAACTTCTCTTATGACATTAATAGAGGTGATTGCCTCCCAACATTCATCATCCATTGTTGTAGCTGGATGGCATCTCCGCGCGCCTGTGTGTTATGCAACCATCATTTCTTTTAGTTAATTAGTTTTCCTCTGCTTGATGCTTCCTTTGTATTTGAAAGGGTTTCTTCAATTATCTTCATACCATTCCAAGTGTAAAGCAACGTGTGGCTATTTTAGAATTAAGTAAAGAAAAACATGGGAAATAAAGTAAATGCTACAAGCTTTCCACCCTTACTCAGCTTTATTTATTTTGTCAACAAGGTGACAAATTAATGTATTCTTATTAATGTTTTATGTCAACTGAGACATAAAAAAGTTTGAAAGAATCCTTACTTGTCGTAAGACATTTTTGTAAAACATTATGAAGTTTTATATGGAATGGAGTATTCTAAACAAATAAAGTATAATTTTCATAATTTGTGCTAAATGATTTATTATATTATAGGATTATGATGAAATCACAAAATTTTTTATTATTATTTATGCATAATGGTTAATGTCATAAACTCTAATCAAGTCAAATGAAAAAACGTTTGAACATTCTCTAGTAATTTTCTTATTAAAGATTCATTATAAGGTAGTTTTATTAGTAAAGAACAATTTTGCACATTATTCCATTATTAAAAACTATAATCTCAAAATTAATTTGGTTATTAATATGTATATACCTAATTTAAACTATGTAATTGTGTGTTTATATATAAATGGTCATATATCTTGTTAACATATTTGAAAATTTCCTATAAAAGTAACTAAATATAATAAAGATTAGTAAAGAGATATTATTTATTAAATTAAAATAAATTTTTCAAATGCATTAATAATTTTAGTTTCTATAAACTAATTGAAAAATTATATGATGATAAATTTATTAAGAAATTTAATATATTAAAAAGTTAATTTGTTGTACTTAACTCTCATCATGTGCCATTTTTTCCATTAACTATTTATAATTCCTGTTTTCACGGTGATATTTGGTATTCTTCTTATCACATAATATATCTGAATTTGAATTTTCCAATTTTGTGATAGTAAATTAAATTGTCCTTTCTTGCGACGTCAATTCAATCTTATTGTATTTTAATCCCTTATGTATTTATTTTATTTTTTCTGAATATATTTGAATCTAATCTAATCAACTAATTCACAGCCCACCAGCCGCAATTTAAACCCTACGTATTACCCAATATGCTCTTTAACTATTCTTACATCATCAGTGATGTAAATCACAGTGGCAAGAATATCCTAATTTAGTGGTCTTCGAAGCGTGGATGGGAACGTGGGTTGTGCAGTTCGCTTTCTTAAATGGGGTTTTTCCTTTTTAAAAGTTATGATATTTTGATCATTGAGGATCAAATATTATTGTTGGCTCCACTCAGTGCACATTCAAAAAAAATCCCATATCTGTTTGCATGCGGGGCAATGCATTAAAGCTTGATAAACCAAGTGATGTCGTCACCGATGACGATTGATTAATTGCCCCATGATGCTGATAAACAGTGGGTGACTGTACATTCCAATTCCAATGAACGTGCACAAATGATTTACCTGCGTGCTTTTTACATTTCAGGCGTACAGACCCATAGCAGACAAATGAACATTCGTTCTTGGAGCCCTGGACTTGCAGAAAAAGGGAATTGCCCATGAACAAACCGTAGGTCGATGACCCTCCCTCAAGTTGGGTCAGCAATTGAAAATTTGATAGACTTCTACCATGTCAAAGTCAAAAATTTAATTTATACCAAAAAAAAAAAAAAGAGGTGGGGGGGTGGGGGAAGAGAAGTTGTAGACATATTGTGCTTCAATCCGAATTACAGGCTCAAAAAGTTTGAAAAAAATGGAAACCAAGAATTTGACGTGACTAGGTGGTTTTGACAACCAAATTTCTATCATGATCATGGCCATATGCAAAAGTCAAAGCCATCTCCAACAGGTGCTTGTTCTTTTCACGCACGTACTTTGCAAATGGGCCACATAGTTTAATTAAAATGTTCGTCTCTATCATTCTTGACATGCAATATTTTTCTCGTGATATCATGAGAATGTCTATTTCTTATTAGCAACGAGTATGGGGAAAAAACAATAAACAAATTACTCTAAACAAAACATGTGCTTATTGGGGTCTTAAAGTAATGCTCAAAAAAAAAAAAAAAACGGAAGGAATCCACATTTTGTGGATAGTTATTTGTTCAAGACGCGTAAGTCTTACAAGAAGTTACCAAATTTGCTATATGAACAACTTAGTGTCCACATTAAGTGGGATAGGGCATATATTCTTGTCAAAAGCATTAAGCATTAAATAGGGAAGACAGACAATTGACTTCTAGAAAAAAAAAAAAAAAAACAAAAACTTCAATGTTGGATAACTTATTTGCAGAAACAGTAAAAGTAAGATTTAAAAACCTATCATGTTGAAATCATTAGGAATGATAATTATACACCTACGGATAATTAGTGAATAAAGCCTCTCGACTCGATCAAACCAAAAAAAGAAAGAAAAATTGCCATAATAGTTAATTACGTGGACAAGTTTAAAGGGAAAAAAATTATAAACATAGTTAATAAAGAAAGGTGATATTCTTTCACGATTTATTTATTGATTTTAATATTAATGAATGAGAAAAAAAAAAAAATATATATATATATATATATTGAAAATGGTGTACATTGTCTATCTAATTGTTTTGGTCTCATGGTGATTTAAACACGTCAAAATAATATTTCTAACAATTCGGAGGGAGAGGGAGACAAGGCGAAATAACAGATTCATGCATCTAACAGAAACAGTCAATAATAGCTGGTCCGAGGTTTGTACAGCCACCCCCCACGATCTTATATATATATATATATACTCTGCCATCGCCATAAAATGGTGTGGATTCACAACCCTTGTTAATCCAAAGGCTTTTGAGATCATCATCATCTCCTCCTCCTCCTCCTCCTCCTCCTCCTCCTCCTGGTTTTCTTTGAATTAGTGAGATCCTAAAACATACAGAGACACACGGCCAGATTATAGATATATATATACATTAGCTTTGAATTCTTGGATAGCTAAATAGCAGTAGTTATGGAATCTGATGATATCTATAAAGCAAGTTTCAGCTTACAGAGACATGATGGCTCTGGGATATGGAGAGGCAGCCCTTTGGATGCTTTCTCGAAATCTTCAAGAGAAGAGGAGGATGATGAAGAGGCTCTCAAATGGGCTGCACTTGAGAGACTGCCTACGTACCATCGTTTGCGGAGAGGGATATTAACTACCTCCGAAGGCGAAGCCGCAGAAGTTGACATCCACAAGCTTGGTTACAAAGAACGGAAGGTTTTGCTTGACAGGCTGATTAATGACGCCCAAGGGGATAACGAGAAGTTCTTGCTCAAGTTCAAGGACCGCATTGATGCGTAAGATTTTCCCACATTTTCTTGTCAATTACTTTGCAGCTAGCCAGTTGACATGAATCCGTTTGGTTGCCGAGAAAATTTCCTTAGGGAAAGGGTACCGTAATTGATAGTTTTTTTATGTTGATAATTTCATGCATGAACCCCCCATGGAGAGCCAAAAAGAAAACTTTCTGAAATAATGATTCCCATAAAGCTTGCTTTTGTTTCTCATTCATTTCACAGGACATAGAATTCTGCACAAAGGAAAACATAGAAAGCAGAGGGACTCTGTTTTCGTTCTATTTCAGCACTCAAATTTCTTGTTTTCTGGCTTCTCAGAGTTGGACTTGAACTTCCCTCATCCGAAGTCAGATTTGAACATCTAAACATCGAAGCAGAAGTTCGTACAGGAAGCAGAGCTCTGCCTACAATCTGGAACTTCTCTTATGACATAATAGAGGTGATTGCCTCTCAACATTCATCATCCATTGTTGCAGCTGGATGGCATCTCCATGCGTGTGTGTTATGCAACCGCTATTTCTTTTAGTTAATTAGTTTTCCTCTATTTGACGCTTCCTTTGTATTTGAAAGGGTTTCTTGAATTATCTTCATATCATTCCGAGTGTAAAGCAACGTGTGGCTATTCTAGAGGACGCAAGTGGAATGATCAAGCCATCAAGGTGAAGTGAGCCTCACCTAAATCTTTTTGGTTAGCCTTTCTGGTTTAAGACATAGAAGATTCATAGCTATTTCTCTTTTCCTTATTCCTCTCTTTTGTTGGAAACATGTCTGTTGCAGACTGACACTGCTTTTGGGTCCTCCAAGTTCTGGAAAGACCACCCTTTTGTTGGCATTAGCTGGAAAGCTTGATCCCAAACTAAAGGTGATCACGTAACATGGAACCTTCATATGGTTTATGGGACATTTTCCTGTTTGTTCCCCTTTAACTTGTTCATTTAATATGAGAAATTTGATTCCTGCTGCAGTTTTCGGGCAGAGTCACCTACAATGGCAATGGGGTGAACGAGTTTGTACCCCAAAGAACAGCAGCTTATATCAGTCAATATGATACCCACATAGGGGAAATGACAGTGAGGGAAACCTTGGCGTTTGCAGCAAGATGCCAGGGGGTTGGCGCCCGTTATGGTAGGTTCAATAGATTTTTTTTTTTTACTATCTTTTTTTCCTTTTCAAGAGCACCTCTCAATTTGGTTTGGAGAATTTTGCTTTGTCAAAGTATGATGACTTGTCGAAACTGTGGTTATCAGACATGTTAACAGAACTATCAAGAAGAGAGAAAGCAGCAAACATCAAACCTGATCCAGATATTGACGTCTTCATGAAGGTGAGAGAAACTATCACGATGAATATATGTCACGAATGATTCCAATGAAAGATTAGCAATCTTTTCTTGCCTAACAGACATGATATCTGAGTAACTTTTCTATGGCATCAAACACATATTTTTGATCTAGCTTTGTTGAATGTGGTTTTTCTGATTCAATTCAAAGATTACGCATTTAATTTAGACTAGCTATCTTGTATATGATCTAGCAATAATTAAGAATCGCGGTTTTTTTTTTTTGGCTTCAAACCTTTAATTTAGACTAGCTATCTTGTATATGATCTTTTTCCTTCTATGTCTGGTGCTTCTCATCGTGATAAACTCTGTCTCGAAGTTGTGAACTTCAATGCTAAGAAAAAGGTGCACATAAGCCAGTTGATTTTTTTTTCCCCTGACATTTCTGGTATAGGCAGCAGCAACAGAACGACAGAGGTTCAAAGTCTACACAGATTATATTATAAAGGTAACGTCAAAAAGGAATCTCCTTTTTCGAAAATTTGAGACCTCAAAAATGTATATCCAATTGATACATTATCTTTTAACTCAACAGATACTGGGACTAGAAGTCTGTGCAGATATTATGGTGGGGAACGAAATGTTGAGGGGTATCTCAGGTGGACAAAGGAAGCGTGTTACAACTGGTAAGAAACCATTGTTCTCCAAAATCAACATGACTCAATGGTCCTCTCATCTGAGTGAAAATCTCCTCCAATCGAACTGTAGGTGAGATGCTAGTTGGACCAGCGAAGGCACTCTTTATGGACGAAATTTCTACTGGCTTGGACAGTTCAACAACGTACCAGATTGTAAACTCAATGAAGCACTACGTTCACATAACAAATGGAACTGTTGTGATCTCTCTCTTGCAGCCGGCACCTGAGACCTATGATCTCTTTGATGACATCATTCTCCTGTCTGATGGCCAAATCGTATACCAAGGTCCCCGTGAGCATGTGCTAGAATTTTTCGAATATATGGGCTTCAAGTGTCCGGAAAGAAAAGGGGCTGCTGACTTTTTGCAAGAAGTAGGCAGTGTTCGACTTATCTTATCAGGTTTTCTAACTTTATTTAAGAAGCTTCATGATTAATGCTCCATTGCAGGTAACATCAAGAAAAGATCAGAAACAGTATTGGGCAAATAAAGATGAGCCTTATAATTTTGTCACATCCAGGAAATTTGCTGAGTCATTTCAGTCATTCCATGTCGGACAAAAGCTTGCAAATGAGCTTTCAACTCAATTTGATAAGAATAAAAACCATCCAGCTGCTTTGACAACCAGTAAGTATGGAGTAGGAAAAATGGAGCTGTTTAAAGCATGCTTCTCAAGGGAATTATTGCTTATGAAGAGGAACTCCTTTGTCTACATCTTCAAGCTCACTCAAGTAAGTATTACTTTGACTTGCTGACCTTTTTCTTTTCTTTCTCCTTTTGTTCTTTCATAATTTCAGAATGGCAGTATGTTTAATTGTGAATTTTCGCTTTACTCCTTCCTACTAGCTTGCAGTAATGGCAGTGATAGCAATGACGCTCTTCTTGCGGACAAAGATGCACCGCGATTCAGTGTCCGAGGGAGGAATATATGCAGGTGCTCTCTTCTTCAGTATGAATTTGGTAATGTTCAATAGCATGCCAGAAATTTCCATGACTATTGGAAAGCTTCCGGTTTTTTATAAACAAAGGGATTCCCTATTCTATCCTTCATGGGCTTTTTCTCTTCCTCCATGGATTCTAAAGATCCCTTTGACACTAATAGAAGCTGGAGTCTGGGTGTTCTCCACCTATTATGTGATTGGATATGATCCCAGTGTCGGAAGGTAAGGTGAAATTTAAACATAAAAGAAATCTTAAAGTAATTTTGCCCATTTCAACTGATATGCAAATGATGTGCCTTGCAGATTATTCAGGCAGTTCCTTCTTTTGGCTCTTGTTAGCCAAATGGCTTCTGCATTATTCCGATCCATTGCTGCAATGGGAAGGAATATGGTTGTTGCTAACACCTTTGGTTCATTTGCACTTCTTGTACTGTTTACATTGGGTGGCTTTGTCTTGTCAAGAGGTATAATTATCATGCTTGTTTGGAGGACTAATTATGTCATTAGATTTAGAACGAGTCCTTCACATCTGAAATATTCTCCTGTTTGTTCAATCCACAGAAAACATAAAGAAATGGTGGATATGGGGCTACTGGATTTCACCATTGATGTACGCACAAAATGCCATTGTAGTAAATGAGTTTCTTGGAAAGAGCTGGAGCCATGTATTTTCTTGAACTAAGCAATTTCTAAAATTGTTCATTTGCTTGCCTTCCTCTTAGTAATCAACTGACCAGAGATCTGAATATTTTTGGTCCACAAGGTCCTCCCGAGCTCAACAAAACCACTTGGAATTCAAGTTTTGGAGTCTCGTGGATTCTTCACGCATGCATATTGGTATTGGATAGGTGTTGGCGCATTGATTGGTTTTGCACTACTATTCAACTTTTGTTTCACCCTAGCTCTCACTTTCTTGCACCGTGGGTATCTCTGATGTTATCCAATTCATATGCTATGAATGAGAGATTACACTGCTCTAACATACAATATTACCGTGCAGCAATTCAAAAGTCTCAGGCCATTGTATCTAAAGAGTCTGAGAGTAGCAAAGCAGGTGAAATGAGAGCAGACATTGAATTATCAAACTCAAACCATGGCAATCAACAAACATGTGAGGCAACAAAACATAAATCTTTATTTATGAGCAAGATAAACTATTTAGTTTTGGACTGTCCAACTAATTGCCTAATGATATCCAGGTAGTAGGAGAGGTGCTTCTTCAAGGTCCTCATCAATAACAGCAGAGGACATTGCTGAGACCAACCAGACGACAAAAGGGATGATTCTTCCTTTTGAACCACATTCCATAACTTTCAGTAACATTAAATATTCCGTTGACATGCCACAGGTTAGAAAGACTGCTATAAACTGTAACTGTTATTTGAGTTTTTGCTTCAAAAATAAATTTTCTAACTGAATTTCTCTTTGCAATTTAAGGAAATGAAAGGAGAAGGCGTAACCGAAAACAAGTTGGAGCTTTTGAAGGGAGTGAGTGGTGCTTTCAGACCAGGTGTTCTCACAGCATTAATGGGTGTCAGCGGGGCCGGTAAAACCACCCTGATGGATGTTCTGGCTGGTAGAAAAACTGGCGGATACATTGAGGGAGACATCATGATTTCTGGTTACACTAAAACACAAGAAACTTTTGCTAGAATTTCTGGATACTGTGAGCAAAATGATATTCATTCCCCACATGTCACTGTTTACGAATCCTTGCTCTATTCAGCCTGGCTTCGTCTACCACCTGAAGTCAATGATGAAACCAGAAAGGTAGTTGTCTGTTTCTGAAGTCTGCATTTGGCTTTTGTTGTTTCCCCCTTACTTTCAAACAAGAATTACCGGTGAACATAATCAAGCAAATTGCTGTTTTGTGCAAATTATTATATATATTGGCAGTTCCAAGGCGTGACATTCAACAAGAAGAAATAGTACCCAGTACGGGTCATACTGATTCTTCGTATCAAAAACTTGCTTGCAGATGTTCGTTGAGACAGTGATGGAACTTGTGGAGCTGAAGCCTTTGCGGCAAGCGCTAGTTGGATTGCCTGGTACAAATGGCCTTTCAACTGAACAGCGCAAAAGGCTAACTATTGCAGTCGAGCTGGTGGCGAATCCTTCCATAATATTCATGGATGAGCCAACTTCTGGGTTAGATGCAAGAGCTGCTGCAATTGTTATGAGAACCGTGAGGAACACTGTGGATACCGGAAGGACAGTGGTGTGCACAATCCATCAGCCAAGCATTGATATATTTGAAGCTTTTGATGAGGTGAGAAATACTGGCAGAACAAATAGGTGGTGCTTCTTTTTGTTGAAATGTTAGCTGAGTGTATTTAGAACTGCACTGCAGCTATTCCTGATGAAGCGAGGAGGACAAGAGATATATGTGGGGCCACTGGGGCGCCATTCTTGCCATTTGATAAAGTATTTTGAGGTACAGTGGATAATTCAAAAGACTACGTACGTACGTTTCTATGATGGAATTGTCATTAACATAGAGACCACATGCTAATTATTTACACATGTTCTTAACATCAAGGCAATTGATGGAGTATCTAAAATCAAAGATGGGTATAATCCAGCAACCTGGATGTTGGAAGTCACCGCTCCAGCAGTAGAAAATACTTTGGGTGTAGATTTTGCCGCCATCTACAAGAATTCAGAACAATGCAGGTTCGTTGATTTATAAACTTCTTTACCGAAGCAGGGTTCATCGACTCGTCTACCTTATGTTAACAAGCTCCATGGAGGGATAAATAATCACTCACTAGAATCCAGAGATAAACTAGTACCTAAATTTGTAGTTGATGTGAAGCATAACTTTCAGGAGAAACAAAGCACTCATCGAGGAATTAAACAAGCCGGCCCCCGATTCGAAGGACCTCTACTTTCCTACAGAGTACTCACAGCCGTTTCTCATCCAATGCATGGCTTGCTTGTGGAAGCAAAATTGGTCATACTGGCGCAATCCACTCTACACTGCAGTGAGATTGCTCTTCACAACTGCCATAGCCATGATGTTCGGAACAATGTTTTGGGATCTTGGCTCCAAAACGTAGGTCAAACAAAAATTGTTGGTCTTACAATATGACTCTTTTGTTCTTTCCAATTAATCTACCATATTGCCTGGGATTACAGGACGAAGAGACAAGACATCTTTAATGCAATGGGTTCAATGTATGCCGCAGTTATATTCCTCGGAATCCAAAATTCTCTTTCTGTGCAGCCAGTAGTGGCCATTGAAAGAACTGTCTTCTACCGAGAGAGAGCCGCTGGAATGTATTCGCCATTACCTTATGCCATTGCACAGGTAGCAATGTTTCACGCATTTTCGATGATTCATTATTTTCTGATTATTCTCAATCTGTAGGCTTTTTTCTTCCTTCCTTCCTTTTTTTTTTGGTTCCCCTTACAGCTTCTTCGCCACTTGCTGTTGCAGGTCCTGATTGAGATTCCATATGTTCTCTGTCAAGGCATTCTGTATGGTGTTATAGTCTATGCAATGATTGGATTCAATTGGACGGCTGCAAAGTTCTTTTGGTACATCTTTTTCATTTCCTTCACTCTGCTGTACTTCACCTTCTACGGGATGATGGCCGTAGCAGTGACACCAAATCACCACATTGCATCCATCATTTCGTCTGCATTCTACTCCCTGTGGAACGTCTTCTCGGGGTTCATCATCCCACGACCCGTAAGCATTCTCTACCATCAAAATCCTCTGTATTATATTCTGGGTGTAGGCCAATCAAACATATTCATTTTCTCCACTTGGATTGTACCAGCGGATTCCGGTGTGGTGGAGATGGTTCAGCTGGGTGAATCCGGTGGCATGGACACTGTACGGATTGATCACTTCGCAGTTTGGAGATGTTGAGGTTAAGCTTGACACAGGCGAAACGGTGGAAGAATTCCTAAGAAGTTACTTTGGTTACAGGCATGAGTTTCTGGGAGTTGTTGCAGTTGTAGTTTTTGCAATTCCCGTCTTCTTTGCATTTGTCTTCGCCGCGGCAATAAGGTTTTTCAACTACCAAAGGAGATGAAAAACCCAAAAAAAAAAAAAAAAAAAAAGCTTAGTTGATCATGGTAGTTTATTCCAATCGGTTATCATCCTTAGCAATTAAGTACGTATCAATTGAAACCCCTGAAATATTTTCCTTGTGGCAAATTCATATGTATAGCATCTGGGAGTAAATGAGAGAGTTGTTTCGTTACTAGTACTAATCAAGAGCTACACTCTCCATGTTGGCTTAATGAAAGGGCTAATGGCAACTAGTGCTGATCGTGAGCCACATCTCCTCCAGGCATCGCCATTGTTGACAAAATTACTTTCGTCGTTGGTCATCATTGTCACCAGAAATAACGTCGACAACTGTTGCTGTCGCAGACCTACACAATCTCTGCCGATGACACCCCACAATCGGCCAACGACAGTGATCAACCACCACCACAAAAAAGTAGATATAATTAAGATGAGATTGATGACTGTTGTATGGCAAGTTAATTAGTGAAATGTGAATCGTTGACCCCTAAACTACTTAAGAATTGTGTCACATAACGTAATAATATATTAGCTATACCATCGGAACCTCAACTTTTAAGACATTCACATTTCTACATGGCTCCAAGAACCTAACCTAAGTTTTACTGGTTTATTCATATGATATAATAATCTCTGCATTAGCCCAAATATATATATATATATACCCTGGAAGCTGTGCCTCGCCCACATTATTGCCCATTGTGCCCATATCTGCAATCAAAGTGCGCCTGAATGCGAGCTTGCGAGCTAAATATAGTTTAATGGTAACATATCATGCAAAAAAACTGAGAAAAAAATAAAAATAAAAATGGGAAAATGAAGGATTAGGTGACAAAGAACCATAAGTTTGAATTCTTATTCATGCTGGGATAAGTAAAAGGGAACACCGTAAACATTTTAACAGTTAACGGGAGGAAACCAAATACGATTAAGAAGAAAAACAAAAAAAAAAAAAAAAGAAGAAGAAAGAATTGGAGAGAAAGAACAGGATCAGGACTATGAGGAAGAAGACAGTCCACAAAGCTTCAAGAAAAATGGAGAATTAAAAGCAACAAGAATTAGATCCAGCCAGATCCGGAGCAGACATAAGCAAGTGGTACGATCAACGCCCAGAAGCCTAAAGTCCCACGGCGGTAGACTGAAGGAGAATCAGATCCACCGGACGAGGACGAGTGGTTGGCGGTAAAGCTGGAAGAAGGTGGTGGGGTTGGCAAAGGGTGAACAAGAACAGAGACCTTCATGCCATTGTAGCACTGGCCGTTGCCGCAAATGAAGTAGTACCTCTTGGGGTGGTCAAGGGTTATGAAGTCCTTGCCACTGCTCCAGTTCCCCAGCGCCCCCTCTGTCGTGCAGTTGTCATAGCCTGTCTCATTCACTTCAAACACATTGTACATTGTCTTTTGGTACCTAAATGCTGCGCAGCAGTGGGCAAATGAGCGAAACAGAATACATACAAAATGCAAACCTATAATAAATAGTATAAACCAGAAGACAGAGAGAGAGAGAGAGAGAGAGAGACAAATGGGGGTCGGGGGGAAGAGAGGGAGATACAGATGAGGTCGCCAACATAGAAGGTTTGGTTGTTGGCCCAAAGGGTGTAGTTGATGCCTGGATTCCAGCCCTTGTTAGCCCCAACGATGTGGTCAGTAGCGGAGACCGCAGTGGGAGAGACGAGAAGGATGATGAACAGCGCCGCCGCCCACAAGATCATGGAGTGAGCTGAGGCGGAGCTGTACTTCCTCATCATTTCTTGGTAAGTAGTTTAGCAGCAGCAGCAGCAGCATAGGGTTGCCTTTATTATTATTATTATTATTATTTATTTTCCCTTTCCCTTTCCCTTTCCCCTGGCTTTCCCTGCTTTTACTTTACAAATCGTACGTTTTTTTCACTGCACAAAGATGGACTTCTTGAGTTCTTTTTCCTTGTTTTTTGGGGCTTCTTGACTGCATCTGACTGGCTTGGTAGCTTTGACTACCTGTGTTCAAACTGAAGTGAATCTCACTTTGATATTTTAAGAAACTTTTATGTCTTGCCCTGATAGAATTGAATTCGTCAATGAAACTCAACTTTAAATAGATTCCACCTCCTTAATCTTTATTTCTTTTTTGTTTTTTTTTTCAATTTTTCTTTTTGTGCATGATAATGAATATAAATTGTAATTTTAATAAGTAAATAATTTAAATTACTTTGAACTTTTATGATCAGCTTTTTCAGAAATAAAAAATTTGTCATGGTTAATATTTTTTTGAAACAATACTGATCGAGAGCAAAAGAACTTTTTTTTTTTTAATTACCAAGTACATACCCAAATTTTTTTTTCATCAAAAGGACAAATTTATAGGTAAAATACTTTCTTATTTTTTATTTATAAATAAAAATTAAAAATACTTTTTCAAGAGTATGGGCCTACATGCTATCCCCATAAATTGAATTTAAGTTTAATTAAGAAACATATTTATAGGGTAACTTTAAAATAAGGTTGCGAGGACAAACAAAATTTAATTAGGACACTTTCAAAGAGAATTTTAAAGAAATTTACGAAATAATTTTTTTAAAACAAAAAAAACTCAAACAAAAGTGTATATGTTTAAGGAGGGCAGGAAGCAATTTTATAAAAAAAAATTAGGAAACAATTTTAAGAAATTATATCAAATAAATATATTTCATGGGGCAATTTTAGAAAATTGTAATAGTCATAAAGTCTTAATCTTGATTTTTGTGTTTTTTTTTTTTTTGGTCACAAAAAGATTGATCACATGACCGAATGAATCTGTGGATCAAAATGAAGTACACATATTCATCATACCGTGACTTTCCCTTTCTTTTCTTTGCTGCAAATTCTGCTTTAAAAAGGGCATAACGAGAATTATGCGGAAAGGAACGTAATGGGAATGTCGCGGAATGGGTCTTTTAACCGCAAAAAGTGCTATTTCTTTGGGTTCTTGAATGGACTGATTTTTTATCAGTTTCCTTCTACAAAAATGGATATATAAATTAATTAATTTTAAATTTTTATAATTAATTTGCATTATCATTTCAATTATATATCTTTTAAATTGTATATTGTCAAACAAGCAAGAATCATTAATAATTGTACAAAAAATTGATTTGAAATAAATTTTTTAATATATATATATATATATTAAAAATTTAATTGTGAAAATCATTCAAAGAGTAGAGGGGTGTAGAGATAGCAAATGCATTCCATAATTTCTTGAAATTTGGAATCCAGTAAAGGTAGATCAGTGTTTTACATTAATGGCGACTTTAACTAGGAACTCAGAGTTCAAGATATGGTCTGAACTCGTGCCATATCACAAAATCACTAATGCCTAAATATACCAAAAATAATGTCAATAACTCGAGAAATTATTTTTACTACTTTTACAAGAACATTCTCCCTGCTGCTCAGTGTTTACTTGCACCCCTAAATCACCATCACCAACACCCAGCAGAAAGTTTTGACTACCAGTCCAGATGAGTACCGAGAAAGAAAGGCAGGGCTCCAGATTTCAGATACTGTTTCAGTTCGTCCCAACAAGGTAAAAACCTGGAATCAAACAATAGGAGCTGGCCTCTATATATATTTCCTAGCAAGGGCACGAACTTTCGTGTCAAAATGTGACGATGTAATCCGAGAACCGGGCAAGTACAAGGGATTGAGAAGAGTCTGCAGATTACCATTTGTGGAACAATGTCAGTTATATTCTTTTGTGCAGAAGAAATAGCCTTCATTCAACTGTAACAACACTTGTGAGAAGCAAAAGAATTCAAGGCCTTCCAATGTAATAAGACTAAATCCCAGAACATCAATAGGCTGTTTCCATTTTTGAAGTAATGCATCACCCTGTACATTAAAGTACGCAGGTGTACCTGAGAATACAGCAATTCATACTCAAAGAGACCACTATCAAAATTTAATAAATTATCTATTTTTGAGCTTCACATAACAACTAAGATTTTGAATTGAATGATTTTTAAATATGGTATTAGCACGTTTATAACTAAGAAATTATGAGTTCAAATCATGTTATTCTCAATCTTTCAATTAAATTACAAACTTCTCTGTAATGCAAAGAGAGTATGTGCTTTGTCCATGCTTTTAGGCTAATGGGCTTGACAAAGAGATGTATTAGAATTTCATATTTGTAAACATCACCCAAAAATTTTAATTTATAGGTTAAATGATTTCTTAAAAACCACCACAATGAACACCAAGCATTTCATCCTATTTGTTCTTATCCTTCTTTACCATTACATTGCCAAGATGGTACAGAGGTGGAATTCTAAAAGCTAAATGAATGAGTTTCTAACGTCCCATTGCTATGGTACATTTTGTCCCACGGCTATATGGGATAAAATCAATATTCAATTGGTTAGTCCACTGAATGAAAAGTTACTAAATTTGTAAAAGGTTAATCCTCCTTCAGGTGTTTGTTTTCCTTCATTTATCCCTTGATGTTTTAACATTATTTTAGAATTCCCTCTCAATTATAGGCATGGAATATGAATTTGAAATTACATTTGCCACAATTATTAAAGTTTTAAATGATCAAACAACCTCCAATTGCTTATCTTTTCCATAAGCAGAACAATTGATCACATGAAATCCATTCCATTCATTGTCATTGCAAATAAAAAATTAATAATTTAAAAAAAAAACAAAAAAAAAGACATCATGTACATCAACTCTAGCAGATAAGTTATGAATGATAATTGCAAGTTTGAAATTGACAAACAATTCTAAATTAGTGTGTTGTATCTTCCCCATAACAAATGCCAGTTACAAAATAAACAATGCTGGGGCAATTTGCTCAAAACAACCCAATACCATTTAAATAATGCTACAACAAATTAGCACCGTGGGATATGTCCCATATTGTAATGTATTAGGAATTCGGACCAATTCATCACTTCCTTCTCTCAACCGTTTCATGTGAGGAGGCATTTGCAGGTTAAAACCGGGAGACAATGTAATACTAAATATAGCTAGCAAATCATTTGGACCATGCATATACATGATTTTAAGTCCTCAAGCACTTTTTTGCATATGTATAACAAACCAATATAAATTCTAACAATAAAAGATGATCAACTCAAAAGGAGAAACATTTTCTAAATTCTGGTACTGAGTTAACGAATACCTCACACTGGCAGAAATAATGACTAGCTGAAATTGTCACAAGAAGTTATGTCCCTAAGATCTCTTCTCAGAATTTAAGGTACAAATCCCATTTATTTATTAGTCCACCTGGAAATGTTTATTCATGAAACTGCCAAAAGACTATTAACTTTGGTTCCTCCAGTGCCATTAAGGCTTTTTCCAATTATTCTTATGTGTTTCACTTTTTCAGTTATCAGTAGTTCCAGGTGGAGATATCATTGGATGAAACCAATCGACTAAGCTGTATTGCTGAGAGATTCCCATAATAGCTAATGGGGAAAGCCTGCTAAGACTCATAGGTCAAAATTTAACATTGATTTCCTACGTTTATGGAATAAATGTATCAATTTTCTCTATTTACATGGATAAATTCAATTAGCAATATGCACATGTGCATCCAAAATAAGCATCTGAACACATCAGCTGATGATGTACCTTTATATAAAGCTCTTGGACCTCCTGGAAAAAGCTCTTGATTCCATCTTCATTGCGGGAGTCATGTAGTAGCATAAATTGTGTATGTATGTAAAGTCAAAGAAGATATCAAAGAGGAGCCATTATACCATATGAAAGCAAAACTAGAAAAAACTTTACTCTTAATGCCCAGTATGATGCTAAGGAAGTGCCCCAATGTAACAACCATGGATATGAGAACAAGCACACACGGCTTCATTCTCATCACTGGTAATGAATTTGAAATATTTGTGGTCAGAAAGCCAAAAGTTTAGCGTTTTCCATACCAGGAATTTGAAATATGCATTGATCACATTGACTTCAGGAAGAATGAATCGCTCATTAATTAGCAACCAAAGTTTTTTCCCTTTCACCCTTTTTGTATGTTAATCACATAATTTGTTGCTGGCAATGCCATAGAAGCATCTTTGTTTTAGCATGAGCAATTCGCTTTATTAGATCTATCTATCTATCTATCTATCTATATATATATATATATATATATATATATAAAGGATATGACCAGCTGTAACATAAACTGATACAACCAGATCATTAAACCTGTCAATTCCTTTCAAGAACCTGCATCAGAATGTGACAAACAAAATGTCAAGATACCAGGATTTGACACACACACACATGCACATGCACACAAAGAGAGAGAAGAGACTAATTACATTGCACTAGTGGTCCATGCGAGGTCCTGAACAATATCCAGAGCTGCATGCAGTATGAATTGATGCAGTTGACCAGCATCTTCTCTCTATTCATTATGTTAATAAAGGGGGTCACATTAGTGTTAACCACAACCACCTTATTCAAGTTCACATTAAAATGCATCATTGTGGTGGTGATCTAAAAAGCAAGCCAACAACTTAACCATGAATTCCTCCATTCACAACATAAATTTGGGCGTCAAAATGCAAGAGCGTGTTTTTTTTTTTCCTGGTTTCTCTCTTTTGCTTTTCTGGTTTGATGTCTTCAGATGACCCTTGTTCAAAGAAATAAGTAACTTAGAACTATGGTCTAGATTTCATAATGATGTTCTAAAATTGTTTTAAGAGTACAGCGAATGTAGCAGTAGTATTCTCAGACACCATATCCATGGTACATGCTCCATCTATAATAAGCCTAGACAACTTCTCCCCACGTCAAACTTGACTAAGAAAAGCAGCTATTTGAGTCTTATAACGCCCCCAGCGCCTGCGCCAAAGGACGGCTGCCTGCCCACCAAGCTGTTAACATGTGCTTCATTAGATAAACAAAGTTTCACACAGTTTATCACTTGATGCTCCATCCAAAACATCCCCAGCGTCACCCTCCTGGAGTCCTTGACATAGAGATCTCCCAACATAGGATGATTAGTATGATACTTTAATAGTTTTCTTTTTGGGATTGTATTGCTCTGGTGAATCTCATTGTCATTTACAAATCCAAATTCCATTCTTCTGTTCTGATCTAGATTTCATCAATTTAAAATCTTCTGCTCTGATCTTTCCTACATTACTATTTCATTTTGCATTGCTATTTTTTGGTCTGTTATTTGTAAGCTCATTGCATGACATTAGCAAATTATATGATTCCACAATCCAACATGACATTCATGAATAACAGGTTTATAGATAAACAACAATGTAGAATACAATAAGCTTTCTCAGTTAACATTATGAATATATTAATACCAAAGGTTTTCTGCAAAAATATGAACATTAATTTCTGGTCACCCTTACTTGTTGGCAAAATGGAGTAATAAATATATGGTGACTGATATTAGTTGGTGCAGGAAAATAGAATTTAGGTCTGTTAGTCAGCAAGTTTTGTAGGATTTTTATTTCTTGTTGCATAGTCAAATACATATATATGTATATCTAATTAAAGTTGATGGAGTAGCAGACACATCAGGAAAAAAAAAAAAAACAAAAGGATGAAATCAGAATGAAAATGATGGATCAACACAGTGCCATCCTAGAAATGAAAAACAAGAACTAACAGGTATCGAATTGACAATTGCACCAATTAATGACAAACATTACTTGTAACTTGAGCTAACAAAGGGACTTCAAACTTCAAAATAATTAAAATAATCCACAATAGGGTATATAATACCATTTCAAAAATGGAAAGTCCAAACTAAAACACTCAGCGGAATGGGCTTCACCTGAGCAGCTTAGCTAGGAAAATCATTTGAGGACATTCCAAAATCCTTGATCCATAACGGCTAGGTGGTGACAGAAATTCTACAGGAGTTGGGGGGGGGGGGGGGAAGGCCATCTATGTAATACAGCCACGGCATGCACACTTGACAACAGAAATTAGGGTTCCCAATGAAAAGTCTGGTAAATAGACATGATAAATGGAAAGTGAAATTAATCAAAGATTTATCTTACTTTAGCAGCGGATACAAGCTCAGCTTCATATATAGGGATGTCATTCCTGCTCACAATCATAAAACAGGCTGTAGTTGCCATCCTTTAACCTGCCCAAAGATAAAAGCAACCAAAAACCTCAAAATTCCAAGAACTCAAAAAAAGAAATATATATATATGTAAATGAAAAAGGGAAACATTATGCCCATCATATGTGCAATAACAAAATATCGTAATTAGATCTGCCACATCAAAGACATCAACCTAATTCAAATAACTACACACAAATTTTCCCTGTTGATTACCCGAGAAAAGTGAAAGGAAATTGATTTCAGGATACCCAAATCTAATCAAGAAAACCAAACAGATGTTGGTGGAGAGCTCCAAGGCTCTTACCTTTCGAAAGTAAAAATGGCGCAATTGAAGAAGAAGAGAGTTGACAGATACCAGCAGCAGAATAGTATACCCCTACCGTCGCCGCCGCCGTTGCTGTGTGGGTGTGCGTGTTGAAAGACGCAAGGGATTGTTTGGCTGGCTGAGCCAACCACAAACTACTTTATTTCTTTTTTCACTGTTCTTTCTTTTTTTTTTTTTTTTTGGGTTCTTTCACGTTTTCTTCCTTCTTTTCATTTTATATATACAGAGGAATGGGCTGATTTTTTATTTTTAAAAACTTTGAGCATAATTTAACAAAATGCCTTGCTCGATTTCTTTTTCTCTTTTTTTTTATTTCTCAATTTTTATTCGTGGGTTTTTTTTATTTTTTATTTTTTCTTTTAATTGGTTATTATGGCATTCTTCCAATTTTTCAAATCTTTTGTGTTTTCAATGAATTTTGTTCAAAGTTTTATTAATCAATTAATTTGGGGTTGAAATTTTTTATTATATTATTCAATAAATATAACATTGACTTAATGAAAAAAGTAAAACAAATAAAAATACAATTAAAAGAATACAAATTGTCACGGATTTGGCCTTATTCTTTGACCAACAACTCATGTAATACTAGCAATTCACTTAACTCAAATGTTAGTTAGCCTTTTCTAAGAACTAGAATACTGTTAATAGAAGATAGCAAAAATGCACACAAAATAGACAAGTAATATAAAGAATTTGGAGGATATTATATTACTTCAAGAATGTTAATATACTATTGTTTAAGTGGTTTACAAATAAGGTCACTAAGGTTATATATACCTCGTTAATGAATGGTTATAATTTATTTGATTTAATAGTTACTATTCTCTTTCTAGAGTATTCTACATAACTCTCCGTCTTATAAGAAGATAAGGGAAATATCTATAAAATTCTAAAGGCTTCTATTTAGTTCTAGAATTATGGAGAGATTTATGGAATAAGCCTCTTTAGTAACTTAAATTGGGCAGAATTATGTGGCGTGTGACATTTTTCCCTACTTAATCTAACGACACCTTCGTTGCGTCCCTCTTGTATACCTCGATCACATCCATGTTGCTCCACAAAGTTAGCTTGTACTCCCAACTTACCTTGCTATCAAGCAACTTCTTTTATTTAACAAAGTACTCGACAAAACTCAAATAGGTACCTCTCCTTGGAATAATGCATTGCGCCAATATCTTTTCCACGTCACAATTTGGCATAGTTGTTATAGTTGTAGGGGCTCTTTTTGATTTGCCCCTACTTGGCTCCTCTTTATTAGAATGGTATGGCTTTAGCAAACTTATGTGGAATACTGAATGCATATTGAGGTGTAATAGTAAAGTCAATCAGTAGGCCAACTTGTCAATCCTCTTCTCCAATGGGAAGGGTCCCTTGTAACAACTTACTAGACCCTTATGCACTTAGCAAACCTTTGGCTTTGATAGGGAAGGAGTTTCGCCATCACTAAATCTCCTTCCTAAAACTTTAAGTGCCTCTATTTGGCATCGACCCATTTCTTTATTCATTTAATAGCTTTAGCCAAGTATGCCCGTGTTATGTTGTACTTTTCATCCCAACCCTTAGCAAACTTGAATGCAACAGGACTAAGCCCTTTGTAGTCAATCACCAATATGTGTGGAGTCATTAGTTGTAGTCTTGTAGCAACCTCGAACGGACTAGTCCCAGTTGACTCACTTTTTTGTAGATTGTATAAGAATTGAGCTATATTAAGTAACTTAGTCTAATCGCTCTAGTTAGCATTTACGTAATGCCTTAAAAATTACTCTAACAAGGCTTTCACCCTTTCTATTTGGTTGTTAGTTTAGGGGTGAAAGTTTATGGAGAAATTAAGCTTAGATCTCATCAACTTGAATAGCTCTATTCAAAATCTCCTAGTGAAATAAGTGTTTCTGTTGCTAATAATCATCTTTGGGATGCCCCAATATTTTACCACATACTTGAAAAATAGGTGTGATGCAGCTTCAGTTGTAAACTTTGAGGGTATGGAGATAAACACACCATACTTGCTAAATTATTCTATAACCACCATGATGTTGGTACATCCGTTAGACTTTGGTAGGCATGTGATGAAATCCATCGAAACACTCTCTCATGGCCTTTTCGAAATAAGTAGAGGCTCAAGCAATCCTAATAGCTGGTGTTTTTCTACCTTATCTTGTTGGCATATAAAACAAGTTTTCACATAAAGCTTAATGTTGTCCTGTATTTGGGGCCAATAATATGTTTGCTCTGCAAGTACCAACATGCGGTGTATACCTGGATGTCTTGTCCATTTTGAGTCATGACACTCTTTAATAATCGCCTTTCTCAATCCGTGCCATTTTGGCGTATAAACTTTATTGCCTTTGGTAGTAAGTACTCCATTTTCAAGTCAAAATTGGCGTGTCTTCCCACTACTTACCAATTCCCTCAAATTTTTGGCCTATAAGTCATGTTTCAATCCCTCATTGATTTGTTCTATCATTCTTTATCTTAGAGAAAATAGGGTAGGTAGCATACAAATTATAATTACCAATTGGGTTTATAATTCATCCTATATTTCATGAATCTATGTCAAAAAAGTCTATAGGGCATAAAAGCTAGTGGATACCTTATTTTTTTCAAAAAAAAAAAAAAAGGCAAAATGGCCTACCATTGGTTAAACCATTAGTAATGTTAGATCGTAGGATGGTGAAAAGGCAAAATAGGGCTATTGCATAAGTATGCATTTAATGGTGTAACTTAACCCTTAAAGATGCTACTTGGGAGGATTAGAGGTATATTGTTGCTCAATTTCCAACATTTACACCTTGAGGATAAGGTTGAGTTTCATAAAGGAAAACTTATTATGAATTTCCATTCTTGTGTCTTTTTTTTTTCATTATGAATTTCTAATTTTAGAGGTTTGTTACAATTTGTTATAGTAGTTATGCTAATTAAAGAAGTAACAAAGGGTGGAAGGAAGTTAAAGAGTCTATAAGAGCTGTTAGATTGCAATAAATCAATGGTTACCAAAAAGCCATTAACTTTTATTAATAGTTTTGTTAATTGATCATTAGAATAAGCAAAACAAAACAATTCATTAATTGTAAGAAAAGGCTACATGTACATGAATAAGTAGTCTATATACAAATTAGTTACTATTTAACAAAAAAATTATTTTTTTCTCTTTCTATTTCTCTCTTAAATCCTTCGTCGTAAATTTTCTCTGAAATCTTCTTATTCTTCCTTAATCCTTACTTTTTTCTTTTTAAAATTGATCTCAAATCTTAAATATGATCCAGTTTTAAACAAATTAATAAATCCTTATTTAGATTATCAAATATAAAATTTTAAAAAATAAATTAGAAAAGCATTTAAAAATGAACCTAGATTGAGAAACAAATGATTGACATCAATTAAATTTAAATATATAAACAAATTTTAGAAAAATTAACAACAAAAAATCACATACACAAACAAAATCCTAAAATCTAATATGAAAAAAGCAAATTCAAGTAGTTTAATAACTACTTGAAATGGAGAATTAAAAATATCAAACCTCCATTTTGCCAAAAACAAAGAGAGTGGAGGATGTATAAAAAGACAACATTTGTCTTTTTTTTTAAGGTAGAAATTTATCTAGTTGAAAAAAGTAGAATTTCTAATTTTTTAAAAAGATAAATTATTTTTTGTTTAACCAAATCTTTTCTTTCTTATTTAAAATCCTTGTTTTAATATCATTTAGTGTTATTCCATCTTTAATTTTTGATTTGAAAGGAAAAATGATTACCTTATCTACTTAGACAAAAGAAACATGATAAAAAAATAAAAAGTTCTTTTCCTTTAGTGTGGTATCACATAGCTTTTGTCACACATACTCCTTTTCTTTCAATCTCAACTTTTTATGCATTTTTAAAATTTTAATTTTGAAATTCCCTTAAAAGCTAACTAGTAAATTATTTGCTAATTCATTTTAATTTTAGCAAGAATTTAAAGTGTTTTAGCCTAAATTTCATTTTAATAACCAATAACTTTGTTTCAAAATTATTTGCTAATTAATTCAATTTTGTTAAAGTATAATAGTTCTAATATTACTATTGGACAATCATACGAATATTTATAATTTTATTAATATAATAAAATGTCATATAATAATTGAAACACACGCCCAAAAATAACATATAAATGAAGTTTTGCTTATTAATCACGTAATAATACGAGACATTCAAATTCTTATATAATGATATACATTTAATTCTTCTTAAATATTGAAACTGTATTAAAGTAAAATCAATTACTCTTATTTCTATTTAAATACTAACTCATTAATATCTAAAAACATATAGACTCATAACTCATATTTGAATATTAATTTTTTAACATCTCCTTTTAATCTTGATTTAATCTTAAGCTAAATTTTTTTTAATAACTAATAGCTTTATTTCAAAATTATTTGTTAATTCACTTCAATTGTATTAGAGTATAATAGTTCTAACATCATTGTTTGACAATTATACAAATATTTGTAATTTTGTTAATCTAATAAAATGTTACAGAATAATTGAAAAACACACAGAAATAACATAAACATAAAGCCCTACTCACTAGTCACATAATAAATTAAGACATTTAAATCCTTATATAATGAAAAATATTTAGTTCTTCTCAAATATTGAAATTATATTAAACTAAAATCAACTAGTCTAATTTGTATTAAAACACTAATTACTATAAAAAAATACAAATTTAATCATTTAATTCTTACTCAAACATTAATTTTTAATCTACGATGAATCTAAAATAACTTTAATATTGCCTTTTAATCTTGATTTAGTTTTTGTAATCATTCACAGCATCTATTTCAACTTGATATAATTTTTAAACTTCAATAAATGATTTTTTAAATTGTCCCTAATAGCATCAATTGGATTATTAAGAGTTTTCTTAATAATTTTTCTTGACTAACTTTAATCATCCTGAGGAACTTGTGGTATAAGATCTTAGATAATAAGACATAAAACTTCATTCCCCATGATATTTTATAATATATGGTACTCATATAATATTATTATATGAATACTTTACCTCTACATATTTAGTCTTATGAAAAAAGACTAAATTAAGTTAATTTATATTTTAAACTCAATAAGTCTCTAATTATGAGTTTTGTTTCTCTAGTTTTTAACTCTACAAATCTTACAAGTTTTACTACTCGACATAATTTTTATATATTTCATTAACTTAACACCTTTTATATCTGATTTTTTTTATCTGAATTGCTTGTATCAAATAAACCTTATAACTTTATATGCTAACTCAACTTCAATTTTTTTTTAATTCTAAAATCTCTCTTCTTTTCTTAATTAGTTTACTACTGTGCCTCGTAAATTAGATTATTATGATTATTTCTTCTTGTTTTTTTTTTTTAATCTAACCCCTAACTTTTACTTTCTTTAGACTTAATCTCTTTTTCTTCATCTGGTCCAACCTCCTTTTTTTTTTTTTTTTTTTTTCTGATTTGGCCCTTTTCCCCTCAATATTCACTGTTGGCATTCACAACAGCAATTAGCAGCGATGGGATATGGTGTTAATGATGAAAGGAAAAGTAGGGGTTAGTCCCTTAAACCCATTGGCTTAAGAATGGTTGGCCTTGTGATAAGAGGTATGAAAACTTTGGCGATTGGTGCAACAATAGCTGAAACGAGAGCAACTACAGGAGGAGGACAATTTTAATAGAAGCAAGCAACGGAGAGGCTAGTGAGTGAGTTTGACCCTTATTTAACAATATTCTGACATGTTGATAGGGCAAGAATGTAGATCGATTGTAGCACTTGTTGTGGTGGAGCTTTAGGTTTCTTCAACAATTTTGGGGCACGTCGATGCTGAAAATAGGCTTATGGACTTTCGAAGATGTGGGAGATGACTTCCAGTGACCAAAAAAAAAAAGAAAAGAAAAAAAGACTTCTGGGGCGACTCGTGGTGGTTGGTGATGGTGCTCCAACGATTTTTGTGGTGGCTTTGATAACTTCTATGGCGGCTCCGATGAAACTTGTACGCTTACTCTCTCTATTTGGATAAAAAATACTTAACTTTGATATAATTACCGAATCAATTATATGAACTTGTTTAACTCTGAAAAATTCTATGATGGGGGTTGACGACATGTGATGGCAACTGGTGGCTCTTTGGTTTTTGAATCAAATTTGCTCTTAATATGATTCCAAACAAATTTTGATAGCAGCTCTTGAATTAAAATTGACTCCTATATGATTTCCGATTTTAAGAAATACAGGCATAAATATAAAGCCATGCTCATTGACCATAAAATGTACTTATATAATAACAAACATATAATTCTTTCTAAATATTTAAAAATATATTTATTCAATTATTTAATTTACATTTAAATATTAAATTTTAATTTATAATAAATGTAAATTAACTTCAACAAATTTTGGCAATTCAAAGCTCCTCAAAATGTCACGGACATACTAACTAATTTATGCTCACGACCGTGCAACACTTAACTACTTTCCTTATTCTCTTTGTAGAAACTAAGTCAAAGAATAGAGCATTACAGAAAATATAAAAAAAAAAAAAATACTATATTAGATTTGAAAGAAGGTATAGATTAAATTGAATGTCTTCTACTTTAGAACTTTATATATAACTCTACTTTCTAAATAGATGACTGATATTCATTTAATCTAACAGTTATGATTAAGATTTTAGATAATTTTATAAAAATTTTTATAAATTTATGTAATTAAAATAATTCTAAAATAAAGTAAAATATTCTAAAGCCCAATAAGCTTCTTCGTCCTTTAACTCTCAAACATTTCAAAGCGTTTCAAAAAGTTCTATTATTTCGAATTTAATTTTTCTTTTAAGAAAATTTTGGGGTTTTTAGCCTAAATTTGTGGGAGAAAGAAACTGGACGGAATTCATCTTGGATCATTTGAATCGAGATGTCAGGCCTTATTATTATTATTATGTAATTGAAGGGAAAACAAATAAAAAGGAAAAAGACAAACTTGGGGTTTGCAAACGATAGCAAACACAGTTCTCCATTTCTGGGCGTCACAAATGACAATGACCCTGCCGGATGAATCCAAACTCCTGATGCCAGAAACTAATTGGAGGGTAGCGAATTGATTGGACAGAACACCTAACGGTTCTTCTCTCTCCCTCATCATTTTTGTTCTTAAAAATTAAATTTTAACAGAAGATTGTATTGTTGCGCCACCTACATCTGAAGTTACTTGATTTATGTTCTAAAAATGAAATGTGCCCCATTTGACCCAAAAAAATTAATAATAATAATAATAATAATAATAAAGAAGAAGACATATAATACAAAACTAGAGCAAATGAGAATTCTTTTCTATTCTCATTTTTTTTTCTTTTTATTTTTTCTGGGAATTCTTTATTTTGAGGTAACTTAACAATTAGCATATTTAATGTACAAGCTTTAACAAATTAGGTACAGACACAACTGAGTTTATCTCCACATCTTATTATATGCTTACAAACCCATTTGGGTTGAGAGATGCGAATCTAATTACATAACAACTTCACCACCATATCTATAGATATATATATTAAAGGTAAGGATTAATATGAGAGGAGTAGTCTCGGATTCCAGCTCCCTCCCATCCCATCCACTCCTCCCACATATCCCAATCTGGGTCGTTCATTCCACGCATTGTTTCATCTGTTGTTCCTTGATCGTAAGTCTCATACATTTCATCAGCCACCACCAGTTCACCCCTTAAATTGCTCATCACGGTCTGCTTAACCCCAAACCCCCACCCCACCCCAAAAAAAATTAAAAAAAAAAAGAAAAAGAAAAGAAATGCGTCAAGAAAAGAAAAGAAACAAAGTCTAGCGACATAGATATAAAAGCTTCGAAATTCAGGGATCAAAGGCGAACATTAAGGTGAAAGTGTTCCAAAAGAAAAGTGATCAAACTCTAAACGGACCAGAGTATGGCTGATCATAATAAATGTTTAAGAATGTATGAGTGAGTGAGTAGCTATTTCAAACAAAATCAGTGGACAAAAATACTTACTTTATAGGCTTCATTAATGAGATTAAACTGCACGCCACAATTGCTTCCTCTGCACACGTCTGGATGATACTGAAAATAGACCCCACGACAACAACAACAACACCCCCCCCCCCCCAAAAAAAAGGAAGAAAAAAGAAGCAACCCCATCAGCACCATGAATTATAAAAAAGTACAATAATCAATGGGTAAGGACATCAATCCAAGAGGGAACACCAAGAATAACTGCAAAAAGAAAAAAGAAAGAAGAGGAAAATCACACGATAAACAACCCAACAAGAGATAAGAACATAGCAATTCAAACGAAACCAAAAAAAAAAAGAAAAAAAAAAAGGAGATGGGAATCGAGAAGAAACCAAGACCCACCCACCCACCAAATAAAAAACAAAAAAAATAAAAAATAAATTGGGATATAATATACGTAATCAAAATAACATAAAGAAAAAGGGAAAGGAGGGGCCAAAATGTGAAATGCACCTGCAAAGCAAGCTGTCTGAAAGCATTCTTGACCTCATATTCGGAGGCATCAGGGTGGATCCTAAGAGTCTTGTAAGAATCCATCACCGAAGAAGATGAAGAAGAAGAAGCACAAACAAACCTGACCCTGTTTCCGACCATATTCTTCTTTCTCCACCTGTTGGTCTGAAACCAAGAAGATGAAGATCTGGCACACCCATTTCCTCTAATAATAATCCCAACACCAGCAACTGCCATCTTTTTCTTTTTTATTTTTTTTTCTTAGAAAATTTCTTTTCTCCTGCTTTTTTGTTTTTCCAGAAAGGAATTCTAACAACAGAACTGAATCCCAAATGAAGGAAAAACGGACAGACACATCTGGGGTTGGTCCCGAAATGATGAAACAAACCAAAAACCTGTGTGATTTGACTTTGACAATAAGGCTGGCTTTTGTCCCTCTATCTCTCTCTCTCTATATATCCATATATATCTATATATATATATACAGACCCTTTCCTCTGCTCCTTTTTTTTTTTTTTTTGGACAAACAAACGAATATGTCGCTATTAACTTCATAATTCAACGATGGTAAATGGCCGTAAACCTAACAGAAATTTATTTATAAAAATCATTAGAAGTGGTATTTTTATATTATATATATATATATATATATATATAGAGAGAGAGAGAGAGAGAGAGAGAGAGAGAGAGAGAGGGACAACGCCGTGCTTATCTAATTATCTGTTTGTCCAAGTCAAATTAAGGAGAGTAGACTTCTCTTTGGGCTTTCCTCTTCATTTGACATTCGGGATTTTTGTTGAAAAATAAAAAAAAAATAAAATTTTCAGACATGGACTTTTGATTTTAAGGAAATAACTAAAATTTCCCAATCCTGTGGTGCGCTGTCCAGTTTGGAGAAAATATATATATAAAAAAAAAACAAAGGAAAGAAAAGCTCAATATTAATATTAGAAGAAAAACAAAAGCCAAAAAACCAAAAAAACAAAGCAATAAGTGGCTCCAAAAGGCAACCTGGTCGCACGGTGTGAAGCACTTTTGAAATATATAAAAAATATATATTTTCAATGAAATATATAAAAAAATACATTGTTGAAATATAATGAGATTTTAAATGAATTCAGTTATCTATAATTCTTTAAAAAAAAAAAACAGTTTGAAGACAGAAATTCTCAATTTAGTTCTCCACGTTTACGTGCTTTTTAAAATTTTAGTAATCACAATCCTACGTTTCATTGCACCGTTCAACAAAAAGAGATGAAAAAACTCAAAAAAAAAAAAACCTTCCGCCCAAGCAGAATGGGGTTGGCCGTGCCCCATGAAACCACTTTACAGTAATTAAATTCAGTGACGAACTTAAGCGCAAACGGCGGGGCTGGACGGTGCTCAGGTAACAAGAAGTGGCAGTAATTCAACCCAAATGCCGAGCAAGAATGACTCTGTACAAAGGTTCAGCTCCCTGCACTTTTTGTTCTGTTCATTATTTGATTCACTTGTCATAACCATGAAATTAATCTATTTGGCAAAGGGCGGACATGGATTCTGTTGGACATCTGACTGCCGGGGTTCTTTACATAACTGCAAAAATGAATGCAGGTACATCTTCCAAAAGGTTTGTTTGATCAATGACAAAACCGGATCACTTAGAATAACAGGAATTCATTTCCCTCCCGTCGAATCTAGAAGCAGGCCCCCCCGATTCATGCATGAATCAAAAGCTTTGATTCCCAGAAAAAGGTGGCCGTTTTCTCAGCACACCCCCCACTTACCTCGTCTTCTCTCTCGTATCTGCTGAACCTCTTTCATTCTCCGGTGTGCTTTTATCAGCCTCTGAGAGTTGATAGGGAGGTGGCTGGTGTTGCCCCTCGGAAGCACCCAAATAGCCAGGTTTTTTGAACTGCACCAACACCATGGTCATGTTGTCACACCCTTCGCCACAAGCAGTTGGTGCCAAACACCGATCAAATACTCTCTCACAGATTGCAGAAAGCTTGCTTTCCTGCATATATAAAAATTACAAAACTGTTACCCCCACGTTGAAATGCATATAGCTTCCACTCCACTAGCGGTGGTACTGGAGCTTACAGCATTCAACTGTTCCCTCACGTAGTCCACCAGCTGTTGACTTGTCATGCAATCCCTATAGCTCAAAAGACACAGAGTCAAATGTCACGAATCTTAAAGCTTTTATACAAGAGAGATGCAAATGAAATATGGCCAAAATGAGTGGTGAAGATGGGGAAAACGATGGATTCCACAGTATACAATTGGAAAGAAGAGATATGAAAGCAGCGTGTGCCACTTTAAACATTAATAATCCATTGTACGCTACAAATATAATCAACAATCAATGTCAAATGAAAACAGATTCATCACAATTGGCAGTCTTTAGCATTTTATTTGGCTCTATTATTACTAATTTGACATCACACCAGTGTGTGAGATCTCACTTTCCCAAAAAGCAGTTGTCCAATTCCCAACCAAGTGAAAAGAAAAATCAAAAGTGATATAACTGACTAAACCATGTTATTTGCTAGAGAATAAGTCATTGGAGATGTTTGGAAAACAAAAGACAGAATGACAAATGAATCTATCCTTGTAGAAATGGCAGCTATGTTTTCAGCTCCTCCACCTTTTCTTAATCTTCTTGACACTGATGGCTTATCCATAGATTTGGATGATCTAAGATATAATTCTGAGTTCAACAACTAGCACATGCACACAACCTTCCTTGTGACCTTTGAACTCATCAATGCCACATGAACTTCAATATTTTGGAGCGACTTTCTACAATTATTCACATGGAGAATCCCACCAAAATGAAATAGCATTGTGCCACAACAAGATAGCCATCTTATTCACTTTTACAATATTACTGTTCCAGTCAAGTCAATACAATTAATTAAACTGGAATTCAGACAGGTCATAATTACCCAATCAAGCAAAGTATCTTTAAACAAGCGTCTGTCAGATGCCATAACAAACACATTCACCCTCTTATTGTCACAACTCATCTCCCTTGGCTACCAAGTGATAGACGCACTGCAGCAGCCAGTGAATTACATCATGAATTGTGACATTACATGTGTCTCATTTCTCACCATCGTAGATTTTGAGGACAAATTTTCAATCAACCTTCTCAATCTTGATTTCTTTGTTCTTTTTTCAGCTAGAAAGGCTATCTGCTGTTGTGCTTCTAGTGCATGCAAGCACAGAGAGAGAGAGAGACTGCTATCACAATAGGATCCTATGTCTTCCTAAATATGTATGTTTTCATTAAGAAATTGATAGGCATTTGTACGCATTTGTATGCATGTGAATGCATGGTTGAATATACTATCAGTTGCATTATATCTTACAATAAGATTATATTGGTCTACAAAGGGCGTTTCATTGAGGCTTCCACATAATAGTGTCTAGGAAAGTGTTTTATGTATGTACCCTTATGGCTGTTTTTACACAGAGCTTGTTTCTACAATTTGAGAATAGACCCACAATTATTTGCCTGGCTTATAGGAAAATAAATATGTAAAATCACTCAATTTAGTGGGAATGGGGAATAGTCATCCATTTACTTGGATAAGCACATCATAAATAAATGGTCAATAAACACCTAGCCCATTTTGAAAATAACCAAATGGGACCATTGCCTTGATGTGTGAGAGAGAGAAATAGAGAAAATAAGAGTAGAGAGAAGGGAAGAATGGAAAAAAAAGAAAAAATGGAGAACATTAGACAGCAGGGAAGAAAGAGGTAGAAAAGGAAGAAGCACCAAGACACAAGTAACAGTGTTTGTCCAATTCATCATTAAACTGGAATGCTAACGACAAAGGTTACCATCTACAAAGCTAACATGCTTATTTACTGTCAGCTAGCTACCTAGAAGTTGGGAACAAAACAGGAAATCGATAAGTGTCAGTAATCAAATAAAAGATCAAACTTAATATTAACCAAATAGAAAAAAAATATATGGAGATTACCCTTTTTAAAGCATAAAACCTACATAAAGTAATAGTTACTAAAAAGATTGCATTCATCCCCAAGGGGTTGTCCAAATGATTAAGTTATAGTTTTCAAGTTCACACACATGGAATGGTTGTGTGATTTAAGGTAAAGAGGAGAGCTATCCTCATGGGCCTACTAATGTAACCCTCAAAAAAAAAAAAAAAAAAAAGATTGGTTTCATCTGTTCCATCACTTGTATTCGCAACTTTCTGCGGAACAAAATGCAGACCACTTGATTAATAGCATTAGAATAAGAATCCTATATAGGTGATGCAGAAATGTCCAAGAAAAAGTCCCAGACCAAGAAGGCAGGGTCAATTGGGTTTGGTCAGTGAAACTGGTAGGTCTAAAAAAAGGGTCCAGTGAGTAGCACACCAATATTTTGAGGTTGAAGAGGGCCTAATAAAGTACAATTGTGGCCATAGCTTAATGTTTTCTGGCAGCAGACCACAGCCATTTTCAGAATTAAATTTTCAGGGTTCTCAACCTTGCATAAACATCTAGACTACATCAAAAACAGAGTATTCAACATGACACATCAAGCATTTTCTTTACAGTAACACAGAAGAACCATGCTTTTGAAAAGGCAGCACTAACCAAATCCCATCACAAGCAAGAACAAGAAATTCATCATCGTCGCAGAGCTCAATCTGTTCAATCAATACAAAACTCAAATTAGAATGAACATAAAAATAGAATTTCACACTTCATAATCACACACACAAGCCCATTAGGAAGACATTTGATGGTCACAGGAAGAGCCTCATGTATCTCCATCCAAAATTTTCACAGGTATCAGCCTGCACAGTATTCCAAGGAAGAATGTCCATGAACAAATGATACGAAAATAGCAATGCTACGTACAGTAGTTATATCTGGATGAGCAGTAACAATTTGCTTTTCAGCAGGCAGTAACTTGTTTTGCTTGAACTCCATGTCCCCTGCAATGAAGAGATTTTATGCTGTCAAAAAATTAATTGAAATGCAATGAAATGTTTCCTTGAAAAAACAAAAATGGAACAGTTTTGGTACCAATTGCCCTTGCCAAGTTTAAGGTCCCATTCACACGCCCTACTTGGATAAAACCACCAGCTTTAAGAATCCTGTCTCTCTCAATCTCAAGGTCAGGCTTATGATCTTTAGATAAATTATATGCCTGCACAGAAGAAATTTTCAGAAGAGACTGCACATCATAAACCGTGTAAAAGATAAGCTGTCTGCACAACACAGATGTGGATAATGTGCAAAACACAAACTCTTGCACCTTTTATTATATGGGAGAAGGAAGTGGATAAGGGATCTATGGCTCAAAACCTTAAAAAGAATCGCAAAATCATTTGGGATTTGATTCTTCAATTAGTTGTTATTAAAGAGACTACTTTAGCAACCATCCCATCCTTTTCTAGGCAATGAGGCCTTTTACATTCATCTAACAGGGCATGTAGGTTATATTCACCATTCAAGTTTGTGATGCCTATCTAAATCAGATTGTTTAAGCTAATTTTATGCTAAAATGCAGCACATCACAATTTTTACAGCACATTTGTCACACAAAGGAGATATTACTTGTAAATGCAATTACAACAATCATGATTGGTCAGACTGAATAGCATGCATCAATGTACCGTGACAAGATCTTTCAAACAAATAAGAGAAAAAGTGTGAAAATCTTCAGTTGTTATTAGTAATGGGAAAAGGAGGGCGACAGGGTGAGATGGAAAGAAAAAGAGAGAAAACAGATTGGAAAAATTCACTTGATTAACAGTTGTTTCATTCAAGAAATGCATAAAAAAATAGCACCACGAATTGACTGGCAACAATAAAATTTTCTATTGATGGTGGATTTGATATGCCCATCCAAGCAGGTGCACACAATATGCATCAACTGAACTGCTTGGATTGTTTCATTTCATGAAATAGGGAATACAAATCATTCTACCAATAGGAAGTTTTTAAGGGTATGAAGCTGGAAAATTATGACAAACTGAGACAGAATGGCAGTACCTGACCCTTCCTGGATATAACACAACGAGAGTCACCAGCATTTGCAACAACAAGTTGCTTGCCCCGAATAATTGCAACACATGCTGTGCTTCCAGAATTTGGTCCATCAAAGTCTGAATGAGGTCCCTGTTTTTGGCAAAAGAGAATTTCCTTTGAGCAGTTAGTACTCAAAAGTGTTGATCAGCATCGTACTTGAGACAGTAAAAATTGGCTGACATCTGCTGAATGTGGATTCAATCAGTGAAAACTTTTCCAACCTATATCTATTAAGATGCAATTAATAACCTGTGTTGATCCTTTATCCTAACATTTGGTTCATTCCTGTCCCACATGAGTTTGGTATCAGAGCTTAAATCTCAATTCAAAAACACCACACCAAAAGCATCCAGATCCTGTGCCCACCCCACCACCTTCCAACCTAAATCGTGTTCCAAAGACATCACAAAAAGCCTCCAAAATCACACACAAAAAAGAAAATACCCTCAAATTCAGTGCCTTCTGCTGCCACCGCCTTCTGTTGACCACTACCATACATTACCCACTTCACTAGAATTGTCATGTGCTAGTCTACACAAATCTAGGATCCACGCACTGGAAAATCATCCAAAGGCAGCCAAAAAGGTTACTAAAAATCACTAGACTATTGCTGCTCTGCTGCTCATCTTTGACAATCAGAACTGGTCCAGAAAGGAGCACTATATTTACAAGAGGATAGAGGAACCTACTGCATATGGTTATGCCCAAGGCCCTGCAACATGCCTTTGCCCTAGCAAAATTGCAAGAGGTGATGAACAGAATTTTACTGCAGAGAGCTAGGCTCCGATATAAGGGTGAAGGGTTATTGCCAAGTCTCAAACTTCTACTTCCAGCCAGTAACTCGGTTAGCTCAGTCCAAGTTCTAATGGGGGTTCACATTGAGGGCATATTATTTTTGTTGAAAGAATTTCAGCTGATCCAAAAAGAAATTGCATCTATGGCTCAATGGCCAGTACCTGGTAATCTTAAACAGTTTAAGGGGATTTCTAAGTCTTGCAGCATATTATAGGAGATTTATAGCAGGATTTGTTCAGGACTTGGGTGAAATTAGCAAGAACCTTACTGATTTATTGAAGCAGGATTCTTTTCAGTGGAGTGAGGAGGCTACTAAGGCTATTGAGTCTCTTAATCGAGCTCTGACTAAAGCCCCAGTTTTAGCATTACCTGACTTCTCCAAGGAGTTTATTGTGGAAACAAATGCTAATGGAGCTGGAATGGTGCCACACTGGTACAACATGGTCATCTTATTGCCTTCATTAGTAAGACTGTCCCTCCTAGACAATTGAGTCTCTATTTTGGTCATCATTTTTAAAATTTATAAATGGTGCCATTATCTACAAGGAAAATATTTCACTATTACAACTGTTCACTGCATTCTTAAATATTTGTTGGACAGGAAGCTGCATGCCTCTAGCCAGCATACTTGGTTGACTAAGCTCATGGGCTATGGTTATGAAATTTTGTACAAGGAAGGTAAGCACAACATTGCGGCAGATACCTTGTCAAGGCTGCCAAGTCATTAGTTGCAATCATATGTGGTATCCCTGGTGTCTTCTGATTTGTTGTAGCATATTCAACAAACTTGGACTACTGACTCTTCTCTACAGCAATTAATTTCTTAGCCACAACAAGATTGGTTAGGTTAGACTCCCTATACTTGGCATAATGACTCATTGTTATGGAAAGATAGATTGGTGGTAGGCAAAGATGCTCCTTCAAGATATAAAATTATTGCCTTGTGGCATGAAAGTGTTTGTGGTCACCATTATGGTGTCACAGTTACTATGGAGTTGTCTTCCTTTTTTCTTTTTTATTTTTGGAAGGGGTTACTAAGAGATGTAAGGAATTATGTCTGGTCTTGTGTGACATCTGCCAAAAATGTGAATTTGACTTAATAGCATTTCCTGGCCTTGTTCAACCATTGCCTGTACAAGGAGGAGTTTGGAAAAGTCTCTGCATTGATTTTATCACAGGACTACCTAAGTGTGGTTTTAAAGATGTGATATTGGTGGTCATAGATAGATTATCAAAGTATGCCCATTTCCTTTTTCTGTCCCATCTTCAAACAGCAAATTCAGTAGCTCAAGCATTCTTGGATCAGATATTGCATGGGTCGCTCAAGGTTATAATCAATGACAGAGGCCTTGTGTTTCTTAGTGCATTCTGGCAAGAGCTGTTTAAGCTCTTAGGGCATTCAATCGCATCTTTCTTCATTGTATCACCCACAAATGTATGGTCAATCTAAGGTCCTCAATCATTGTCTGGAAACTTACTTATGTTGTGCTACAACTGCTGCTCCTCAGAAATGGTGTCATTGGTTGCCACTAGCTGAATGGTGATACAACACACTAGCATTCAGCTACCAACCTGACCCCATTTGAGGCCCTTTATAGATATCCTCCCATTCACATTCCATATATTCCAGGCAATGCAGACATTGTTTCCTTGGATCAGCAACTTAAGTCATGCAAGACAATTCTATAAATGCTTAAATTTCATCTCCGTCAAGCTTAGGATCGAATGTGTCAGCTCACAAACAAGCACCATAGTGATAGTACCTTGGAAGTGGAGGATTATGTCTATCTCAAGTTGTAGCCCTATCATCAATCCTCAGTCATCAAGCATTCCAATCTCAAGGTTACTCCCATGTTTTATGGTCCCTATAAGGCGTTGGCTCACATAGGCAAGATGGCATATAGATTGGACTCAATGCCTGGTTCCAAGTCCACTCTACATTTCATATCTCCCAACTTAAAACAGCTGTCTTTGCCTCTCATTTACCTTCTACTAAACTTTTGTCATTGTTTACTAATCCTATGGTTCCTTCAGTCCCTATTACTACAACACAAGTTTTAATTCAATGGTTAGACCATCCTGTTTCAGAGGCTCCTTAGGAATTCTACTAACATCCAGCGCAAATTTCCCTCCTCCCTTGCAGACAAGGGTCCTGACAGGGGAGAGATTTGATACAGTTAGAAGTGGCAGCCAGTGACAGTTGAAGCAAGATGCTAGGGAACATTGAAGCAAGACACACAGAGGAATGGGAGAGTGACACTTGGGACTATAAAAATTCTGAGGGAAAAGTCTATTATAGCAGTTAGGTGAGAAGTAATTGTGTACAAAGGGCACATTGTAATTGATGTAATCTTTAATATAGTCAGTTAGCTATGGTTGGTTCTGTTTGTTGATAATCAAGGATGAGAATAGTAGAAATATAGGACATGTATGACTTGTAAAGAGTTGGTTCCAAATTCAATAAAGAATCTCTCTCTTCTCTGTCTCCCTGTCTCTCTCTCTCTCTCTCTAACTTTCTTTCATCTGTTAGTGTTCGATAATGGGTCAAACTCAAGAATCTTTCTACTCTGCCTAGATTCTCCTGTAAACAAACCCTAGTTGTATCAATATAACAGGCGTTTCAAAATAGTTTAGAGACTTTGAAATATCAAATAATAATAAATTTGCAAATTCCAGCGCACACTCATAACAAATGATTAATTAACGAAGGAATCCAGAAACAAAATGAAATTCCAACACTATAGAATTCAAATCTCAAATTCATGTCCAAGAAATCTAATGTCCTGAAGAAATATAAAGAGTGTTTCCAGTGTATTAAGTTTTTTTTTTTTAAGGTGGTCCATTTTTGTGAATTTTACTAGCTTTTAGAAAAAAGTGGATAACAGAAGTAAAAAAATGGCAAATCAAATTAGTAATTATGTCACAGGGGCACTGCTCTGGTAGCTTAGCTATTAGCATTGACAAGCATTCAGAAAATCCAACATAGCAACTGACAGAGCCTAAGAGGCTGAGCACTATTTTCCGTTTAAAAAAAAAAGAAGAAAAGAGAGATTCTTCAAAATAACAGTAGTCACTACACATAACAACACACGTGAACATAACCACACACAGATACACACAAACAGAAAAACACACACAGAAACAGTGACAATGCAGAAGCTATACCATGATTACCTGCTCAGAAGGCCAATCATCAACATTGACATTGGCTTCACCACTCTTAGGGGACCATATCAACCCTTCTATCATACTAGAAACTTTATCTATTTTATCACCCAAAATTGCTAATTCTTTCCATCCCCTCTGTCCACACATCATCTCATCCATTCTGCACCAGGCAATGTTAGGACAAGGTACAAAATATGTGGAAAAGTACTAAAACTAAAAGCACATCATACTAGATGCCTCCAATTTTACTTCAATTTACTTTGCATTACCTGGGTTCCATAAACAATGGAAGCTTAAGCTAACTGTGATCAAAACCATTTGTTGACAACTAATAAGAACCATTAACCTTATAATCATCATGTAGCCATATTATACAAGAGATGATTCTCTTTCCCTTTTTCAGCAGTCAATATAATAACGAAAAAACATATATAGCAATGCATATAAGATATCACAACTGTAAAATATAGCCAGTATAATAACAAGCATGGAGTTCATAATAGGTTTTGATTCTTTTTGAAAACACTGTCATAATAAATCTGAGGCATTGATAGGAACAATTTTGTTTATTTTGATGAATGATAGGAACAGATAAATGAAAAAAGGAGTCGAATAACCTAAGGAAAGCTTTCTGTAAAGAGGTGCCTAGATCTCCATCCAAATAAGCTTCATGCTTGAGAACTTGCTGGTGAAGGTACTTGGCACAGAACTTAGCCACTGCTTGTCCTGCAAGCAATGAACTTCTGATAAAAATTGACAAACGATTGCACTAGGCTACATAAGAAAGACCTATAATCCATGAATATATACTGCAAATACCAAATAACTTCTACTATTGGTAGCGGGAACTGCTGGCAGAAGATCATTGGTTTCAATAAACTCTTACTTTATTACACTGTCTAGGACACAAATCTTCGCAAAAATTAAGATCCTTACAGCCTTGTGTTTATGAAATGTACATGTATTTACTCCATTCATCTAATGCCCATAGTTACCTGCCAAAGGAAAGGGTAAAGGGGCTCTTAACTCTCTTAAACTACTTTCAACTAAAATGGTCCTCTAATCACAACCACATAACAGATTGTCCATTAAATCCTTCTTCCCAAAGCCCTAGAAAGCTGTAAAACACAAAGGCAGATATTCCAGCTCATAAATCATACAGAGTTTTGCATTGTTATGAACAATGCAACAAATGACAAGGAACTAAAAATTCTGGGTAAAAATGCACACCATATCAGACAAAGATGTTTATAATAAAAGGGGTGACAAATAAAAACAAGCTTCCAAGGCAAAATATATGAATTTTCAACAAAATAATAGAAACTACAACAACTAATCAAATAATCATAAGAAAAGGCAGCATAAAGCTGACCTCCATGGCCATCATAAACCCCAAAGAAAGATGTAGAATTGTCCAAATCTGGATAAGCTGCATGCTGTTCAATGCCTCATATAAGTTTAGCATGTCATAAGCAAATTGCAACGTAAAATCATGCAAGTAAGTTGACTACCAGCATATTTCATATGCTATCAATATTTTCTTCTAACATAATTATGAATTATTAAGATTCTGAATCACATTTTTGGTCATTATTTCTATTTAAAATAGACTGTTATGGAGATATAAAGCTATGACACAACCGCTTTAGTAGCTCCAATTGCAGCTATGCATGTAAAATGATCTAAAGGTAATTACACCATGAAGAAAGATGCATACATAACAATACCAACCAACAGCTAGTGGTAAATGAAAGCTGTAAAGAACCACTATCCTCGTAATGGTCCTTCTAAACAAAAATCAACACAATGACCTTACCCACCTTATTGTACTTCTATTCTCAGCTACTTTTTCTCCAATAGATGTCAATATGTCTAACAAAGTCTGAAATACAAGGCTATCAATTTCCCACATACACTACTTTCATTTTTTTTTTTTGCATTATTCTTTTAGTTTTGCAACAGATTGGAAAATGAAAATTTTTGCTCATCATTGTCTTGTCCATTTCTTGCTCCCATGGTTGCTAGAATCATGACCAGGATCATAGAATCACACAATTAAGGATCGAAATTGGATTAAAAAATATTTTTTTTTTCATAGGATTAGGTAAAATCATGTGTAGGATTGGATAAAATCATGTGGGATCCTAGGTAGAATCATGGTACAATTATAAATTTATAAACTTCAAATTGTTTTCTCTCTTTTTTAAAAAAAAAAAGTTTTAAACAATTAATTGACTAAAATATCTCATTTATTATCATTTAATCTCATTAAAATAACAAAATCATTTATAATTTTGTTTAGGTCAATTGTACTAAATTAGTAAATGTAATTAACAATATTATATTAAAGAAAGAGTTTGATACCAAAAAAAAAGCTGAGAATAGTACATACTAGTATATATGAACAAACAAACACAAAATATCATTCAACTGCAAATGATGAAATATAATATTCAAATTTGGATTAATTTCAATTGAATTGGTGCATTGTATGTGATTAAAGTTAGATTAAGGAGTTACATAACACTTGTTTGTTAGTTAGTTAATTTTTATTTTTATTTAATTATAATTGTCTTTCTTTCATTTTATGTAGAATTGTAAGATTCTACAATCTGATCTTGAATACCTCAAATGATCTTGAGTGGAATTTGATTTTAACAACCTTGCTTGCCCCTTGATGTTCTTCTTCCAATCAGTACAACATAACAAGACATGATCAGATGTAGACAAAAACATACCTATTTTATGTGCAATATAGAAATTTTATAGGACTGGACTTAGTTTCAAAATCAACATGCAAGGAAATACTCAAAAGACTGGTAGGGCATCAGATAGAATCAACAATTTTTTAGTTATTTTCAATCCATCTAAGGCTGGAACAAAACTTAAAAGGAGCTCAATGTTATTGAATTTCAAAGTTCTTCAGCCATTCAAATTCCTACTTATGCTTATTGCCAATTGGAAAAACAAAATAGAAATGAAAGAAAAGAAAAGGTTCAGAATGATTATTTTGCAGCAACTAAGGCATAAGACACAAATTTGTACAGGTATAGTAAGTCACTAAAAGTTTGTGGCAAAGGGCAACTAAGGGAAGACAGCAACAGCTTTTTCACAGAGCAAGCCCTCAAGTGACAGCAGTCATGTTTTCAGAATCTGAGAAGTCTAAGAAATGGTAAAGGAGCAGGTCCAGGGTCATAGATTCAATGGGGTCAAATGGGGCTGAAGTGAAAGTTAATTAGATGTAACTTTTTGGTTATTACCCAAAATGGATTAAGCTTGA
Source organism: Ceriops tagal (assembly GCA_021533255.1). Classification (NCBI taxonomy): domain Eukaryota; kingdom Viridiplantae; phylum Streptophyta; class Magnoliopsida; order Malpighiales; family Rhizophoraceae; genus Ceriops; species Ceriops tagal. The sequence goes on along the minus strand of CM038611.1, from coordinate 300,187 downwards.
TAGATTACATCAAGAATTATTAAACTAAAAATCTTTTAACATTGAAATGTTGGTTTATACATTTATAAAAGCATGTGTTTGAATATTTACTATACAAATGTGTAGTAGCTAAATTAAACATAAGGTTGAAATATAATATCATTTTCAATCAAAGATTTTCACAAATTTGTTTAATGCCAAGTTTATACAAAGACTACTTTTTGTTTGATCATGTTTTCTTTGAATTATCATTATGATTTTTTGTCAACAATGGCCCTTTGCTTAAAACAACATACCAGAATATATATGTGGCATATAATAGATACATACACACATCAAATAATGGATTATGCCACACAAGATGATATTGCATCCTAGTGGTGAGTTGCAAGAAATATGTAAGAGAAATCATGAACTCGGACTTTCAACCAATGCAAAAGCTTCACTGTTGTTAGTAATCAGAACCCAACAAGTTCAACCAGAAAACAGGCCAAACCAGCAGCAGATAAACCAGTTCACATGTTACCCAACGAGGTGGCCGGTTCAAACATGCAGGCCACAATTACCAAAGGTGTGAAGACTTGTATCAGACACCAGCAAGTTCCCAGTCAAGCCAATCTGGCCGGCTGATCTGGCCTGGGTTGATAACACTGCCATAGTCTACACCAAACAGATGGTGTGACTGGGAGTACTCAAATCCAAGTTCTTCAAAATCAAGAGGATTATCGCCAGACAAGAAACTGGTAATCCTTTTTAGGGTTATCCTAATCCATGTCTCATATTTTATATTACATTATAAAAACAAAAAATTACTTTGTTTGGCTCATAGAAGTTCAACGAGAGATACCAATGCACATTGTCCGATTCTTTTAGCTCTGTATCAGATTGGTCCAATCCTAAAAGCAACACATGTCTACATAAAACTACATGAAAAACACTGAATTACCCTTAACAATGCATAAAATCTTGAACTTTCCTTAGACGCTCCCAATCATTTACATAAACTTGGAACTCCCGACACGTTTTTGACATGCTGCTATTTTCAACAGGCAACAAATTTCTGATTTCTCAAATATATTAAAGCTCAGCAACATCAACCTAAAAAACAAATCTCAACGCTTTGACTTTTGCCCCCAACTATTTTACATCCATGCATATCCTTCCACTGTGGCTACCCATTTAAAAAAATCCCAATTCCACCCCACTAACATGTGAAGAAACATCAAAACTCTAGCATATCATAAGCGGTATAAATACTCCAGAATAAGACCAATACAATTCTTTTATTTGAACACTGAATCCAATTCCAGGTTAGCAAAAACAGCGTTACACAAAGTTACTCACTGCATCTTCCATTGTTGAACGCCATCCTTGCATGGAGGATGACCCATATCGAAGCCTACAATTCTCACCATCTTCTGAGACCTTCTCTGTATTAGGGGTGCTAAGATAAACCCCCATCTTTAGCTGGAACAGAACTTAAAGATATAAATGAGTGTACATATATGAGAAACCAAAGGTGACATTTCAACTAGTGCACACGGATTGTGTTCATCACAAGATTGTGCATTGGGAAACATAGACAAGCATCTGTGTTCAGGAACAGCGGGTATATGCAAATGTACCAATGCAGTGACATGCGCCGTAGAAAGAAAATTTCAGCCAATGTTTTGACCCTTGCAGTATTTAGATATGCAAGAGAGTGGGCGTTCATTCACACGTAATAAGCATTAACAAAAAGAAAAAGGCTAAGGAATTTTTCATTCATAAAAGTTCAATTCCAAAATGCGCTGCAATCTATGTCTAAAAATGAAATAAACAAATAAATTTAATATAAAAAAAGAAGAAAGAATTGCTTTCTTGCTAGGCAGGCTTCTCTTAACGTGCGGTGCATAATTTGGTTGATTGTAATCCAATTCCAGAAATGGAAGATCAAATCAAAGCATATTACAAAGCCCCCATTTAAATACAAGTACCCAAATCTAGGCCGGTCCAGTGACCCAAGATTCTGCAATCAATACACGAGGGTATGCGAGTACGAATTCATGCGTACGGATATACAGTAAGAGGTTTCAGTTTCTTGGGTGGTTCTTCCCTAAGTTCTCTCGCGGGCCAAACAGATCTCGCAGCATTTTCAAGGGAAAAAGAAAAATGAAACCAAGAAAAGGGAAAGGAAAGATAATCACCTGCCAGTTTTAGCTCCGAAAACTTTGGCCACATCCACAGAGAAAGCGAAACAGAGAGAGTGAGTGTGTCCGAGTGGGGAGAGACAGAAGAGAGATGAGTTTTACAACAACCCAGGAGGAGACGTGGCTCTCACAACCTTGCATATTCTAGAAAAAGGGAAAAGGTCAAAATTATTATTATTATTTTTTTTAAAAAAAAATATTATAAAAAAGTAAGAAAAAAAAAGAAAAAGAAAGTCGATTATTTTTTAAAATTTAACACTGACTTTGACAAAGTAATATTTTGCATAAAATTATTTTATATAAAATATTATATATTATTTTAATTGATGCTAATAAATTTTTTTCACATGTACATGTGAAATCATTGTGTTAGAATTTGATTTCCCATGTCATGTATTTTTTTAAAATTTTCTCTCTCGTCTCCTCTTGCCTCCTTTCCAATTGCTTCTCTCCGTTACTATTAATGATATAATTGCACTTTTCAATTTCTTTCATTGATAACAAAAAATCTCCCATAATAGTGTTGGCTTTCTTTGTTGGTCCTTTGCTTTTGAACACTACGGAGCCCATAAGCACCCCTATCGCCAACCCAATTGCATTATCTTGGCAAGTCTTCGTAGGAGTGGAGTGGTCATTCCTCCCCTGTAAATGAAGCGATGCAAAAGTAGTAAGGAGAGAGAACTTTGCCCTCTTCGATGCTCATGGCGTCAAATTCTTAGGCCTATGCAAAACGATGCATGTTGAAGGGGTTTACAAGTGAAGCTTATTAGAGGATTTGATTGTTACCTTAGTTATGGAAGAATGTTAAGGAAACAAGTGCTAACACCTAATGGAGAGAATGGATAAGGTTGGGTTAGATTGGTAGGAATGATAGTTAGAAAGTCGTTAGTATTAAGAGAGTTAGGTTATTGTGTGATAAAACATATTGTCGTTTAGTCAGATTATAGTTAGTAATTAAGGATTTGTTATAATCACTAGTAACTAAGAAACGTAAATTGGCATAAATCATTGTTAATCACTTGTATGCAATCAGTTGTATTGAATAACGCAATCTCTTCTATAATCTTTTTTGTACACATTATGCTTACGTGTGTATGAACTTTATTGGGTTATTACAATATACTCAATTTTATGGAAAAATGTACTCATTGGCTTTAGATAGCATTGACATGGTCCTTGGAGTGCAATCATAAAGGACCTTAGGAAGCATCAACTAAATTTTGAAAAATTAAGGATATGGTTTCAAGTTTAAGGATAAAGGCATATTTATACGGGGGGTCTCATCTTTTGATATCAAGAAAACTTAGTTTAAAGCCATAGTTAAAAAGCTTTAGTAGTTATTATTGAATGCCTTAATCCAATTATATACCTTAGGTTTTGTTTCTAAGAAGAAGGATGTATCTAGGGCCATGTCAATCATTATTATTGAAAATGACCTTTGTGATTTAGCAATCCAATAATTATTGGAAGAATTTAAGAAGGTGTTTTAGAAGGCTTCATCCTGACCTCCTTACAAGACTCGTGTAATAAAATACCTATAATTATAAGAGCTCAACTAGTAAATGCTAAGCCTTATAAATACTTAACATTATAAAAGGTTATTATGGAGAAGTTGGTGCATGAAATGTTTCAAACAAGGATCATTTAGAATAGTTCTAACTCTTTTACCTCTTTTGTGGTACTTACAATGAATAAAGATAATTCATGATACTTTTATATAGATTATAAGAAATTAAATCAGCCTACTAGGAAGGATAAATTTCTAATTATATTGTTAGAAGAATAATTAGATGAGTTAGGGGGGATCAATTTGCTTTTCTAAGTTAAACCTTAAATCTAGCTATCATCATATTAGAAAGTGACCAGATGACATTCATAAGATAGCTTTTATGACTCATAATGATAATTATAAGTTCCTTATGATGTCTTTGGGTTTTACTAATGCTTCAACAACATTTCAAAGTCTAATAACTATTATTTTTATACCATACTTGTGTAAATTCATTTTGATATTCTTTGATAACATATTAATGTACAGCAAATCCTTAAATGATTATGTCATACATCTAAGGGTCACTTTAGAATTATTGAAAGCTAATCACTTATTTGCCAAGCTATCTAAGTACTTCTTTGTTACCTTAGATAGATAGAATACTTGGGACATATCATATTCAAATTTGGAGTAGCTATTTATTCCAAAAGGGTAGAAGTTGTCTTTTTTTGGCCTTTACTTTCCAATATAAAACAACTTAAAAACTTTTTAGGATTGGCTGGTTATTATAGAAGGTTTATGGTAAGACTAATACAACTTTTATTGATCTTCTTAAAAAATGCCTTTGTGTGGTCAGAGAAAGCTACTCAATTTGATAAGTTAAAGTCAATCTTAATAGTTGTTCTAATCATAATTATACCTGATTTCTCTTAAGTGTTTATGGTGGTTTTAATATATAAAATGCCTTAAAACAAGGCCATCCAATAACTTTTCTTAATATGGCTCTCTATCTTAGAGACTTATCCCTATTTATGTATGAAAGAGAAGTTTTAACTATCATGTTGGTAGTTACAAAATAGAAGCATTATTTACATGATAAACATTTTAAATTGAAAATATACCTTTGAAATTTCCCTTAAATTAAAAGTTTATAACTAATAATTAACAAAATTAGTTAGCAAAAGTCAAGGATTTTGACTATGAAATCCTGTATAAAAGAGGGAAGAGTTTTATGATAATAGATACTCTTTCTAAACTCCATAGTTGTTGTTCCCACAACCTTGTATGAGTTGTAATTGTTGTCAATTAGATTTAAGTGTGCAAGAAAGTAAAGCCACGTTGAAGGGTAAGAAAGTAAATCCACATGGAAAGGCAAGAAAGTAAATATGCCGCGTAAGGGCAAAAACACAAAAGTGTGTGGACAGCCAAATAGAAAAAATAGAAAAACACAACATACAGCCAAAGCACATCGACAGTAAGCAAACCGCAGAGCAGGGGACGGCAAAATAAAAAAGGGTAGCCGTTGAAAGAAGTCGTAGTGAACAGTAGTCGTCGTCAAAGATAGGAGAGAAAACGAACCCGTGGTCGGAAAACAGGTGATTGGCAATAATATAGAGAAAATCTGAGACGGTCACGACAGAACAGGGGTTGCAAAAGAGAAAAATCTGACACGACAAGGAGAAAACCGTGTGACGGCGAGAGAGGGAAACCCGTGAGGAACGACACACTACCGGCACATTAGCGGTCGATGAGAAAATAACACGATAAAGAGGTAGAGAGAGAAACAGATGACACAATTGGGTCGAAAAGGAGAAGATCCGTGACGGCAAAAATCAGAATGGACGGCAAGAGAGAGAAACGAACGACAAAAGAGAAAACCGGAGGTGGCCAAGACCAAATCGGAACTGAAACGAGTGAGACTAGATTGGAGCTGGAACGGGTGAGAGAGAAAACGAAGAGCCACCACCAGAATGAAGAGCCATTGGAAGAGAAAGAAAAATCTAAAACGGCACACCACCGACACACCCAAACACGCCCAAAGAAAAGTGAACGGCTAGACGGCAAAAAGAGGAGTCAACAGTAGAATAGAGCTGGACGACAGAAAGAGGAGTCGACGGCAGAACAGGGCTGGACGATGAGAGGGATACGACTAGACAGTGGGAAGGAGAAAAATCAGACATGACCAAAAGAAATGTGACCGGCAGAAAAGAAAGAAAACCTGAGATGGCCAAATAGGGGTGGACGGCCGATAAACAGTGACCGACAGAAAAGGGAGAAAATCTGATACAGCCAAAGGAGGTGTGGAACGGACAAAGGCGAACTAGAAACATATGTGAGGCAAGCCGTGAGACAGTGAGATCGTGAAATAGGAGACGGGTGAGACCGTGAGACAGTGAAAGCAGGAGCTGTGTGAAACAACGTAGAAAAGGAATTTGGCGAAGTACGGAAAGAACTCAACGTATTTCTAGATTTCTTTAAGAGAGGTTAGAGAGTGTTGCGGTGAACTTCTAAGCGGCAATGGAACAGCCTTTCAATTCAACAGAGGCAAGAAAAGTTAAAAAAAGGGTAGACACAGTAAGTGACACTTTTTGTATTGTACTTATTTAGTAATTGCAATAGTGAAAGGAGCAAAGGATTAAGACATCCATTGTAACTGGAATTCTCAAGTATAGTCGATAGTCTCAGTAAGGGAGAGTCCCTACCACTGTGGATGTACGTCACATTGACGGAACCACATAAATCTCGTGTGTCCTTAATTTGCTTTATGTTTTGTGTTTTGAATTGAGTTGTGAACGCAGCTAAAGTATCAGCCAACCCATAACCTAATGAAGACCTAAACAAGAACATTCAAATTGTCTATTAAGCAAGGTCTTTGAAAGGTGACTTTGGGGACTATTGTGATTTGTAGGTAGCAATAGATCTACCTTAGTCGAGTCTGAGAAAGAGTTCGCTTTTAAGAAAAGGTTGAAGTTGTTCACTTACTTGCGAATTGCGAATTGTGGTGATACTGATTCACTCCCTCTCTCAATATCACAAACTAGTAGATCCTAGGGAGAAGTCAGGAACTTTAATTGGTATTAAAGCACAAGTTCATCAGTTTAAAGCTTAATAGCTTGGTATACTAGTTTGAAGGGATTTAGAAGTTTGACTTGTCTAGCATACTGAGGAATGGAAGCCGGTACTAGCACTAGCACCATTTACAGCAAGAAAGTTCTAATCTTCAACGAAACCAACTACTATATGTGGAAAGTAAAAATGCAAGTGGTATTTGCAACCATGGGCATAAACATGGTGAAATACGTACAGGAGGGTTTTGTGGCTCCAGAAGAAAGTAAAGACTCAACCCATAGGAGTTAAGGCAGTTAGAGATAAATGGGAAGGCCTCAAATGTCATCATTTCAGCATTGACAGATGTTGAGTATGCTAAAGTTATGGACTGCAAATCTGCTAAAGAGATATGGGACAGATTGCAGAAAGTCTATGAAAGTGATGGCAGAATAAAGAAGGCTAAGCTTCAAGTGTTCAAGGAAAAATATGAATCTCTCAGAATGTAGAAGAATGGGACAGTTTAAGAGTTCTTCATTAGGGTTATTGACGCTGTAAACGACCTGAGAAGTCATAGGAAGAACAAGAAGGACTCATCTATTGTGAAGAAAATTCTAAGAATTCTACCTGAGAGGTTTGCCTCAAAGGTAACAGCCATAAAGGAGAGTAGAGATCTCATTTCTATGTCTCTGCATGATCTCTAATGCAATCTCATTGCATATGAGATGAGAATAAAGTCAGCTGAAAGCTCTGCAACAACGAAGGTATCAAAGGAGGCAACTTTCAAAGCTATAAAGCACTTGAAGATAAAAGAAGAGGAAGAATCATCCAATGAGGATGATGAAAGTGAAGGTGAAGTATTGGCTTACTTCACAAGGAAATTCAAAAAAGGGTCTAAGAAGGGAAAATGACAGTTATCCTTGAGATGTTATTGTTGTGGGCAAACTGGACACTTTGCTTTTCAGTGTAAAGTGAAACTTGATGATGAAGATGAGGATGGTGATGATGAGTAGAATTCAATATGGAAAAGATCATCATTCAAATCAAAGAAATCCAGTAAGAAGATTGCCAACCCACAAAGGAAGAAGAGAGGCTCATTCAAGAGTTATGTGAGTCAGACAAAAGAAGTTGATGAGGAGGAAGATGAAGACTCATCAGATGAGCATGTCTTTATGGTATCAGCACAAGGTGGTAGCTCAACCTTTGAAGAGGAAGAGGAGGTTGATGAAGAAGAGTCAGATCTTGAAGCTGAGCTAGAAACAGCTTCAAAGGAGATAATCAGAAGGGGCAGAACCATAAGAAGGTTGGAGGCCCATATAAAACAAGTTGAAGTAAAGTTTGAGGAAGCTGAAAGTCAAAAGGATGAAATAAAGGCTGAACATATTGACTTAAAAAGAAGATTTGAAGAACAGATCAAAATATGTGAAGACCCTACAATAGAGTTTGGCTCAAGGACTTCAACAATTGAAGAAATAGAGATAGAGTTGCTGAGACTTTAGCAACAACTCAAAAAGAGTGAGAAAAACTTACAGAAGTTTGAAGTAGTAGGAGAAACAAGCTCTACAAGAGAAAAGAAGAATGAGACTTTGCCATAGAATTTGAAAGAGAAGGCTGTGACTCAAGGAAAGATAACTGAAGAAGAGAAGACAATTATCAAACCAAAGCCAGGGCCAAAAATGATGGATGTGGTTAAAGAGCAGCAGCCCATAGCTGCTACGTCTCAGACAAAAAAAAGAAAGTCAGCCAACAGAGGGTTATGGCTGAATAGAAGAAGGAGAAGAAGGTCACTGAAATGAAAGTCACACAAGCAAAGAAGCCAACTACTTTGCCTACATAGCAAGTGATGAACAGAAGAAGACAAGCTGTGATCAGACTCAAGAAAATGCAGTTTCAAGGTCATTGCCTTTATTATGGAGTTTGAAGTCATAAGGCAAGTAACTGCTGGTGGAGAAGGCCAGTATATATCTCCAACTTGAGAAGATACGATGTTGCATACAGGGGGAGACAATACAAAATTCAAAGGAAAACACCTATCATGAGTTCTTGCACATACTGTAAAAGGTAAGGACACATTGACAAAGAGTGTTGATGGAAACCCAAACTAATGGTTTCAAAGGACAAGTTTGCTATATTAGCAGACTTGGAACAATGTGAAAAGTGCGAGTAGGATGACCATAATGCCAAGAGATGCATGACACTTCTCCTTGAGCAAAAGAAGGCACTCAATGGCACAGTGAAAATAAACAGTGCAGTCAAAGCTGAGAAAAAGGAGAAAGCTATCTTCCAGGCAGTTCAAAGGAAGGAATATAGAGCAAAAAGGGAGGTGACTAATATAGCTGAAATTGCACTAAAGGATGACTACAAGGATAAGCAGTGGATCCTTGACAGTGGATGCACTTCACACATGATGGGAGACAAGAATAAATTGTCAAAGTTAAACAAGTCAAGAGAAGACAGAGTCAAGTTTAACAATGATGATTCATTCAACATCAATGGTTGAGGGTCAGTAAACATTGGAAGAGGAAAGCTGAAAGATGTTCTGCACATTGAAGGACTCAGATATAATCTAGCATCTATCAGCAAATTATGCAATGAAGACCATAAGGTAATATTCACAAAAACAGATTGTCAGGTAAAGAGTAAAGAAGGCAATACTATTGCAGCCGGAAGAGAACAACTAGGAATTTGTATGTGATTGATGAAGAAAGAGATCCTTTTGTAACTAAGATTGTGCAAGAAAAAAAGCCAAAGAAAACGTGGACCAGTGCTCATCAAGAAAATCAGATCATAGGTGACCCATTAACAGGAGTTACAATAAGAAGAAGAATTGTGGGAGCTATTGCTTTACTCTCGCAAGTTGAACCTAGATCTGTTAAAGAGGCTACACAAGATCTAACTAAATCTCTGTCCACAAAGCTGTTTAAAAAGCACAGATTGAGTCTATCTGTGCAAATGCCTCCTCAAGCCTGAAGTTCAGGTGAATCCTCCATCTCCACTTTGCAAGTTTTTCAAATTTGTAATTGGTTGGCAAAGGGAGAGAAAAGCAACAGTGCAGGGGGAGCTGTTAAGAAAGGGGAAGTTGAAATTGCTGCATAATGGCTTTTATTATGAGTGTTGCCAATAATTACAAAGGGGGAAATTGTTGTTCCCACAGCCTTGTATGGGTTGTAATTGTTGTCAACTAAGTTTAAGTGTGTAAGAAAGTAAAGCCACGTGGAAGGGCAAGAAAGTAAATCCATATGGAAGGGCAAGAAAGTAAATCTACCGCGTAAGGGCAAAAACGTAAATCCGCCGCGTAAGCCCTATTAGGGTTTCATGAAAGAGAGTATATGAAAATCTTGGAAGACAAAATTAAGGTAAGGCCAACACGATTGAATACACGGTAAAATACAAAAGTGTGTGAACGACCAAATAGAAAAAACAGAAAAACACAACATATGGCTAAAGCACAACGACAGCAAGCGAATCGCAGAACAGGGGACAACAAAATAGAAAAGGGCAGCTGTTGAAAGAAGTCGTAGTGAACAATAGCCGTCGTTAGAGATAGGAGAGAAAACGAACCCATGATCGGAAAATAGGTGGTTGGTAGTTATATAGGGAAAATTCAAGACGACCACGGCAGAACAGGGGTTACAAAAGAGAAAAATCTGACACGACAAGGAGAAAACTGTGTGACGGCAAGAGAGATAAACCCGTGAGGAACGGCACACCAACGGTTGGCGAGAAGACAACACGAAAAAGAGGTAGAGAGAGAAACAGACGACACAATCGGGGGTCGAAAGGGAGAAGATCCATGACAGCCAAAATCAGAGTGGATGACAAGAGAGAGAAACGGATGGCAAAAGAGAAAACTGGAGGCGGCCAAGACCAGATCGGAGCTGGAATGGGTGAGACCAGACCAAATCTGGAACAGGTAAGACCAGATCGGAGTTGGAATGGGTAAGACTAGATTAGATCTGGAATGGGTGAGATCAGATCAGAGTTGGAACGGGTGAAAGAGAAAATGAAGAGCCACCACCAGAACGAAGAGCCGTTGGAAGAGAAAGAAAAATCTGAAACGGCACACCACCGACACGCCCAAACACGCCCAAAGAAGAGTGAACGGTTGGACGACAGAAAGAGGAGTCAACAGCAGAACAAAGCTGGATGACAGAAAGAGGAGTCGACGACAGAACAGGGCTGGACAGTGAGAGAAATTTGGTTGAACGGTGAGAGGGATCCGACTGGACGTTGGGAAGGAAAAAAATCATACATGACCAAAAGAAGTGTGATCGGTAGAAAAGAAAGAAAACCCGAGACGACCAAATAGGGGTGGACGGCCGATGAACAGTGACCGGCAAAAAAGGGAGAAAATCTGATACGGCCAAAGGAGGTATGGAACGGACAAGGGCAAACCAGAAACATACGTGAAGCAAGCCATGAGACAGTGAGATTGTGAAATAGGAAACGGGTGAGACCATGAGACGGTGAAAGCAGGAGCTGTGTGAAACAACCTAGAGAAGGAATTCGGCGAAGCACGGAAAGAACTCAACGTATTTCCAAATTTCTTCAAGAGAGGTTAGAGAGCATTGTGGTGAACTTCTAAGCGGCAATAAAGCAACCTTTCAATTCAACAAAGGTAAGACAAGCTAGAAGAAGGATAAACACAGTAAGTGACACTATTTGTATTGTACTTGCTTAGTAATTGCAATAGTGAAAAGAGCAAAGAATTAAGACATCCATTGTAACTGGAATTCTCAAGTGTAGTGGATAGTCTCGGTAAGGGAGAGTCTCTACCACCGTGGATGTACGTCATGTTGACGGAACCACGTAAATCTTGTGTTTCCTTAATTTGCTTTACGTTCTGTGTTTTAAATTGAGTTGTGAATGTAGCTAAAGTATCAGCCAACCCATAACCTAACGAAGACCTAAACAAGAACATTCAAATTGTCTATTAGGCAAGGTGTTTGAAAGGTGACTTTGGGGACTATTGTAATTAGTAAGTAGCAATAGATCTACCTTAGTTGAGTCTGAGAAAAAGTTCACTTTTAAGAAGAGGTTAAAGTTATTCACTTACCTGCAAATTGCGAATTATGGTGATACTGATTCACCCCCCTCTCAGTATCACAAACTAGTAGATCCTAGGGAGAAGTCGGGAACTTTATATGGCTCTCTCTCTTAGAGACTTATCCCTATTTATGTATGAAAAAGAAGTTTTAACTATCATGTTGGTAATTACAAAATAGAAGCACTATTTACATGATAGACATTTTAAATTGAAAATATACCTCTAAAATTTCCCTTAAATTAAAAGCTTATAACTAATATTAACAAAATTAGTTAGCAAAAGTCAAGGATTTTGACTATGAAATCCTGTATAAAAGAGGGAAGAGTTTTATGATAATAGATACTCTTTCGAAACTCCATAGTTTTAAAATACAAATATTATCTCTCACCATTATCTCTTTTGACCTATATATAACTATTTAGCTTTTTAGTAATAGGATCTTTAAGTATAGCTAAGGGTTTTGACTATGAAATCCTATATAAAAAAGGGAAGAGTTTTATGATAATAGATATTTTTTTTAAACTCCATAGTTTTAAAATGCAAATATTATCTCTCACCATTATCTCCTTTAACCTATATGCAATTATTTAGCTTTCTAACAAAGTTAATGGAAATAAGAATGTCAAAAGGCGAACATAAAAGAAATTAGACTTTGTAATGATTGGTAGTTACTTTATTGTTATCCAAATAAGTTTAAAAGGTATATATTTTATTGTTCAAACTATAATTTAAAAATTTTAAAAAATAAAAATACAAGATTCATTAAGAATGGTAAAGTTAATGGAAATAAGAATATCAAAAGGCAAACATAAAAGAAATTAAGATAAATATTCTTTCATTCATAATAGTTCCTTTATCCACCATTACACCACATGTTGTTTTAGAAATTAAACATTTAGATAAAGAAAATTCCTTAAAAGAGCTAACTAATAATTGACTAATAAATTATAAATAATAATAAAAAGATCTCAAAGAAAAAAAAATCAACTATTTTAGATAATTATATGGTTTATTTACAAAATTAAAGTTTTGATATCAAAATCAATAAAAATTTAATTTCATTTTCATAAGTCATAGAAAGTATTAAATCTATTAAATAGATTAATGCCATGAAAAATGAGTTGAAATCCATAAAAATAAACAATATTTAGGATCTTGTTGAATTGTCAAAAAGTTTAAAAAAGTTAATTGTAAATAAGTCTTTAAGACTAAACATGATTTAAGTGGCAATATTAAATGATATAAAACTAAACTTGTTGCAAAGGGTTATACCTAACAAGATGACATTGATTATACAAAGACATTTTCTTCAATCTTAAAAATATATTCATTAAAGATAATTATAAAATTAATGGCTTAATATGACTTAAAGTTATATGAAAACTATCTTTCTTAATAGATATTTTGAAGAAGAAGTTTATACGAATCAACTTGAAATTTTATCCATATAAGGTAAAAGTCAAATTGTGTGTAAATTCAAAAGATCAATATATAAAACAAACTTTCTAACAACAATATCTTATGTTTAACAATATCATTAGAATTTTTTGGATTTAAGAAAAATACTATTGATCAATATATTTATCAAAAGATTAATGGAAGTATGATTATCTTTTTAGTCCTATATATTGAATATTTTACTTGTTGTTAGTAATTTAAGTATATTATATAAGCTTAAGGATTTTCTTCCAAAAATTTTTAAAATGAAAGTTAAGAAAGAGACATCTTATGTAATAAGAATAGAAATATTTTATGATAGATCAAAAAGATTACTAGGATTGTCTCAAAAAGGTTATATCAAAAAGATTTTAGAAAAAATTAATATGAATAAATGTTTGTTTATGTCTATTCTTATATATAATGGTAACAAATTTAGCCTTATACAATGACTAAAAAATAATATGGAACATAATGTAATGAAATCCATTCTAAATGCCTTTATTATTAATAAGTTGATTTATATGCAAACTTAATAGTAAAAAATTCACTTTTAATTATCTATTTTTATTAATTAAAGGAACAGTATCATGAAAAAGTGCAAAGTAGTTTGTCATTACTTCATCCACCATGAAAGTAGAGTTTATAACATATTTTGAAGCTATAATTCATACATTATGATTATGGAACTTTATTTTAGGATTTAGTATTATCAACACTATTACCAAGTCATTAAAAATTTATAGTGATAATTCTGCAACAATATTCTTCTCTAAAAATGTACTTAAAGAGTATCGAGTATATGAAATTAAAGTATTTTGTCAATAAAAGAAATTTTAGAAATAAAAAAATCTATTAAGCACATTAGTATGAATCTTATCATTCTAGATCCTTTGATGAAAGGTTTATAACCAAAGTTATTTATAAAGCTTGTTCTTAAAATGGAATTTAGTTGTAATGGTGATAATTTATAATTAATAATGTGTTTTTAGCATATATTATTTATTTTTTGTTATCTTATAAATGTGTACACATTATTATTTTTAAAATTAATAAGAAAATCTTTATAAGATATTATTGTGAACTATTATAAAATTATATAATTTATAAGTTTTGTATGTTATATTACAAATATTGTAATATATGAAAGGTAGTGTTTTGAATAAATAGAACATAACTATCATAACTTACACTCAACATCTTATCATATCATGACATTATAATAGAATTGCAAAATATTGTATATCTTTATTTGTGCATAATGATTAATAGATTTTAATGGAACCAAGTGAGCAAATGTTAAAATATTTCTGATTAATAATATTTAAATATTTCTAAATAATATTCTTTTCAAAAATTTAATCACATTGTGATGCTATTAATAAAAAATAATTTTGTACATTATTACATTATTAAGTATTATAATGTTAAATTTGATTAGAGTATTAATATATATATCTAATTTAAATTATGAAATTGTGTGTGTATAGAGAAAGTGAGAACTAATTTTCTCCCTTCTTAATACACCCAAAATCTTCATTTCATGATATGTAATTATAGTACAAATGAATAAAGTTTTGATCAATTTTAGTATATTATTTATTTTATTATTTATATGAAATAGCCTATTTTAAATTTTAAAATTAATATTTAATGACAATATTTTTGTCTAAATAATTTAATATTTTCATTGGGGTTTATTTTAGATTCTTGGAAAGACTTAGAATTTGATTGTATCGAAGTTATTAAAAAATTAAAGTTTCAATAAAATACTTTTTGGGGATGGGGTGGGATCCCCATCCCTAAGAGAGACAGAGATGATCCTCCAAAGTCCATTCTTATTGCGGATTGTGGCAAAGACGAAGACAGGCTTGGATTTGGAGACGAAGAGACAAAAATCGGAATAACCATCCTTGCCCCATGTTACCTCATCCCATTGTCATTCCTAATTATTAAATGTTATATATCAATAATTTCATTCATTTTCAACTAATGTATAAGAATGAATTTATCTAAATGATACGTAATTCAAAAGTATATTTGATTATAACCTAAATTTATGTATTGATCTATTTCAAATTGAATAGATGCAATAAATTAATTCATTAAAAAAGAAATATTGAATCTAATAGTTTATACCAGTTGAATTCTTTGGGTCAATCAATCTCACGATTTCAAACTTTAGGTGAGAGCAAGGAAAAAAAAAAACTCTTAGGTTGAAACGAAATTTCAACTCTATTTATATTATATGTATAAATTGATTTTCTGACACTACCAATGAGCACAACAATGGTGGCAATCCACCTAAAATTAAGTATGTATGGGCATCAAGTCTGCACCTAGGCGATGAGCCTCACAGGGCATGAGAGACAAGCCAGACACAGCTTCCAGGCCAGCTTTACATATAAAGCTATGCGTCCGGCCAGTACAGAGGCAATGTCCCAAATCCATATCAGAAATTAAAAATAAGTGCATGGCTTTGCCCACATGGGAAGAAGACTTCTTTTCAGTCAAGCTTCGTAATTATCATCCAAAGAATTGTAGTCTCTTCACAGACAAACAATTATATATTAATCAAAATGCATTGATATTAACAACATTAAACCAATGGCCAGAATTCGAAAGTTCTTCGCAATGGACATGCCCGGATGTCCTAACATGCATTCTTGGCATCCTTTACAAAGAGCAACCTCTTACAGGCGCAGCATCAGTGTCCAAGGACTGAATTTTTGAGGTTCTTGTCTGTTATGGTCCACCCTTCCGCATTCTCATTTGCTGTCTCAGGATATTCATTTCCATGACATCTCAAGCACGATTGAATTCATAAACTTCCAAACAGATTGCTGTATTTTGCTTCCAAAGGTTCTTTTCTTCTAGTTAACCTGCAGTTATCAATTGTGTTTCTTACAGTCACCTGTCTGGTGCTAAAGTACAGTGTTTTATTCCAAAACTTTTGCATGTCCCTCTCTTGAAGAACATCCATTTTGGGATATCTCCCAGAAGAAAGCCATGTCTGCGGAAGCTCAAAGAATAGTGGCGATCCACGACGCATCAAGGGAAGTCAGTTCAACTGCAATCAGATGGATCATTCAGGACCTTTCCCTGAAACCCGGAGATGTTGTTATCGTCCTTGGAGTTCTTCACCAGGTTAATAGCCCTAGTACGTTATCTTTCATGGCAGCTGAAAAACTAGCATGAGACTCATTGCTTAAGTTTTGATTTACACCAGAGGAGAAAAGAAAATTACTCGAAAAAGAAAAAAAGAAAAGGAAAACAGCATTTCTCACTTGCTTTTGGGTTTGTTTTTTGTTTCTCCTTGTCATTCATTTTCCAGTGGGATACAAGGTTAAGGTGGACTCAAGTTCTCTGTGTAACGTAAATCCCAAGTTGATTGCAGAAGAAGTTTCTAAGAAGAAAGAAGAGTACTCTCGCAATGCGGAGATTAATGACATCTCTAAGTTGTGTGAAACAGAACAGGTCAGCTTAAGAAAGTTGAGTAGCATGATTGTCTTCCCGAACAAGAAAATTGTATGTCTTTCAAGTTACAACTTATAAAACTTGGATATTCAAGTAGGGAGAGGTTTTGGTGGCATTGGCAAGTCATACATATAATGTTAAATTATTCATGCATGCATTTAGCTAGTTTTAAGCAACGCTAATATTTGGTTTACCAAAACAAAGAATTGACCAGAAAGTCCAAAAATCATGAAACGATCCAAGAAAACTAAAGAAATGTGTCTGATTCCAACTCATGTGAAAGTGGAGAGGGCTGAAACTACCTGATTAAGACAGCTTTCAGACGCCAGATGACTTGATTAAGTCTTATCGTGCAATGTTTTAGCTATAAATACAGCCAGACGTACGTCAAAAACCAGGTCTGTAGTTTTCTGTGGAGCCAGCAGAGGAAATAAAGAGGACATAGGAGAGAATTCTGACAGTTTTTCTGATCGTTTTTTCACATTCCTGATCTTTGCATAAGCCATTAGATCTGACTTATGCATGATTCACCTAGCTTTGATAAGATTAGCTGAGCCTTTCTTTTTTTTTCTTTTTTTTTTTATAAAATTGAGTGAGTGCAGTGATTGATTCAGCAGCACATTACGCTTGACACAACAATAAAAACACATTTACCCCAGTTGTGTCCCACCAAAGGTGTCAGGTCTTGTGTCTAATTACTACTGGTTTGAGCAATTTGCCAACATAATCCTTGGGCATTTTCTCATAAGTTTGCTGCTCAGGGTAGTCAAACCTGCAATAAATTGGGTGCAGGTTCAAAAACTAGAGATGTACTGGACAATTGCACTCATGATTTTGTCGACTGATAAAAAGAAAGATGCACTCATAACTAGACTAGAAACTAATTTTGCTAATGCATATTACCGGTAGATGGCTAAGAATAGCCAATGAGGCTCATGGGATCACCATCGTGCTCGAATTTCCTCAGATTGAATTCCACATGGAGGTTCGGGCAGGAGGTAATCCAAAGACGGTGGCCCTAGAAGCTGCCAAAAATTTCAAGGCCAGTTGGGTGATACTTGACAGGTAAGTAAAGTATATGCTTATTAGTTCTTTGAAGTGTTGTGTTGAAATTACCTGCATCGTTACTCATGAAGCTGCTTCAATGCGTAATTAAAAATAGTCTTAGAACTAATTATGCACAAGTGTCTTCTTCCGCATGATAAGGTATATATTTGCCATTGTAAAACACAATTAGCAATGGCTTAGGCGTTCAAATTTGAAGAGTTCAATTTTTACTTCACATAATGTGGAAAAAATACATTGATACCATGAGTCCGAGGCATTTTACTGGACATGCCGTGATTTCATGTGAAACATGGTAAAAGCTATCCATCGTGCCCTCAAATTCTCTGTTTTTTCCAGATAGTACCAAATACATAATTGTTCAAAAAAGAGTCTGCAGCTCCAGGAATAAAAGACGGATTCAAATTCAAGATATCAGTAGTGCTGATATGCGGTTTAATCAATACCTGCTTTATTAAGTCCAATTTCCAAGTGCTTACAGTAACTACTTTTCTGATCATATCTGGGGTTGCTTCACTCTTGTGGGAAGTCCACAGATTGTTCAGATAATTTTTTTTCTTTCTGCATGGTTGTTTAATGAGCTTTTAATGACTTGAAAATGCCAGCAATCAGAAGGCAGGTCTCATCCTTTTGAGCAATGTTGGGCAGGCAAATGAAAAAAGATGAGAAGTACTTCATGAAGAAGCTCCCATGTGGCATATCGGGGATGAAGCGTGACGGTACAATTGAACTACTGCGAGCGCCAAAACAGAAAGAAACAGGAAAAAAACTCGCAGAAACAGGAACCAAGAGCAGAGGCCCCCGCACCGTAAGATATGCCGAAATGTTACCTGGAAGCAAGCATGGGATCTTTCCCTACAGTGAGTTCTCAGTTTTTCCCTTGTCTAAACATTCTATTATGAACTCCAAACTGCATACACATAAGTGAACAATACGCACATTGTGGTCAGATCATATGTAGTAGCATTGAAGGCAAATCTTCTTGATGTCTGATAAGGAGATGTCTCTTAATGGTATGTGGTCATTTTGTCTAAGATTTTGTTCAGCATAATCTGTTTCATTGAAGTACCCAAATTTCTGCGGACTTCAACAAATTGCCCATGTTCCTACTTCCAACATATCCAAGGGCCAATGGTGCAATTTCATCCGAATTCGCTAGACGGCATACATTGTTATCCTCTTTGCTGTCTGCTAAATACCTTCCCCCATTATTTTTTGTGGCCATTTAACAATTTTCATCATGTAGACCAGTTTCATATTCCCTTGAGAGAGCACACTTAGACGCTCAGAATCCAGACAGCTACAGTACAGTATCTACAAATTTGAATCGAGGTGTTCAGTTTCATAACATAGATTATTCTGACACTTGCGCACAAATGGCAAGAACCTTAAGACAAGTTACAATGTTGTTTCAGAACCTCAAGCTCCTCCCAAGAGCAGCAAGCATACAAAAAAGGATTTTGACCATGGAAAAGAAATCCTTGCAACTGCCTCTACTTCAAGCGTTAGTAACCTTGGACCGTCCACGTCTGGCTTGGCCAAGGATAAACTCTCCTCAAATTTTCCAGAATATGAAATGGGTACGAATAGAGAAGGAGAAACAGGAGACCTCCAAACCTCAGCTGTCGAATGTCAACCGCAGATCCAAAAGGAGGCATACAATACAAGAAGCCCAGATGGTCAACAAAAAGAACATGATAACAATGACTGCATGCAAGAGAGTCTGCCAGATGAGGTTTTCGAAAATTCCATTTGCTCAGTTTGCAAAAATACACGGCCCAAGATAGGATGGAATAGAGACTTCAGCTATGCAGAGCTCCGTGCTGCTACTGAGGGATTTTCCCCAAAGAATTTCCTGTCTGAAGGTGGTTTTGGTCCTGTCTACAAAGGAGAGTTCAATGGGATGAAGATTGCTGTGAAGCAACATAAAATAATAAGCTTTCAAGGAGAAAAGGAATTCAGGTCCGAAGTCAATGTCCTCAGCAGAGCGAGACATGAGAACTTGGTCATGCTCTTGGGATCATGCTCAGAAGGAAGCCGCAGGCTGCTTGTTTATGACTTTGTCTGCAATCGTTCGCTGGAACAACATATATCACGTAAGAAAAGGCTGTTCAAGTGCTCGACTTTTTTGTACATCATTCATGAACTTGCTGACCAGTAAAGGACAAGGAAGCCTAATCCAAGAGCTTTGTTTGCTAAAATGATGCAGAACATACACGCAGGACTTTAAGTTGGAACAACAGGTTAAGAATAGCCATGGGAGCTGCCAAAGGCTTAAAATATCTGCATGATAATAACATCATCCACAGAGACATGAGGCCACACAACATCCTCATCACCCACGACTACAACTCACTGGTAATATGCCAAATACAAGCTAATGCTGTATGCTTAAGTTATTCATTTGCTGATGTAAATAAGCTGCTACATCGGTCAAACCAGGTGAGCTGATGGTGTGTCTAACCATAATGCTGACAAATTTAGTTTCTGAGTTTTTTGCAATCCAGAGCATTGAAGGCAGAAGCATAAGCAATATCATTTTCGAGAAGTGGAAACAAAGAACAAAAATACATATTCTCTTTTACCAACTCAATGCCTTAAGCCAAACATTTTTACCGCATCAAAGTTAACCTAACATGTTCCCCATATCAGCTTGGTGATTTTGGTCTTGCAAAGACTCATGATGCAAAAGATCAAACATTGGAGACAACAGTCGTTGGAACTCTTGGATACATGGCACCTGAATATGCAGAATGCGGGAAAGTGTCAACCAAAACAGATGTTTACTCGTTTGGGGTGGTTCTACTGCAGCTGATAACTGGACTGAAGACTAATGATAAGACACTTGGAGGGCAAAGTCTTGTGGGATGGGTAATGTTCTCAGGAAGATATTTTGTTTTTCACTAAAAATGAAATGAAGATCCCATTAGCTGTTAATTTTGGTATGGGCTTTGTCCTTTTACAAGAAGTCTACCAGCATGACCAAATGGATCCCAACCCTGAAAGCAATGCAAATTCCTTCAATTTAAGATAAACAGGTGTCCGTGCGTGCATATGCATTCATATTTGAAACAGAAGTGTCAGAGGCTATACCAGCTGTCTCCATACATCCGGAAGTCCCTATTACTATATATTTGGCCCCTGAAAACTAACACACTAGATTTACTCATTTAGAATAATTAGTTACTCGTAAACTCATTTTATGTAACTTATTTAGAGGTGACATTTAGTGGGGTGTTGCCATCTAATAGCAACTTCTACATAGGTAAGATGGTTTACAGCATCATGTTAGAACTCGATTGCCCTCCCCTGTTTGCATTCATACTTTTAACCTTTTGGCTGTAGGGAAAGAACCATAACTTTCCCATGAACTAGTTCTCTAATGATTTCCATTGCTCTGTGCACACACACACACACACACACACCCATTTTATTAATGGCCGATCACTGTGACAACTTTATGAGTAGATTTGGATTCAAATGGTTCATACGCTGATCCATATTTCTTTGTGATTATTATTGGTTCTCCACCTCTATGAAACTGACATTACTTACATTAGCAAACTCTTCTGCTTGCAGGCAAGACCATTATTGAAAGAAAGAAACTACCCAGACTTAATTGACCCCAGGATCTTAGATTCCCACGACGTCCACCAACTCTTTTGGATGGTTCAAGTAGCAGAAAAATGTCTCAGCAAGGATCCTCAAAAGAGGTTAACTATGGATAAGGTTAGTCTCGCATACAATTGTCGATTATACCAATATGAAGATTTCAGATCTCACATATGCACCAAATGCCTACCATATGTTAGAGACGTGAAGAACCAAGGATTTGCATTTGCATAGACAATTGCATGTTGAACATTGTTTGTAGGTACAGATGGATTTCCTTGATCAACCACACGATAGATAATGGAATATCTAGGCTCTAGATGCAGTCAACAATGAGAGTCCAATTAACTTTAGTAAAACAAATCAAACCAGATGACTATGAGTTCATAGGAAGTAGCAAATCTTCTGGTAAAGTTCACGGCTAGAAAACCTATGGGGCTGCACTTGTATGCAATCTCATCTTCTGCTTTCTAAACTTGTATCCAGTTTAACCACCCAAGTTCAAAATGACCTGAATTTTATGAACGGGCTTAAATTTTTGACATCTCCAAATAATGCGAGCTTGTTTATTCGTTATTATGTTTCCAGTTTTATGTTGCATTAGGCTTCAACACAGCTTTTGGTTTGAAATTGCAGGTGGTTTATGCATTGGACTACATAACAGTAAACAGTAAAGTGCACACTATTAGTGATTTGGCACCTGTGGATTCAGCAAGTAGTGCACAAGACTCAACTGAATCACCTGAGGATGATATAAGCATCACTGAAGAATTTGTGCCTATACACAGCATCAATATGATGAATGCAAGACTTCAACCCTTGCCTCCCATGCCAACCATTTCATTGAGAGGATCATCTCCACCTGTAACTTATGAGCATGGCACTTCCAACCAACAAAAGATACATACAACAATGGATAAAGGTAAATTACTCTACGACGAGATGATTGATTAAGCATACTGTTCAAAGGCTTGGCTTTCCATCATAATTAGCTAATTCAACTTCAAGGAGAAACTAGTTTCAGTAATGTCAGTCTTCCCCTCCAGTTTATGGAATCAGAAGACAGAAAACAAAAACAAACAAAAGCAGTTGTTTGGGCAAGGTTGAATGGTGCGGATGAAATTGCTTGCTTTTCGACAGCATAATAAAGATTGAAACTCCTTGTTTGTAATTGGCAGCAAACAATTATATATGATATCATGTTTGTGTTTCATTACTTTGAAACATTTAAGTTGTATTTCATATCCATTCATAGCAATAACAACAAACATTCAAATGAAATGAGAACTGAGATCCTATTTTCTGAGGATGTTTGTTTGAAATGGGATTTGAAATTTTTGTTTCAGAATTGGTAAATGGGTGGATGTTTAGGCTATATCTGTCAAATTTGAGATTATTTTATAGGTGTAAAACTTTCTCTTCTGAATGTGGCTTCGTTGCTGAACTACTGCTTCCATTTTGGTCTTACACCCCCATAAACAGTTGAGATTACCGACATAAACTACTGCTTCCAATCTCCAATCACTAACTTATAATATAAAAAATTTTGGAACTTGAAAGGATAATGCTAAGTAATCTAGTAAGGAGGAGAATTTGCACGTCCACCATTATTAGTACTAAAAATCCTCAAAATAATTATAGACAAAGGAACCCAATTATTTGTTTTGCGAGAAAAATTTTCACTTGGTCCGAAAATTAGACAAAAAATTTTATTAGAAAATTCATTAAAAAAAATTTCTTCTTGGTTACCATTCACAATCTCAGCAAACTGGTGAGAAAACGATTGAAAGTTTGTGCAGTAGGCACTCTATGTTTGATCAAATGTTACTGCAGTGCAGTGAGTCTGTGCATTGCAAGTCAATGCAACATTTAACACGTTAAACATGTCTTCATCCCTGAAATTCTATTCCTTTTCATCTTCCACTTTTCGTACAATTTTCTTTTTCAATCCTACGAAAACCCTTCTCGGTGCAAATTTAAGTATGAAGATTCATGCTACTGTAGTCTTCAGCATATTTTAAGAGAACTTTGTGTGGAAAGTACTGCAGCAGATTTCTCCACAGAAAATAATCAGTTCCCAGAAGTTTCAGATGTCTTGGAATGTGTCATGGACTGAAATTGTTCTGTGATACTTCCATCTAGAAAACCATGGACTGGCTTTGTCTACTTATCGCTCAAATACTCCAATTCAAAAATACTCTTTGCTTCCTCAGGGGCTGTGCAACTTGCTTATGCAGACAAAGGCTGGAGTAGGCCTCATTTTTTTGATTTTCTTGCTCTCTGCCTAGTGTACCATAATAAAAAGCCTTGCTGTTTCAGAACATTGTTAGTTTCTTAACAATCCATGTTCAAACAGAATTCCAAGTTGGGGTTTTTTGACCCTTTATACAGAGAGTGAAATAATTTCTATAGGTCGGTTACTCTTCATTATTGTTATAAACACATCATGTGCTAGTGGGCCAACACAGGGCGTTCATTGAATTTTTTCCTTGTCTCTTTTCTTTTTCTTTCTTTCTTTGGCTTTTGTTGGGGTGGGGGGTTTGCAACAGCTAAACCGTCCAGGCTTGGAGCTCCATCTTTCCTTTTTACAGAGGTAACTACAGAACACACTCTAAGGGATTGTGCCCTGGCATAACGAATTCCCTTTAGGAAATCTGTACTGCGATATAGAATTTACAAAAGTGGGGAATGGATTGGAAAAACATTGAAGCCATAGAAAATGTTGACTTTGAAGGAGTGTGAGGTTGGGAATGTTGTCCAGGATGCATTCAACTTAACATCTGTAAATTGAAATCTACATGCAACTTAAAATGAGAGAGGAAGATACACCACAAAGAAATGAACTTACATGTGCAGGCCATTTGTTTCCCGTCTTGGCATGGAGTTCAATTATTAACTGCTCTCTTTGTCACTAAATGCTCCCTTTTTTTTTTTTAAGTTAGGCCCGAGGTGATTGGCCCATCACAGTCTACAGCTTTTGCCACAACAGGACAGCCCCGAGTGTCTCTGAACAGCATTCCAGTTCCCCTCACCATGTTTCTTCACATAATCCATCAAGACTGCATCTTCAGCAGATGCCCATGGTCCTTTCTTCAAGATAACTCCATTTGCTCTTCCACCAAAATCACCTTCCTCAGTTCATGGCAACTCAGTCTTATCCTTGGAAAACACTGTATCCTCAGCATCACTAATCATGCGACTCATCCCTTACTAATCACACAGCCAAATTAGTATTTAACAAATCAAAAACATTCAATCAGTGGGCTCAGAACCTAAACAAAAGGAAAATGAGAAACAATATCAGTGGGCAAATTAACAAAACCCATTGCCTTTTTCCATCCATCTATAGAGATTTGCAGTGCACATCCCATTGGTTTATTGATTTATGAAATACAATTGCCTCATAGAATTGGACAAACTGATAGCAGAGAGAAACAAAAAGAAAAAAAAAAAACTTCCCAACCAATTATTATTGAAAGGCTGCCAAAGCATATAGAATCAAGATTAACAAGTAAAGGCTGCAAGCAAACCAGCTAAGGGAAACCATAACCAAAAAGGAGTACAGCAAACACTAAGACAAATCATAAACTAGCAAAAGTGCACGAGCAGAATCTCATCACACCCCAAATGGCAAACTCCTAAATGGGGGGAAAAAGAAAAGCATGAATCTTTTAATTCAAAAAGCTCTTGTAAAATTCCTAAAAGGCAAGCCTTGGTGTAACCATGGTTGCTCCATTGTGACCCCAAGGACACAAATCCGAGTCACAAACATAGCCTCTTTGTGAGAATAATACTAAGGTTGCATACGTTTGATTCGTTCCTAAACCCCACAATATGCAAGCATCGTGTAATGGGATGCCTATAATAATTCCATTTAAAAGAACTTCTTATAACGGAATAGGGAAGCCATCAAACCAGAACAGGGTCCCCATGAAACAGAAGCAGGAGGAATTTTGATAACCTCGAAAATTGAAAATGAAGCAAATTAGTTAATTGCCTAATTTACTAGTTTTAAATGAAATTAAACACTGAAAAATCAGGATAAGGAAAAAAAATAATCGTAATCATAATATACTTTTTAAACGCATCTTAAAGTTACTGTGAAAAAAAATAAAAATAATCATCACCAATTATTATAACACGAAATTATAGATGTTAGGAAACCAGCATGTGTATCCAATCTTCATGCTCTTACAATCTATTGCAATATTTCTCGTAAATTAATGTGAATGTTTGCCTAAGTTTGAAAAAATGTATCATTTAAAAAAAAACAAAAAGAAGAAAGAAATATATCACTTAAGGTTCTTCTATTAAGTAACACTAGATTTTGAGTTTGTATCAATAGCTGTTATTCAATCTCTAGCATATATGGTAAAAAAACAAAAAAAAAAAAAAAAAGAGTATTGAAAGCGATTAATGTGTCCTTTTTATTAATCCAAAATATTTTTCCGATCTCCATTCACTCCCCTCTCGCTAGAACTGATTTGCCTCGCACGCACCCCTTCCCAACGTGTAGAATTTAAATGGTGCCTGGTCTAGTTCTTGGCTTACAAACAAGGCCATGAAAACCCAAGCTCTTTTTTTTTTTTTTTTTGGCTTATTTGGGGATAGGAGATCTGTGATTGTGTGAGTCACTGTTTGCTTCAATACGAGTTTGATGGGTTTTCCCCCATTTTTTTTTTTTTTTTTTGGCTACAAAGGAGTGTTCTTTTAAAAATATGGGTGTGTGTTACTTAACATTATTGGCTTTTGACATGGTAGATATAAATATGCTTACACCATAATACCCAAGTTATAGACCAAAAAATAATAATAATAATAATTTATTGTCATAAAGCATAGTAATTACTTAAAACATATGCTAGGCCAAAAAAAGTTAAGAGGGAGAGGAAAATGGGAGATAAAATTTTCATTTTCTGTGTTTTTGGAGAGTGTAATTTAAGGAAAGAAAACTACAAATTCTTTGCTTGAAATGAGAGAAAAGTTAGAAAAAAGAGAAAAAAAAAAAAGGAAAGAAAATAATGTGTGTTAGACAACTAATTTTGCACTTCAAGTCAAATAAAATTAAATAATTTTTTTTTTTAAACTAAATGCATACTACGTTCATAATACTCATAGTCAGTCGTTTTATATTATTTCAGAGATTTTATACAACGTTTTCCAAAAGTTATTCGACATATGTTCTACACAAAGTATGACAGTAAGCATCAATCCATAAAAAATTGCAGATTGCGGTTGTTACTCACTCACTCTCAATGTTTAACCAAAATATGACAGTAAGAGATGACAGGCGCAGCAATCTGACCTGTTGCGAGAGGGTTTTGGCAGCATTTTATTCTTGGCATTACATGATTCCAAAAAATGGGGAATGGATGTTTTCCCTTCTTAATTGGAGGAACTGAGAAAAGTGGACCACCGTGGAAAATGGGACCAATTTCCTTCCCTCTCGCCCCACATTCCTTCCTCCTAAATACATGAATTTTGATTTTTCACTCACTTCTTCTCTCTCTCTACACCTTTTCACTCCTCCTAAACAAAACATAAGGGACATGAAGGATGCAATTGTGAAAGTTGACGGTGGAAAAGTTGTGGGTGGTAACTTCGATCCTGAAAAACGCATTGATGGGCACTTTCCATCCAGGTTAATGCGCAAAAGACTTTGTTGTGACTTTTTCCAGGAAATGCTTGTTGGGCTCTCGCCAATTCCTATGCTCATAATCAAGGAAGATACCAACATCATTGCTCTGGGAATATTTTGTTTACATGACCATTGACAATCTTCCTAGGAGCCAGTCATGGGAATAAATTTCGATGCTCATGATTGCTCTTGGCAGACCCTCCAAGTAATTTGCGCTTGCCACCTCAAAATGCCCAAGTTTGTCTTTGTATAAGCTAAAAAGGTAATCTAATTTCTTTTTGAATATTTGTAATGGTATTTTTACAATTTTTTTTTTAAATGAAATTTTACAGAAGATACCAATTGTTATAGGAAACAAATATGAGTATAAATTTTTATTACATTTTAACGTACAACATGGGTGAATTATTGCAAGGTTCAAACTAGAGTATACTGAATGTAAATTTCCTAAAAGTGGGGCATAGGCAAACGATGATCATATAGCAAAATGTGGCCATTTTTTGATTTTTTTTTTCTTTTCAATTTCTTTGTGAGAAACGAGTGGCATGTGGAAGCTATTTATACGCATGAAAGATTCATTTGATTGTCACATCCCAGCTCAGGTTATTTATGATGGAAGCTATTTATATCCTAATATTTGGTTTGTTGTTTCTTTTACACAGTTTCAGCTGTGTAATTTGGATTTCGGAGCCAAATTAAGATACACCCAACAACTTTTAGGAACACTCTAATTAGTTACTAGGAACTCAGGTTACGAAATTTAATATTAAGAATAGGGTATATCAAAAACATGATTATTACAAAACCAATAAATCTCCTTTACTTAAGATTACTAACTTGTTGTATCAAAATCATACGAACTATAATATAATTTATTAACTTGATACAGGAAAAATGATGTTATGAGTATTATTAAACATGCAAGGTATAAATCTAATCCGAAAATCAAGAGGTATATATATTAAACATGCAAGGTATTATTTTTAAATATGTAGACAAAAGTAACTTAGTATGTTACACATGTTAAGGTTACTCATAGTAATAAAGCTAATCCAAAATCAAGAGGTCGACATAAATTGCGCTTGTGCAACCTTTGGCATTCCTAAATTAAATCATAATAACTATGGTATGAGTTAGCATGAAATCCTATGCCATAATTGTATTATCAAATATTTGAATGTTCATTAATGGGAGTCTAATGCCATCCTCTTAACTAGAAGCAATTTTTCATGGACACCTAATATATATATATATATATATATATGTTCACAAAATTAGTCTTCAATGAAAATTATGAACAAAAAAAATATTAATGATGCTAATGTGGTATGCCTATGCAGTAAAAATGTCATGAGAACAAAAGACAAAAGTTAATGTGTCATTTGAGTCTAGTAACTAAAGCATTTAGATCAATTGAACATTATAACCCAAAGCTCACATATAACTTAAATAATAAAATTTAAATAGAAAAATAAACTCCAAATAAAATGATGCTCGAGGTCCTACATCTATAGCATGGACTTGGTGCCACGAACAAACTTTGCAGGCGGTGAGGGAAAGGATAGGTTAGGCTCGCTTGTCATCGGTGGAGAGGGAGGGAGCATGGAGGCCGGTGGGTTTTGGCGTGTGTTCCATGTAGGGAAAAGGCAACAACATTTTAAGGCTTGTTTCGCAAAAAAGAATAATGTCATTGGACACCAAGTAACTCCTCGCCATTCTTACCAACTCATTATTCATTATTAAGTCGGGAGAACACCCTTCGTGTCAAACAGCATCGTTCATCTTTAAAATTCATCTTTAAAATCGAAGAAGAGGAAGAAGAAGAAAGAGGAGAATTGCGAGAATGAAGGAGATAGGTCGCTTTTGTTTGCGATAAAGGAGAGTGACAAGGGTCTAACTCAAGAATGGAGGGTTGACTCAACCCTTATAAAGGACCCAAAGACCCCCTCAGAAATTGATGTGAGACACATTATTCCTAATCCCTTTAAATTGCACGTCTCCGTGTTGCCTCAATCGGTGATCGGCACGGTGATAAGAAACCTTTGTATATGCGCCCACCCATTTTTTGAGGTTTGACTCTGATACCACCTGATAAGGGATTAAACCCTAATTCCATCACAAAAATTAATTCAAGAATAGAGGATTGACCCAATCCTTATAACTAACTCAAAGACCCCTCAGGAACCGACGTGGGACACATCAGAGAAAGGCCTTGACTTGTTCCAGAGGGGACATGACTGTCTGGGTTGAGGATGGACAATGGATGAACCCCACGAGCTTAAATTTCAAACTTTTATTATTATTATTAGTTTTTGTGTTTTTTTTTTTTTTTTTGTCTGTTGGCAATAACATTCCTGGTGAGTTTGACTTCAAGTGGACAGATCTTGATCGCCCAATCTTCGTATTAAATACATCAAAAGTGAGTTACGAAGCACCAGTGAGATGCAGCTTTTAACTTGGGGGAAAAATTGAGAATGGATGGATTTGGGACATAATATTATTACTTTTTTATTCTAATTTTATTATTTAAATTATGTTTGCCCTTAGATCAAAAGGCTCGATTTGACCCTCTTTGGTTAGGTGACTGAACTTCAAAACCACGTCAACTATTGTTTCTCAACACAACATTTTTGCTATATAAACAGGACTATGTTAGCATTTAGAACGGTGTCCTTCATAGCTCTCACAGTGGACTAAATTTGTGAAAATAAAATCATTTTGGAAACATAATTTGTCAATTCTTATAAGTTGAGATTAAATCTGTTAGAACGCTAAAGAATGAAAATAAACTTATATATATTAACCCAAAAAACTATTCTTAAATTTTCCCTTTAAACAAGAAAAAATACATATAATTGACATCCCTTTTTGTTTTCTTATAAAAGAAAAAAAAATACTTTCAATTTCTCTTCTTTAGAAAACAAAAAAAAAAAAAGAAATACTCCCAAATTTATTTTTTTTCAAATAGCGAAAAAAAAAGAGAGTGAAACAGTACTCCCAAATATTTTTTTGAAAGAAAAAAATACTATTAAATACCTTTTTGTTTTCCTAAAAATGGAAATGGAAAAAGGGCAAATTTACTTAATAGCAGCTGAACTTTATTGTGAAAGAAAATTTTATATCTCTTCATTCAAGTGCCAATACAGGTCTTTTTTTTTTGGCACTCCATGTCCCAGCTTGAACTTTGACCAACCTAAAGCCTAGACCTCACGGTAGCTTCCTCATCCAAGACAAGCATTACCTTCCCAACCACTTTCCTATCTTTAATAGCAGAAAAGGCTAGGCTGGCCTGCCAAGGACACAAAAATCAAGCTGTTAATGAGAATCACTTCCTCTTGCATTCATAGTATAGAAATCTTCATTCATTATTGTTAGTAAAGCACAAAATTCATTGATCATTGGAGACAGGGAATCATATGCTTCATTGTCCTAAAAAGAGAGAGAAAAAAAAAATTTCCATTTGTTCTAGTTGTCTAGCTCTTTTGAAGGAAAGAAAAAGAAAAAAAGAAAATACAAAGTGAAAGAAAAAAAAATAATAAAAAGAGATCACTCGAAAAATATTTGTTTTATCAATTAATAATATAAATAAAATATCAAATATATATAAAAGACACTAACACATCTATTGGCCACAAGACATACACTCACAGAACCTATCTTCACCAACTTTTGTTGCAAATATATATTTTGGACAGTGTTGGGGAGGAAAAAAAGACAGTGAGAAAGAAGAAACAAAGAGCCCCATACCTCTGATAAAGAGTAAGTGTAAGAAATGTGAATGTTAATCAACCCCTTTGCAGTCCAAGAGAGGAGTTCCTTGAGAGAATCTTCAAGCACCTGTGGTCGATGTATATTGTAGCTACCCCAGTAAAGTCCATGCACAGTCCAGTTCTGGAAAAGAGAGAGAGCAAAATTTATTTTAAAACGTAGATAAAAAAAATTGAGAGCAATGCATACTTCAGTAAAATGCAAACCAAGGCAGACAAAACCAATTCCAAAATTGCTATTTCCTGTAACTAGTAATCAATACAACTGTTTGGCAAACATGGTTCTTAAAATCTTTTACTTTTGCTACACTCTAGTTACTTCAAGAAAGAAACAGTCCTGCATCCCCTTCATCCTGTTTCCTTGATTTAAGACAAAACAAACTCAATATTCACCAATTTCAGAGTAACTAAGCATGCAAGGACAGGTGCTCAATCCTATGGCTTACAGGCACATCAGATTTTCTTAACTTACGTCAAATGAAGAAGCTAAAGGTAAGTGGCACGCCTAATGTCTGGCTATTCATTTTGAGGTGCTTGGTGATGCTACCACTAAATGATTGAAAACACCACGTGCCCTTGAGTTTGATTTTTTACAAGCAATTTCCAAAGGAGAATTTTCTTAACCATGGCTTACCATAAGGACAGAAAAACAATAGATGCAGTGATCCATACTTACACTCAGATGCATGTTGTTGAGTACAATAAAGTATACTACATTACAAGGTAATCCAACAAATGAAAAAGATAAATTAGAGAATGTGGTACCTTAACAAGGGCAATATTAGCAGGGATGGTAGGTACTTCACCGCTGGCAAACCCAATGACTAAAATTTGGGCACCCCAATTCAAAAGTTTTAAAGCTTCTTTAGTTAGGTTGCCTCCAACTGGATCATACAAAACATCAACTCCTTTGAGTTTTCTTGCCTTAAGGAAGTGCTTAACGCTTGTGATGAGACTTTCTTTGCTAGAGTCAACTACATGATCAACTCCCACTGACTTCAGAAAACGTACCTTTTCAGATCCCCTGTTGAAAACACAATAGAAGCCTTTTAAGTGACGGTATTGGTTAGCAGTAAAAGTATCCCACACATCAAAGACAACATTGATATAAGGAAGAAAATTGGGTCAACGAAACCTTCTTGTTTAGCGATTGGCATGCATTGATTTTTAATGGCAAGTAGGAAGAGATTAGTTTGTCATAGAGGACGAGTCACACTTGTTGACATACCATGGGATTGTCCTGACTCACAGTAGAATAACTCAAGGAAAGAACAAATCAGCTGTTTAAAAGGATGAGGAGAAGGGCAATGGGGTATGAATCGCAACCTTTCCATCAAAAGTCCTCTAACGGATCTGAGGTGGCCCATTAAGCCTAAACCCTGACGGTTGGTTAAAACGGGAAGGGAAGGGAAGTCAAAAGGGGGGCGGGGGGTGGGGGCTAAACAGAAGAAAGGAGAAGAGAAAAAGCAAGTACCTAGCAACGGCAATAACAGTGGCACCGGCAACCTTGCCAATTTGCACAGCAGAAAGACCAACCCCACCAGCTGCACCAAGAACCAGTAACACCTACAAACGCTACCACACATCAATCCATAAGAACGAACAAACAAAAAAAAGTATAAATGAAAAGTGGGTAATAAAACCCCTAAAAGAAAACCAAAAAAGAAAAATTGAAATCAACGGTTGATCATAATGAGAAAAAAGGAGAAGGAGGAGGAGGGGTTAATTAAGTACATACATGAGAAGAAGTCAATTGAGCCCTGTGCACCAGAGCAACATGGGAGGTTCCAAAAGCAACCGGCAGCGCAGCAGCAGCCATCATATCGCACCCGTCCGGCACTGGGAATCTGTCCTTTTTTTTTTTTTCGGGTTTTAATCAGACCCAAAATTCAAAATGAAAAACAGCAACAGAAAGAGACAAAAGGATCGGATACAGAATACAGACAGCTGGGACTGGTCGACGACGATGAACTGGGCGAAGGAACCGCTGGCGGCAAATGAACATACGCGGTCTCCGACCTTGAAAAGGGAGACGGCGGGGCCGACGGCGTCAACGATTCCCGAATAATCAGAGCCGGGGACGAAGGGGAGTGGAAACTTCTCTTGGTACTTGCCCAGTATCTGCAAGTAGTTGGCGTAGTTCAAGCTTGTGGCTTTCACTCTCACTCGCACTGCCGTTGGAGAATCGACTCGTGGGACTGGCTCCCTTTTGCTCACCGTCCACGGCGAGTTTTCATCGGAAACCGGCAACGTTGGATCGCCCAGTTTCTTGCACACCAGAGCCTCCATTTCTCTTTTACCGTACCTAAATTGCGATTTGTGACGAACGATGAATTTATGGTAACAACCCAACAAAAGCCCCAACCCAAGACAGGATTCGGTTGGAATGTCAGCCGAAGACCAAATTCTATTTCAGACACAAATGAAAAGCCATTGACAATATCGCCCCCAAAAAACCATTGTGTATTTGGATTGGATGCCTGCCAAAGGCCAAATTGATTCGTTACGTTATAGAAAAAAAAAAAAAAAAACAGTTTGTCTCGTTAAAAAATCTTTATAATTATATTTATTTATTTATTTTTCAAATTTAACTAACATAATAATTTATTAGTTAAATTAAATTTATTATATTGAAAAACTTTTACAATTATATTCACCTTATCTTTTTAATTTATCAATTACATTAAGTATTTATTTAAATTCAATTAAGATTATTATAATTATATGACAACTATTTACATATTATGTATATATTAGATGTATTTATCTTATTGTCATATCATTAAATTTTTTTGTTGATATAATTTAAATTTTAATTTAAATAAATTAATAATTATTTTAAAATATTATAAAAGAAAAATAAATTATAATCATTTATAATATTTAAACATATTTTTTTATTTTATTAATTTTTAAAAAATTATAACTTAAATTATATCAACAAATTTAGTGAAGTTATAATGAAAAGGAAATAAATTTATCACATGTTCCATAAACTGTTATTATATGGTTATATTAAAAATATATTTAATATAAATTAAATTTAACTAATAAGTTAGTCATGTTAAATGAATTAAAAAATTAAAATAAATATAATTATAAAAACTTTAGAGCAAATTAAATTTAACTAATAAATTAATATATTAAATAAATTTTTAAAAAATAAAATAACATAATCATAAAATTACTTTTATTTAGTCATGATAAAACAAAAACTCTAAAACAAGTAAGAATTCAATCTCTTTCTTTGTGTCGTGTCGTGTTCTAATGTTTAAATGTAATTATTTACATATTTAATTTTTTTTTTTTTAACAAAAATGACACTATGCCAAATTTACTCGACTGATTTCTAATCTTGATAATGTACTATGCTGACTTAGACTACTTGATAATGTAGACCCAAAAATAATAAAAAAAAAAGTAAGTTAATTGGGTAACTTCAAACCATATTATTCACTAATCCAAACTCCTTTTTTATATTAAATTTTTTTTTAATTAAATAAACAAAATAATCATAATTTAATTTCAAATTGAAGCAAAAACCTCACCTCTCTTACTTCAACGAAGAACCCTAAAATCAATCGGGGCATGAAATTGCAAAGGGATGACAGGAGATTGAAATTTTAAATCAACTTTGGATTGAAAAATAAAAATGTGTTAAGGGGTCACTGAAATTGCGTAGATGTTATGGAGCAAACAAATTATCAATAGGCAGCATAGACAGAACGCTGCGCGGTGGAGTGGAGTGGAGGAAAAATGTCAAATTCAAGCGCCTTGGCCAACGGATTGGCGGGTAGAGGCGACGGTATCATTGCTCAGATCTCACCCCTTTCAAAACGTGAATACGCTGTAGGAAATAGCCAAAACTTGGTATGGTTTTGCAGATCCTCCGAGTCATTGGAATTGAAGGTTTCTTCTCCTCAAAACCGTTGTTTCTCAAGGCATCTACCATTACTTTTGTTAAGCACGAAACCATTGGTGAATGTGACGAATCAGTTAAAGTCACTATTGAGTTTGGCGCTCTAACGACCTAAATGATTCCCAAAAGAAATGAGAGAAATTTAACTCTAAGTTCCATTGATTTAGTCTTATGATTTTTATGCTCTTGTTGGCAATTGTCAAATTTGAGAAATTTACCTCAGTCACTTGAGTTTCTTCTAAAATTCTTAGAAGATGAAATCAATAATCTAACTAATGATTATCTCAAGACAAAATCTAAATATACTCCCTCGATTCCAAATAATCTAAAAGCTAACCTTTAACACTTGGTTGAGCAAGAAGGGTGGTAGTTTGTAAGAGAAAGTGAAACTAATGGACATAGTATATAGCCAAGAAAAAGCTAGTGAAACTAATCAACATGATCCAAATAAATCAAATTAGTATAAGACTTCCTTTAGAGAGTAGGCAAAACATGAATCAGTTGCTCAAATAGTATAGATGTATTGGTTTGGTTGTACCAAAGATATGCCAATTTTGAATATTGATATATTGGTGCACAAACTACCATTAAAACTGAAATGCAAGCCTATAAGACAAATGTTTGGAAGGATGAAACTTGATGTCAAGAAACAACTAGACATGGGCTTTTTTCAAGTGGTAAACTATCCATTGTGGGTAGTCAATATTGTGAGCTAGCCCAGGTTATGTCGTGAACTTACTCCTTAATCTTATGCACAACCTTGAATAGGCTTACTCAAAACAGAAGAATCATCTTATTTTATTCGGCCTAATGCAAAGTCCATTTGTTGTCAATGCATTCTAAAGATTGTTGGGCTTAAGGCCCAATTTCACACATTCATTTAGCTAAAAAATAAATAATAATGATAATAACAAGGATTTATTTACATTGCTAAGTAAGCTTTAGGCTTAAGTTAAATGTAATTCACCTTTCATAACTAACGGATCTAATGTGCCAACCAACCTTGATAATCAATAATACATTTTTCTTTTTCTTTTTGAATTTTATCAAAACCCTATACTAGCAACCCATTACTATGCCAATGGCCCATCATGCCCATAAACCTTTAAGTTTATCTTTTAAAAAGTCTTGGTTAGCCTATGAGTTCTTAAAACCTATAAGCCAAATACTTGTCCAACTTATCTCTAACTAACTAGAATTAATAGTCAACTTGTTATACTTATCTTTGAGTAGCCAATAAAAAGAAAATAACGATAAAAGAGTCTATTTTCAATTGACAAATCACATGGTAGCTCATGACCACTTGAAGAAGCTTTAAGAGGGTTTACTTTCTCATATATAAAAAAAAGTAAGAAAAACAACAATAGTGATATAAACATATAAGGTCCATTTAAATGACATCGAAAGCATTTTTGTGATTCATAGACCTACATAGCTTTGAAAACAAATAAAAGCTAATTATAAACACGTTTCTAGATTGCTAAAAGCTTATAAATGTGATAGTAAGTAA
Organism: Ceriops tagal; assembly: GCA_021533255.1. NCBI lineage: Eukaryota > Viridiplantae > Streptophyta > Magnoliopsida > Malpighiales > Rhizophoraceae > Ceriops > Ceriops tagal. The sequence goes on along the minus strand of CM038611.1, from coordinate 264,010 downwards.
TCACCATTGTAAACTACCATATAGGAAGCCAAAAAAATAAAAGGTAAAAAGCACTTATCTTGCCAAAATAATTGTTGTTACTATCATAAAGGCTAATCTTATACCACTTTTAGTTTGTTACAGTCAAATTTAGACATGTTAAAGCATTACAACCTCATATGACAACAAAAAGGACTAAAAAAAAGTCAACATTACATTTTAAGCATTAATTCAATTTTATAGTAATATATTACAATGTTATACTTATTTTTAAATGTATGTGTAAAAATAGAATTTGAAAAATAAAATTTGTTAAGTGGTGTCAAAAAATAAAAAGGGAAAATATGAATAAACACAAAAATGAAATTTAATAAACATAAATAAGCTAGAAATAAACAAAAAAAGTGGCTAGTCAAATTCAATTAAGCAGAGTTAACTCAATTAAACTTAGTCAAATCAAGTTAGCTTGGTCAAATTGTGTTAAATTAGTGTTAACTTAGTCAAATTTGTTTAAACAAAGCTAACTTAGCCAAACTCGATCAAATCGAGCTGACTTGGTCAAACTTGAGTTAACTTAGTCAAACTTAGTTAGACTCAAGTTGACTTAGGCAAACTCGATTAAACCTGAGTTAACTTAATCCAACTTAGTTAAATTGGGTTAACTTGACCTATTGTATTCTTTACCATAAAACCTGACTTGAACTCAAGTCTAATAGCATTAATCCATCAGAAGTTCAAATTAAATCCTTATTATAACCATTTTTGTTTATTAACTTAGTACATTCTTGATAGAATCTCCTTATTTTATACGATTTAATATTTATTTTTATTATTTTTATATTAATAGACATAATTATCTTCATATTTATAGACAGTCAAGCATTATATATATGTGTAAACCTTATGGCTTATGAAGGTAAGTAATAAAAAGCATATTGAAACTTGTTAATAATTTAAAGGTCAGTTCCTTTAAAGTGATTATTAAAGGTTGATCCCCTCAAAGCATTTAATCCTTTATTTCTTTATTTTTGCTTCCCATCATTTGGTATCAAAGTAGTATTTTTAGAGATTTTGCTTTTGTCTTAAATCTCCAACACTACAAAAAAAAATCATTTATTTCATACTCTTCACCCGACAATAAAAGAAGAATCTTAGCATTATTAATTTGCAGCTTTACACCATGTCTTTACACAAGTTATTGAATTTTAATGTTAGAATCTTTTATGCTAAAGAATCTCAACCAAATAATCCTAGCTATAGCAAAAAATTAGTTGGAAGACAATCCTTTTGGATTTACTAATAAACAAAAAGAATTAGGGAAATCCTCTAGAGGTGTTGACTATGACTATACACAACCACATTTAAGGATGAAATTTTCTCATTTGGATAAGAATGATCCTGTAGGTTAGATTTTCAAAGTTAAAAAATACTTTTGTTTTCACTGTATAATAGAGTACCTTAAGGTGGAAATTGTTTTTATTAAGTTAAAAGGTAATGTTATCTAATGATATGATTGGTTTAAAACTTGTATTAAAGTTTCAACTTGAGCTAATTTCACTAAATGTCTTTTTGGGTGTTTTGAGCCTTCAAAATATAACAATGTTAATAGAGAGCTCACAAAAATTCATCAGACATTAACCATTTTGGAGTTTTAAAATCGTTTCAAGTGACTCGCCGATTGAGCTAAAGATTGATTAAAAAGCAGTTAAAGGACTTAGTGACAAAAGCTCTAGAAAATTCTAAGGCTATTTTAAAAGTTTTCAATGTGATACCAAAGCTAATCACTTATCTTTATATGTAAGATGATAGATAAGGTTTAAAACATGAAAAACAAAACTTGGAACCCATGATATAAGTCTAAGCCATATGACCAAGATAAGGAAAGATGTAATTTGCATGTTAAGTTGTATTAAAGGGTTTATTTTTATTTTAACTAGCTAGATTTTAAGTTAAGGTAGAATATACTTGTAAAAAGGCTTAACTTCTTGGGTTTATTTAGGCTTATAGGTTTGGTTGAGTATTAATACATTAACTAGGGTTTTTACTTTAACTTTTATACCTAGTTGTCATTAGTTGTAATTTTTTAAGGATTTCTACATCAATGTAGATTTTTATTTCTTAATTAAAGGGATTCTCTATAATTAAAGTTTTTCCTATATAAGTATGATAAAAATTCCTTTTCCTTATAGAATCGTAATGTTTACATACCTGTATAAAGCCTGCAACTACATAAAATGAAAATGAATAATATTAAGCTATTTTCAGTAAGTTTTGCTTCACTTTCTTATATTATTGGAAGAATACCTTGTTTTGACTTATCAAAGGAGTGATCAACCTTTATAGCATGGATTTTTATAACTTAGTTTTCTTAAGATTCTAATCTAATCAATCCAATTAGTTTCTTAACTTTTTGAGGTGTGCTTAATAATTTGATTCAAGGGTTCTCAGGGCAAGTTACCTAGTGGGTTCTTTATCATTTGGTATTAGAGTCTTGATACTAGAAACAAGTTGTGTATCCTTTATCCATCTTTGTTTAATACTTTTTTTTGTGATTTATTCATTCTTTGTATTTTATTACTTAATTCTTCTTCTTTGTTCTAATTAGCTTCTTTCTTTTAAAGTTATGTTAATTATGTAGGTGATTAATTTGATTAAATAAATAAATAAAAAAAAGAAAGAAAGAAGGAAAGAAAAAAAGAAATACCAAAAAGTTATGTTTGAGTTAAGTAGTACATTTTGATTTTTGTAAGTTGTTGTGTACATTTATAAGGTTGCAAATTTGATTTTTAATTCTTTCTAAGTATAAAATGAATATCTTGAGTTTTTTTTTTAAAAGTTCTAATTTTGAGATTTGTTACCATTTAACAAATTGCTCTTTATGATTTATTGATCTTGAATCTTTTAAGAATATAAAAAGGGTTGACTTGAGTGAAAAAAGGTAAGAGTGGTGAGATCCTCATCAAGAAAAGCTAAAATAAAGTAAATCATGAGTGATAATAATCCAATTTAAAGGTAAACAAGTGAAGGAGTGTATAAGGAACAAATTTATTTTAATTACTAACATGTTTCTACAAGTTGTAAATATGAATAGTGAAAGAGAACAACATAATATAGGCATAAAGTTTTGGAAGAAGGTTGTTATTGAGCAATTTAAGATGATAAATGCAATGCTGAATGATTTATAATCACTTAATAAATCCAAATCTTTTAAAAGGCATATGATTGAAGAAGAAGAAGAGGAAAAATTATATTGCGAAGAATCAAGCTTTAGAAAAGCAACAAGTTTGTTTCCAAAAAAGATAACAATTTGGGTAGTATAAAGATGAAGATTCTAGTATTTCAAGGAAAGAATGATCATGAACTTTACTTGAAATGGGAAAGAAAGGTTAAGAAAGGTTGAGTATGTATTTGATTATCTTAATTATTTTGAGGATAAGAAAGTAAAGTAAGTAATTATGGAGTTCATTGAATATACAAGCATTTGGTAGAACTAATTAGTGATAAATAGGAGAAGAAATAATGAAAGTTTAATTCAATCATGAGAAAAGATGAAATTGGTAATATGCAAATGATTTATACCTACCTACTACCATAAAAACTTCCATAAAAGTTGTAAGAGTTAGTTTAAGGGTCCATGAATGTGAAGGACTATTATAAAAAGATGGAGATAGTTATGATTAAAGTTAATATAAAGGCAGATCAAAAGGTTATCATGGTAAGGTTTATTGGTAGTTTAAACAAGAACATTGCTAATGTAGTGGATTTGTAACATTATTTTGAGATAGAGAAACTATTACATAAGGTTATTAAGGTAAAGAAACAAATTAAGTATACGGGTTTAAATTTGGTTTAGCTTCTAGTTCTACATTGAAGGTAATTTAGAAAAATACCAAATTAGTCTCTAAGTCAAAAGAAGATGCAAAACCAAAGATTTGGTTGCTATCTCTAAAGGTAAAATAAAAACCAAATCTTCTTATAAATCTTGTGATATTAAGTACTTAGATGTCAATGGCATAAACATATTACTTCTTAATATCCAAATAAATGAGTTATGATCATGTTGGAGAATAGTGATATAGAAAGTATTAGTTCAATTAATAATAATATGTCATCATTGAAGGATTGTTTTGATGTTGATGTTGATGTTGAAGAAACTGTTCATAAAGATATGCTAGTTGTAAGGCATGCATTAAGTATCTAACCTAAGGGTGATAATGATAATGAGTAACATAAGAACATTTTTCATAGAAGATGCTACGTTAAATACAAGGAATATAACATAATTATTGATAATGGAAATTATATTAATGTTACTAATACTTTGTTGGTAGATAAGTTAAATCTAGATACCTTAATGCATCTTAAATCATATAAGTTATAATAGTTAAATGATTATGGAGAAATTAGAATAACCAAGTAAGTTTTAGTTACTTTTTCCATTAGAAATTACAAGGAAGAGGTTCTTTGTAATGTAACACCAATCCATATTGGTCATATACTTTTTAGCTAATCATGGTAATTTAATAGAAAGGTTATTTATAATGGCCATAAAAATAGATACTCTTTTGTAATTAATAATCAGGCTACTAAATTAACTCCTTTCAAACCTTTTAAAACATATGAAGATTAGATTAAGATAACAAGAGAGTGTAAAATGAAAAAAGAATAAATGAATGAATAAGAGAAAAAAGAAAAATAAAGAGAATAAGAGGTCAAAGGAAAAGAGAAAATGTGAGGCTAAGGGGAAAAATTCAAAGGAAAAAGGGTGAGGTCGAGAGAAAAGTGTGCAAAAAGTAGAGAAAAGGAAGAGGGTGGGTATGTTTACTAGGAAAAGTGAGGTTAAGAGTGATATGATCGTAAAACAGTAACTACTTGTACTTATATATAAAGATGTTTATTTTGTTTCTAATGACCTTAACATCTTTATGCCTAAAATGGTTGTTTTGTTATTGTAGGAGTTTAAAGATTTATTTCTCAAAGAAATTCCTTATGAATTACTTCTTTTAAGAGGAATTAAGTACCAAATAAACATCATATCTAGTATTGTCATACCAAACTAACCTACTTTTAAATCTAATCTTGAAGAAATCAAAAAGATATAAAGGCAAGTGGATGAGTTAATGCAAAAGGGATTTGTAAGGGAAAGTCATAGCCTATGCTTGATTTTTGTCATCCTAGTTTCAAAGAAAGATGAAACATGATGCATGCGTGTGGATTGTCGAGTCATCAATAAAATCACTATAAATTATAAACATCTTATCCCTATGTTAGATGATATGCTTAATGAGTTACATGGTTTATGTGTGTTTTCAAAAATTGATTTAAAGAATGGCTTACTATTGAATTCACATGAAAGAGGGAGATGAATGAAAGATAACATTTAAAACTAAATATGGATTATATGAGTGGTTAGTAATACTTTTTGAATTAACTAATACACCTAGTATATTTATAAGGTTAATGAATCATGTTTTATGTGCTTTCATAGGGAAATTTGTGGTAGTTTACTTTAATGATATTTTAGTTTATAAAAAAATTTAGATGAACATGTGAACCACTTGCATGTTATGTTTTATGTGTTAAAAGAGAATCGATTGTATGCTAATTTCAAAAAGTATACATTTTGCATGGAATTTGTTGTGTTTCTTGGCTATGTTGTTGATTCACAAGATATTAGTGTGGATGGAGAGAAGGTAAAAGTGATAAGGGATTGGCTTACACCTAAGAACACGAATGAGGTATGAAATTTTCATGGTTTAGCAAGTTTTTATTAGAGGTTTGTTAAGGATTTTAGTTTTATTGCTACACTTTTGAATGAATTTATTAAAAGGAATGTTATTTTTAATAGGATGATATGCATAACTGGGCTTTTGTTATCTTGAAAGAAAAGCTTACTAATGCATCTTTATTATGGTTTTTAAACTTGATAAAACTTTTAAGGTAAAATGTAATGCATTTAAAATAAGAATAGGTGTTGTTTTAATGCAAGATTCCAAATCAATTGCTTATTTTAATGAAAAGCTAAGTGGGGCAGCCTTGAATTATCCTACTTATAACAAAGAACTTTATGCATTAGTATGAATTTTTCAAACATGGAAACATTATTTGTGGTCAAGAGAATTCACCTTTCATAAGAGATTAAAGTTCTTGAAATCCCAAAGTAAGCTCACTAAAAGACATGCTAAATGGTTAGAGTTTATAGAAATGTTTCCTTATGTGATCAAGTACAAACATTGAAAGGAAAACGTTGTTATTAATGTATTGTCTAGGAGGTACGCATTACTTATTTTTTTGTATACTATTTTAGTTGGTTTTGAATTACTTAAAAGCTTATTGCTAATGATTTTAATTTTTAGCTAAATATGAAATGCATATGATAAGTGTTTGTTTAGTGTTTTTTATAGAGATAAAGGGTTTTTATTTAAAAGAGATAAATTATATGTGTTTATTTGTTCTATTTGTGAGTTGCTTGTTAGGCAAACTCACAAGAGTCATATAATGGGGCACTTTAGTGTGCAAAAGTCTCTAGATATATTGAATGAGCATTTTTATTGGCCTAATATGAAACATGATGTGCAATTTGTTTGTGATGAGTGCATTACATGTTTACAAGTAAAGGTTAAAGTTAAATTGCATGGCTTGTATACACCTCTATATGTGTTTAACCAACTTTAAATTAATATTTCTATGAATTTTGTCTTAGAATTACCGCGGTCTTAAAGTGGTAAAGATAACACATTTGTTGTTGTTGATAGGTTTAACAAAGTAACTTATTCTATTACATATTTTAAGATTAATGATGCAACATATATTGCTGATTTGTTTTTTGAGGAAGTGGTGCATTTGCATGGTTTGCTAAGAACTATTGTTAGTTATAGAGATGTTAAGTTCTTAAGTCATTTTTGACATAATATATGAAATAAATTAGGAACTAAACTCTTATTTCTATTGTTGCACATCATTAAATGGATAAAAAACTAAAGTAGTTAATAGGATACTTACTATTTTATTATATACTATCATTCAAAAGAATTTAAGGCAACAGGAAAAGTGTTTGCCATATGTTGAGTTTGTTTATAATAGGTCTCTTCATTCTATTACTTCTTTGTTACCTTTTAAAGTTATTTATGGTTTTAATCTTTTAACTCCTTTGAATATTTATTTTTACCTACTAATAAACATGCTAATATTGATGGTAAGAAAAAGGTAGAATTTGTGAAGGATTTACATCCCAAGGTTTAGGCTAACATTGAAAGGAAGAATGAGCAACATGCTAAGCAAGTTAATAATGGGCGTGTGAAGGTTGTCTTTGAACATAGTAATTGGTTGTGGGTGTATATAAGAAAGAAATGGTTTTATCTGTAAAGAAAGTCTAAATTACAGCCTTAGGAGATGGACCTTTTCAAATCTTGGAAAGAATTAATGATAATGCTTACAAGTTAGATTTACCAAGCAATTATAACAATGTTAATGTTACTTTTAATGTTATTGTCTTATCTTGGTTTAATTTAGGTAATTTGAGGATGAATCTTTTTAAAGAAGGAGGAATGATGGAGAACGAAGTGTTAATCAAGTGCAACAAAATAAGTATTTTTAAAATTCTTTGCAAGAAATCAATGGTCCAATGACTAAGGTTAGAACAAAGAAGATGAAAGATGTTTGACAAGGCTTAATCATAAAGATGTATGACAAAGAGGTTGGCTCTAAGAGATTCCAAGGTTATTTTAAAAGTTTCCAATGAGACAACAAAAATAATCAATTATCTTTATATACAAGATGATAGACAAGACATAGAACTTGAAGAATAAAGTTTGGAGCCTATGTATAAGTCTAGGTCGTATAACCAAGTTAATGAAATACTTAATCTACATGCTAAGTTATATTAAAGGGCTTATTTTTGTTTTAGGTTGCTAGATTTTAAGTTAAGGCTAAATATACTTGTAAAAAGGTTTAACTTTTTAGGTTTATTTGGAATTGTAAGTTTAATTGAATCTTAATTCGTTAGTTAAGATTTTTATTTTAACTTTTATGCCTAATTGTCATTAGTTTTAATCTTTTAAGGATTTCAACATCAAGGCAAATTTGTATTCTTAAATTAAAAAAATCCTTATAATTAAGGTTTTTTCTATAAAAGTACGTTAAAAACACATTTTACTTATAAAATTGTGATATTTATATGTTTATATAAAAAGTACAACTATGTAAAATAGGAATGATTAATATTGAGGTGTTTTCAATAAGTTTTAATTTGCTTTTCTGTATTTTTTAAATAATACATTATCTTGACTTATTAAAGGAGTAATTAACCTTTGTGTTGTCTTAAAATTGAAACTTTTAGGATTTAGTTTTCTTAGGATTTTGATATAATCAATTTAACTTATTTTTTAACTTTATGGGATATGTATAACAATTTAATTCTAGAATTTGTAAGATAAGTTACTTATTAAGTTTTTTTATCAAATACCTTCTTATTTTATGCTACTAAATAATATAAAAATCTTGCAAAAATTGTGACTTCTAAGGATAAAACTCAATTCTCATGCTAGAAATTGAGTTTAAATTTTTATTGATTTTGATTTTTTTGTTGATTGGTTCCGATCACTAGACCAACTCTCACTATTTTTTTTTTCAACCAAAACGAAAAACATCTTTTCATTTGAAATTTTAAAATTAAATTTTGGAGTAACTCCAACTTAATTTTTTTTAAGTTCTTCAAATTTTTTTTATTTCTAAATAATAATAATAATAATAATTAATTAAAATTTTAAAATTTTAAATTATTATTTTAAAAATTACTTTGATACAAAAAAATGGGATTATTATAAAAACATATAAGATCTTTCTCAAATTACCTTAAAACAACATATTTTAGTTAAAAATATCATATCAATTTTTTTAACTCTAATTTCACTCTTTATTGCATTAATATTTTTGAAATCATAGTATGTAACTTATAGGAAAATATAATAAAATAAAATAAAATAAAGCATCAAAGCAAAAATAAGTATAAAAAGTATAATTAATTTTGAAATCATAGTATTGTCATCTATAATACACATCTAGGTTAGTTTTGATTTCTACTAAAAATAATTTAGGTCTAAAATTTCAAAGAATTTTAATAAAATATATTAGATTTTACTAATTCAAAGATCAAGGAGGTTCTTTGAATCAGTGATTAAAAGTGTTTCAATTACACCTTAAAAGAATGGCAACGATTCTAATATCATGATGATAATTCAAGATAGAAAAACTTGGATTTAATTCAAGCATTGCACGAGCCAAACGAATGATGGGAACAAATCAGATGGGGCATCCTGCAAACATTGTTTGCATTTTTGTTATTGATAACTTGACGATGTAGCAATTACTTAGTAAAACAACGACCCATTCATCAACAGACCCACTTCAAATCTTAATTTCTTGCATCGGGTCCCTCCCGACAAATCATACCTAGTACCAGTGTTCCAATTCAGTTGGCTTTTTATTTTGTAAGCGAGTGTTCCAATTCAGCCGTTATTATTTAATTAATTTGCCTAAATAAGAAGTGGGTCGGCAAAGGTCCCGCACAGACGCCCGGACCCTGGTTCACCCTTATCTTCTGCCAGTGTTCTGCTTCTTCTAATCGAGTTGTTCGGTAAAAGGGTGCGGTGCCACCATTAATCGTTTGCCCAACAAGGCGACCCTCGTCTGGAGATTGAACTCTTCAGCACATCTGGCTCCTAAACAGCCCAGCAATGGTCGTCAAAGACGAGTAGCCCCTGCCGCGGCCGCCTTCAAGTTGCCGGGCACGTTTTTGGGTACTATGAGTGGCATACTGTTTCAGCAGCCGCTGGCATCCCATTGCCAATCCTGTTCCCTTTTCCATATCAATAATTCCAATGGTGCAAGAAATGATAAGGGCAGAAGCATCAGCTTTGTCTATGGGGAGCAGCATGGATATTCTTATGGTTATGGTGATTGGTCTCCAAAATTGCTTAAACTCCTACCTCTTTCTCATGCTGCTGCTTCTTCTGCTGGTGCTCCTGCTCATGACTCTGGTACCAAAGTTACACATGTGCTTTTATACTACCGGTTTTGCCTTTCCTCCATTCCCTTTCCCATTTACCTTCTTTCAGGTGTTCTTGTTATTTAGTTTAAAGACTGAGACTTTTGTGCTGCAAGTTATTTATGACAGAGTGCATCTGCAGGGCAGTCATTGGACTGGAAATCAAAGCGGGAAAATAAGAGAATTGCTGGCATAGACCAAGATGAATTATTGGATCCTGCGCTTTTGGCTGATCCAGACAGCTGTTTTTGTGAGTTTAAGGGCATCCATATACACTATAAGGTTTGCAGTAATGCAGAATACCAAGTGCATAGCCAGGCTGTTGGTGTTATGAATAGGAAGCTCGACCTTCCTATCATTTTATTACATGGCTTTGGGGCCTCTGTTTTCTCATGGAGTCGAGTTATGAAGCCCCTGGCACAACTGGTTACCACTTCCAAAATTCTTGCCTTTGACAGACCAGCCTTTGGATTGACCTCCAGGATTGATTATTTGGCGCGATCTGGATCCCCTGGCGTCAACACTAGACATGCATTGAATCCATACTCCACAGCTTTTTCCACTCTTGCTACCTTATACTTTATTGATTTCTTGGCAGCTGACAAGGCAATTCTCGTGGGGTATGATCAACTTCAAACTATGCTATTGCCCTTAACAGCAGTCTTGTTCAGCTTCATATATCTTTTGCCTCAATTCTCAAAAATAAAAGTAAAGCCTAAAACCAATGATTTTATATTAAGTTGTTGGTCTTCTCTTGTTAAACTGTCCTAGCTAAGATGTGTGATAAAGATAGCTATGAAAATGAGATGGTAATAGATTAGGATCATTGTTATGGTTCATGTCTGAGATCTCCATTTGCTGATCCAGAGTTTTATACAATCCCATTTCATCTCTCAACTATATTCTCCTGTTTATTGTGGGGAACATATGGCTTTATCAATCACACATATTGAACTAGCAAGTAGGCGCAGATGTCCCATCTGTGCTAAGTTTCTTAGCTTCTCTAAATTGATTTTTGGATTCCCTTATTTAAACTGCACCAGCACTTTAAGTTTTTTTTTTTTTTTTTTGCTTTTAGGAATCATTTTTATCCCCAACCTATCATTGTTGAATGATCATCTCTTTCTGAACCTGTTAAAAAATTGCCATTCCAGGCATTCTGCTGGTGCTCTTGTAGCAGTTGATTCATATTTTGAAGCTCCAGATCGCGTTGCTGCTCTAATCCTTGTTGCCCCAGCAATATTTGCCCCATTTTCTGTTCATAAGGTTGTGAAAGAAAATAAAATGGGAAAAGATAAAGTTGTTGAAGGAGGAGGCATATCAAATCCAAATATATTTGGAAAGCCATTTATCAAGCTTCTCAAAACTTTAGCAAAGTTTGCTAATTTTATTGTTCAAGCAATGATGAAAGTGGCAAAGGGTATGACAAATATGCTGAATTCTTTGTATAAGAAAACATTGTCAGCTATCTTGTGCTCTGCCCTAGGTGTGATGCTGGTATGAAAATTCTTTCTGGATGACCTCTAAGTAACCAATTCCATCTGTATCTATCATTTGTTGATTCAGTTAGTTTTGTTGACCTGCTTGAATAAAAATCAACGAATAATACTACTTCAAGTTCTTAATTCAAAAGTTTCTAGTAACTATTTGTGCATAAAAGACTTTATTAAACACCTTATTTTGTTGCATCTTTTTTAGTAGTATTGCTTTCTTTTCTGGTCAGATTTAGGGCCCACATTTTGGTAGGAATTTGCGGGAACTAAAGTTTGAACCCCTATCCTCCCCCACATGAGCTTTGCTCTGGTGGCCAATCAAGCTAGGCTAGTTGGTTGTACTATTATTATTTTGATGTTGCATTGGTTTAACATGCATGTTTGTGAATGCCCACTGCCTTAAATATGTTGGGCAAAACATAGCTTGCTAGGCTGCTTATTTGGACTGTGGGGATCATAATGTTCAAGTTTTCTCATCTGTTTTAACTACAATTTGCTCTACATTTTTCCCAGGTAAGGATGGTGATTGATAAGTTTGGTATAACAGCAGTAAGGAATGCATGGTATGACTCTAATCTAGTCACTGAGCATGTTCTGGATGGTTATACAAAGGTAAATTATCTTGCTTTTTCTTGCTTTACATTGGTTTGGCAAAACATAATGAAATTCTGAATTATGTTGCTCTTCCTTGTTTTGCATTTGTCTAACACAAATGCAAATGAATTTCTGAATTGAGAATTACCTTAAATGATATTCGTTTGATATTGCCTGCAAAACTCTTACTTAAATTAACAATGCAGCCATTGAGGATTAAAGGTTGGGACAAGGCTCTCACTGAATTCACTGCGGCAACACTTGCGAATTTAGAGTCAGAATCAAAGCCACCTATTTCAGAACGACTTCACAAAATCTCATGTCCTGGTAGTCTCACCTCTTTAATGGTTCTAATGTGTTTCAATTTTCCCTACTATAAAATGTTGCAAGAACTTAGAGACAATAAATGATGTTATAATCCCAAAATGGTGTTCAGAACGAGTGCTATTTCAGTTTCTAATTCATGCAATGTGCGTTAGCAACCTCGGGTCCATCCGTTGGCTGTGCAGACTGTCCAACTCAACCAACTAAAGCTTAAACTTTCATATGGTTTTTTGAAATGCTGCCTGGCCAACTGGGATAGGAGACTTTTAAGACAACATCCTGGGAAATCGAATTCATGATTAGAATCCTTTGCTATTAGTCATATGGATGATAGTTCATCAAATTAGTTGCCTAACATTTCATTCAAGTCATGAACCCTACATTTGCTTTATTCCCTATTGTTAATTTTAATGTGAATGTAATGGTGATGGTTGCTGTTTTGTTGATGGAACCAAAGTTCTAATTGTTACGGGTGACTGCGACCGAATTGTTCCAACTTGGAATGCTAAGAGACTTATGCAAGCCATACCAGGAAGTCACCTTGAAGTAATTAAGCATTGTGGCCATCTGCCTCATGAAGAGAAAGTAGAAGAGTTTGTATCAGTTGTTGTCAAGTTCTTGCTATGTGCACTTGGTGATTCAAAGGGGCTGTCCTACCAGCAACAGGTGGTTTGAAGATATTTGTGCTTAATGGATCACTTTTATATTGGATGTGAAGGGGAAAACGGAACAGAATGAAAGAATGTGATTTGTAATGAGATCACTAGATTCAAATGATACGTAAAACCAGCTATCATTTTCTTTTTTTTTATGTTCTCTTTGGTGATTTTTTTTTTCCTTGCAAGTAAAGTCGTTGAGCATTGAACAAGACAACGAAGTTTATTTTGTAGCATTGCAATGTAGTTGTATGAAATTATATGTTCTCATTCTCTTAATCAGAAAGATCTATCGCTACTGCAAGACTAGGACCTTCTAAGTCTGATGGAATGGCAAATGTTGAAATGAGTCATCACGGTCACACTACCAGCACCAGCATCCAGAGCTCCAACACCTGCCCTTATAACGACAGGTGGTGTTACCTTTACTAGTACTTTTGGCCTACATTGGATGGTGGTGGAGTTCAAGGTGAAGGATAGTTGGGTCCCCCAGTTGGCTGGTGGCTTGTTCCGCCCAAAAATGATCAGACTAACCTGCTTGGTATGGCACTGGATGAATGTATGCTGAACGTCGGGCTAGAAGCAGTTCTCTAAGTTTGTGCTGACCCAACTTTAGTGAAGCTTCATAACTGTTGCCAAAAAAATCTGCAGCCACGATGACCATACAGAAAAAAGGCTTTGAACAAAGAATGTGCACATTGATAATTGAGGAATAAAGATTGTGTTACATGAGCATTTTTTCTGAGGTGAGTGGCTCAACATTTCAGACTCCGAAAGCTTTACCTGGATGGTGGTAAAGATGTTGCAACCTCCAATTCCAAAGTTCTATAAATACTTGCGGATCAAAAAACTGCAGCAAAGTGAGTCAGATGCAAAGAGATAGCTATAACAAAGCTGCACACTTTGAACATGATAATCAGTTGGTGCGACCCAAGCTTAAAGATTGTAACGAACTTAATTATGCAATGTATTGCCAATGCGTTAACCACATTTTTCCACCATTAATTTAATGCATAATGTAGATATTCAACTGGTTCTGAGGAACTTAAACAAGCACCTGCCAATAGTTGACAATAACCATGATGGCTGGCTAAATATTAGAATGACATGACAAGATTATAAGTACGAGTTGCACGATTACCTCAGTATTCTTTTGCAGCGAGGACTACAAGAGCTTGGCGAAGTATGAAATCTCAAGCTGCTACCACTGCCTACTTTATCTGTAAGATCAAATAAATAGGATCTTTAAAATAAATAATAAAATGGTCACTGACAAATTAATTTTTTTTTTTTTGCGATCTTAATGGTACCACTTGGATAAAATTTTATTCACAATCTAAGAACCTTGCATACGGAGTTAACGGAGAATTGCTTCTATTGTTTTCTCTGAAAGTCAAAGAAGTCATAAGGCCTTGCCAAGAGCATCTTTCTTTGTTCAATTTTTTAATGCAAACTCAATACAGTTACCAACATGTTTTGGTGACTTCTGTAAAATGATAGAAAGTTTAAATTCCTTGTAAATCAATCCATTATGGGTGAGTCCACCTAGTCCAATAATGTCGACAGCTCTCATTCGTATATGATGAGTTAGAATGTTCCAATCATTGCCTATAGGGATTCTCAACATTCCATTTTCATAAGCAATTTATACAAACAAATAAACCATGTAATTTGTGAGTATATTTGCACTTGAAAGCATATTTTATGCATTTATTAAGGATACATAATTGCTGCAATCATTAAAAAAAATGTGAGCTTTGTTATAATAAGTTTCATATCTTATTATGCCCTAAATAATAAATTTTCTTACATATGTTCATAATTATGTCTTATTCACCATAAATAAATATTGTTTGTTAATTGAAAAATATATATATAGAAAATAGCGAACAATAATAATTTTCATTTTATACTTACGTTTCTTGATTACAATATAACTACTTTCTTAGATATATTTTAGTATGTCAAATCATTCTTAATCAAAGATAATAAGGTCAAAAGTCACATAGGACACATTTTTAAAATAATTATAACTAAAGGAATTCACATAATAAATAAGTAAGGATTGATTCTTTTATTTCTCTTATTGGTCAAATGGCACACTTGATATGAAACAAGTGTTATGATGATCATTCTCTACAAGGAGCATATGTCATTCCATTTATTTTTCTTATAACATTGCTATGTGGATCTTAGTTTAATTGTTTGCAAGCATCTAATTTGATTTCTTTAAGTGACCCTTTCATTTATAAGTGTCAAAATGAGACCTTATATATGTTGGATCAAATATGTCAAAATGGACTAATTGTTGTGAAAATTTGACCTTAAAAGCTTTGCCATATAGTTTACAAATTGTTTTTCTAGCCATGTAACATTGGCCAGTGGGTAATACAATTATGGTAAGTAACCTCTCAAGCCTTTATCTAACTAATCTCTTAACATGCCAAACATTTACATCTACAATCTTATTGCTGCAGGATTAAGCAAAAATACCAATGGTGGACATAAGTGAATATCCAATTATAAACAAACCATCTGACAAATATCGAAGTATGAGAAATGTCATTTTAAATACTATAACATGACATTTGAAAACAAGCTTATAATATAGATATAGAAGAATAGGAATAAGAATAAGGATAAGTTTCCATTGAATTTTAAGAAATGCATAAAGAACATCAAGAAGTGACAAGGTTTGGTAATCTTACATTTCTAATTTGCAATTGTTAATCCCTTTTCCTTTTACTCTTGAATACTTCCTCATGCACACTTTCCTTGAACTAGCTTCGATTGAATGAAACTTCATATATACTCATCAATCTTTAAATACATGCTTTGTTACTTGGGTCAATAATGCATATAAGATTTGATTTAAGAAATAAATTGAGTTTTAGACATAAGCTAAACTATAACAAGAAAACTAAAAAAAGATAATTTTCATATTAGTGTATTAATGAGTAAAATGACTGTAGTATATTGGTTTTATCCTTTTCCTTGCTATTGCATTTCTAACAATAGTAAATTAAGCTTTTTTTTTTTTTGTGTGTTAGATCATTCCCTTTTCCTTTTTAAGTAATGTAAGTAATGCCAACACATTACTAAAAGCACCCATTGAACTAATTTAAATTTCAACTGTATTCGTTTATATAGTGTGTTTGTTGCGAGGCACTTTTCCTCAAGACTCGAATAACATCAGATATTATCAAAGGTCTTACCAATTTTATTATGTATTATTTTCACTCATATGTGCTTCCAATGTATTGTTATCAAAGGAATCAAATGAATGCCAATCTAGATTTATTCTACATTTATAAAAAGCATGATAAACTACTTTGAATTTGATTAATTAGCTTACATCATAAGCTATTGTCTCATATTATATGAATTCTCCTTAAAAAAGTTAAAGTTGATCATAAGGTTTCTTAACTTAACAGTTAAGATTCTTTAAACTTGTTTTTATGAGCCGATCACATGTCCTAGGAAATCTCATAAAACTTACTAATAAGTTCATTTTTCAAAATTTCAAGTAAAGTTATGCAAACCACACTTCATTTCTTTCATGCCATTTGAACCTTGTGATCTTGCCTTTACTAAATTGAGACACTCTTCTCAAAGACTAATTATAATGCTATTAATAATTTCTAATACTTTAGGCCCTTTAGACTTATTCTAATGTTATAATACCATATGTTGTGATTATTTCTATTCCACTTAGTCTCCTTACTAAGTTTGCTTATAGCAATCATAGTAGTCATCATTTGAGAAAATTACTTTAAAGCATTTGTTAATAACTAATCCTAGCATTCAACCATTTATTTTGCATCAATCTTGAAATATATTAATAGTAACTTAATAATAGTTATAGAATTAAAAGTTTACTACATTTTTAATCATCTTTTGTTATACCAATAATTGGTTATTTTAATTTATTTTAAATTATACAAAATTTAACTTTTTTAGGTGAGGATTCCTTGAATCCCATCAACCTAAGAACTCTTATTTAGAACAAATTCTTTTAATAATTTAATATTATGCATACTATATATGTGTTACAAATATTTCATAAAATAAGTACATATATTAATATGTAATTATAAACAATTGCAACCAACAAATAATTACATCCAAAATATCAAATGTGGAATAATATATGTGATTAAAGTATTGACTATTAACATCTTTTAAAAGGTATATTAATATGATATTTTATAAAGTTCATATGAGCACACAAGTGATATCTCAACTTTAACTTCACAAAAGATTGAAGTTTATCTTTCATAAATTATAAAATTTTCCCTTATTTGCCAAAAACTCACATATCTTGCATTTTGGAGACAAGTCAACAAGTAGTCCACTTTAAGATGCATTTGATATAATGTTTTTATATATTTCTAGCAACAACCTTGTAGCTTGAAAAGAATTTAAGCATATGAAATCTTCTTCATTAATGATGTAGTAATATTTTTTTTAAGTGATTAATTAGTGAACACTTGATTTTAAATGTGTTGTAACATTTATTAATGAGACTCATTTCCTTGTTTTGAAATTCTAAAAAAAAAAATTATTGTCTTTCAAAATTAATCACTTTCTAAATTTTTAATCTTTGTCATTTTAATGCACTTAAATTTATTTTTTTGGTTAATTAAATAAAGACCAAAATAGTACCGACAAAAAGAAAGTCTCTCTCTTTTTTTTTAATTTCAAAAAATATGATTTTATGACATACCCATTTTTTCCATAAAACCATAAGGCAATTGGGGTTGCACAATTAGAAAAGGCATGTAAGACTGGTATAGATGTAGTTACTATTCATCTTCTTTCTCATATTTTCCAAATTGGAATGCTTACATATAAATTTTCGTGACCGAAAACTTGTAAATATGTGAGAAACAATTTTTACCCTTTTGTAGCCTGAAAGAAAACAAAAAAGATAGATGAACGAGGCACAAACAAGATTGAACAGATTACTTCCATGCCCGAATCAACCCTTTTAAGCTTTAATACCAGTGTAGAACATAGAAGGTTATTTGTGCAAATAACTCGTCTCTTAGCCTATAGTTTTCTCTATCTAATTTGCTTCCCAAATGTTGAAAGCATTCAAAGCAAATCAAGCAAATTTCATGGTTTGCAAGGTGCCAGTTATGTCAAAATTTTAGATGTCAATGTATAGGTCATATAGTTAAAAAAATAATAAATAATATATAAGTGAGGTAAATAAATAAATAAATTTAATATTTTAAAATTTTGAATTAAAATGTGATACCAAATTTATAAAATTCATTGCTTTATTTGGACTATTCAAATTTTATAATTTGTTTGTATGATAATATGATTAGTCTCTCTCGATTCTTTAAATCTTAAGCAATTAAAAGGGGATTCAAAAAACAGAAAATAATTGAATGACAAGTGAATTAAGATCATCAAATCTTGTTATATTTTGCTCTATTTCGTTGATTCATGCCTTCGAATGTTATTCTTGGTTGATATTAAAAATGTAGATTTAAGAGCACGAATTTGAAGAGAAGATATTCAAAAATAAAATAAAATAAAATAAAATAAACAATAGGGTTGTTTAGGAATCTTTTGATATGAATCTTTTATTGTAGACATGTACATTTTTAAGGATGAAAGATGAGGATAAGTTCTTCTTAATAGTCCTTGAAAAGAAAAAATAAGGTATTTTCTTAACAAAATAGATAATCTATGAAAATTTTAAGTTTAACCTAAATTCTTTTAACCTCTTAATAGTTTTTTTTTTGTTTTTAAAATTTTTTTCTAAATTTGAGAATTTTACCACCTCACTAAAAATAACCTCTAAAATAAAACAACAATTTTTTTCTTATTTAAGCAAATACTATATGACATATAGATAGTTTGGTTTCATCATCATCGTCATCAAGAAGAAGAAAATGTAATAGAACTAATAGCCAAAGTACCCAGGAAACAAAGATACGTACAATTTGTGGGAAAATTGGAAAGAATCTCAGATTTCCCATTTGAGAAAAGGTCCCATTAACAGTGGAACCAGTGAAACTTTCCAATCTCACTGAATTTCCCAGAACTTAGGAACAGTCCTTGTGTACACCATTGTAGTAGAGCCCAGCAGGTCATCTGAAAATCCACATGCTCTGAAGAAAGACCTGGGTCAATTGTTTTTTTTTTTTTAAGACAAGCAACCCTGATTAACATTTACTTCCTAGCCATGTTTTCAACCCATGCAATACAAACGTGAATTTCGCAAGCACTTTTTCCTCGGGGTTTTTGATTCCTGATTGCCCCCACCAAAAATTAAAAAAAAGCGTGAATTTCGCAAGCACTTCTTGGAATATAATTTTTGGTCTCCCGTCGTAACCCTTGGCTGGCTGATCTAAATGGTTTGACAGTCAAATGCCTAGCCAACTCATTATAACAAACTTCTCACAATACTTTCCGATCTACTCAGACTTCTGTTTGCTTACCTCTCCTTGGCGGAACAAAGGGCTGAAATGTCATATATCTCTTTATTTGTGAGGATTCTGGGACGCAAGGAAAACAAAACAAAACAGAGGCCTGAGTGTTGGGAACCAGTTGAGGAAAATGAAACATAAATTGCATAAAATTCTCCAGCAACTACATGGACAAAGATCACAAAACATGATGATAATATTAGTAGAGCTTGTTGGGAAGGAGCTGGATGCACGAGAGACGGCTATCAAGGCATTATCAATTTTTAAGACAATTATGTAGAGCCCATTGACAAACCATCATCGATCAGTCGATATTCACAGTGGAGGATCAGTATATGGCCAGACGAAGATGAGACAAAAGGACGATTACGTTGCCACGGGAGGGGTCCAGGATAGGATTTGGTAAATTCTCAAGCAATACAGAGAGAGAGAGTGAGTGTTTCAATGAACATTTAGATTTGTTTAATTAAGGAAATATAAAAAGAGAGAGTTGACTGACTAACCGTACAATTCTTTTAACAATCATCTTGCCAATCCCCATTCCCCGTAGTGAAGGTATAACCTGTTATGGCAGGAGGAGTGGGCACCGAAAATCAATTATACAAATGCATCCCAGTTAACTTGAAGATAATAGCAAGGAAGAAATTACCATGACATCGTGGATTGAGGCGGTCAATCCGAGATCAGAAACGGCACGCCCAAAGCCCACGAGCAGGCCATTAGAGGGCAAAACCAAAGGAAGCGGCAGAGGCATCACTCTCCGGAACAAATCTCCCAAACCCACCATCGAAGAAGAAGAAGAAGAAGAAGAAGGATTAGAAGGGTATTCTTGTTTCGCTTGATTGTCGCTTGGTAGATCTTGCGGATTACAGAAGACGGATACGACAACAGGGCTGTAGGCGAGAGCAATGCAAAGTTTCTTGATATCAACAGCTGCTTCCTCTTGTTCTTCAACTAACAGTATTCTTCTTCCGACCTGGGTCTGGTCAAGCTTTGGGAATCGATGGCAGGAGTGATTACAGGTGCGGTACAATTCTCTCAGAGCTTTGGGCTTCACATGAGATGGGTTTGTGGATATGTAAATGGGTATCGTGCTTGATGATGATGATGGGGATGACGATTTAAATCTTCTCTTAGAGATTGTCCATCTTATTTCCATGGTCGCGCTGCCATATCCACAACTTCTTCCCTTCCGCTTCAGCTGTGCGAACGCAGAAGTAGTAATAGGAAGCTCCATGTACCCACTTGTCTGTCCGATACAGCGACACACACTCACTTTCTTTACCGGTGACCAAACTTATCTGCCCAATTGAACGATAGAAGTAGATAAAGGGGCGGAGATAAACGCTGACATGAGCCTTGGGAGGGTGTTAGTACTTTATATATATATATATATATATAATTAAAATATATTATATTGATAGATAAAAAAAAAAAGTCAAATGTTGTATGGATAGTTATTAGTAGTTAATAATTTAAATTTAAATTTTAACGTAAAATTTAATATTCATAAAAATTAAAATAAATCTTAAATTATCGTATAGTAATTTTGTTCAAACTAAATTTGGAAAAACGTTTTTAGATTTGGAGCTAAGAATTTGGGAGAAAATTGAAAAAAAAGAGAAATAAAGAGAGATAATTTAGACGAGAGACAAAGTAAATCATACCATAGTTCTCTTTTTTCTTTTCTTTTTATAATCATCCACTTCACTTTATACACTTGTCTAGTAAGTACAATAATATAGAGCAACAATAGAATATAACTTAAATGTAGCGTTTTGTATATTACGTTTATATTTATGATGATGGACCTAACAGTAATGGTATAACAAAAATTTAAATCCTCTTTAGAAAGGCTTTGTTTCCTTATCTAGCATGCATCGTTCCTAACAAATCCTTGCTATGTAGAGTATCATTATCATGTCCTTTCTTAATTAAGATTGGAGCATAAGTTTGATGTCTTTCCTACTGTGATAAAAGATTTTCTCCTTCAAGCTTCTACATTCAGCTAAGATCCTTTCTTCAATATTCATGTCATCAGTTAGTGTATAGGATATGTTGAAAGAATTGTTCTAATTTCTTTCTATATCACCATGCTGAAGCTGTCTAATTTGTTGCAAAATTAACTTGTTGAATTGTGCCTCTACTTAACAAGAGGTAATGTTCTTAGGCACATTGTTGGTGGAAGCAAGCTACCAATGGGAGCCACTGAAAAGGGTAAACTAGTTACGATCCTTTCCAAGACTTGTTGACTATTACTAAAGGATTATTAAAAGCTACTTTTCTATTGCATCTTAACTAACTGAATTGTTAAAAAAGAATAGAATATGAGGTTGGATGCTAGCTGCGAAGGAACATTTAAGATGCTCAAGCAATTGGTGACTGAAGAATTGGTGTTGTACCTTCTCAAATCACACCAAGCCATATGAGATAGACATCAATGCTTCTGATTTTACACTTGGTAATATCTTGATGTAAGAAAATCATCCCATTATCTATAAGAACCGAAAATTCAACAATACTAAGTGTCAATATACTGTACAAGGAAAGGATATGACTGCAACTAGCATGATTGTATCGTCCAGCTCTATTGCGAGGTGGCACGCACGCCAATACGGCCAGCATGATTGTATCATTCATCCTCTGGCTCAAGGCCAAACAAATGGATGAATGATTCTTCGTAGAGGACATTATTGAACATTTCCCAAAAAAAAAAAAAAGTCTTGGTAGTACTTAACAAAAAAGATTATTTAAAATATAATATTCCTTCTTAGTATTGATTTTTTTCTAGGATATTAGCTTCAGATTTTCAACCTTTTGTCAGCATGAAGTAAATATATTTAATACATCAATTCAGCATACAAACCAAAGTTTTTCACATTCTTGATTCTTGTACTAAGTCAAACGTACAGCTTAGTTGGTAGTTGTCCAACATTAGTACTTCACAAAAAAACTGACAGATCATACAGAATTATATATGCCATGTCTTGTTGATAGGTCATAATAAGACAAAGATATGTCCTTCCACAATGTCTTCGTTTTACATAACTCCTCCACTAATTTGGATTCTAATTTGAGTGAAAGTTAATATGGATCGTTCATGTGAAGGAATCTGGATCGTCTCTTTCGGCTGGGCAAAGGCAGCAACTTTGCCTTGCACGTGCTCTTATTTTAAGGTAAAATCATGATATATGACCATAATTTTGCACTTATATAGTTTGCTTTATTAAGATACTTTAAGATGATACTAACATTGCTATATAAAGGTGTCTGCTTTTAAGTTCTAGCACACTAGTATTTTTTTAGACAGATCATTTGGCTCTATTACCTTGCTGAGGGATTTCATTGAACAATGCATTGATGAATGCTTATGTGCTATAGTAAAAGAGTAGATTACTAACCTATCATGCATTCTCAGGTACTTTGTTTGGATGAATGCAGTGCAAGCATTAACACACAAACAGCTTCAGTACGACAGAATGCAATATTTACTGATTGTAAAGGAATGACAATAATCACAATTGCTCATTGCATTTCCACTGTTTTGGGCATAGACAACATCCTTATTCTTGATCATGAGAACCTGGTATGATGCGAAAAACCCCAAAAAGACGTGGTTTAGGGACCCAACGCACACAAGAAATCAAAGAACAACCAGGAAAGTTAAACCAGAATTTAATAATACAAACCTTAGACCCACCATTCGAATGAACACGAACCTAAGTTATTTAAAAAGGATATGGACGCCACACTCCAAAAAAGAAAGGAATTGGGAGTGATAAGTCGATTGGAACACTACAAGAAGAAGTGCCTTTTGATAAGTTCTTTAGTTTTCAAAAGAACTGAGGGAGAAAAATCCTTACTTTCTATTTCACTTAAAGTTGTAGGATTTTCTAGAGCTTATAAGGGGTGCCTATTTATAGGTTAAGATAGCAATTCTAAAGAGGCACAAATTCCTACTTAGGACAAATCCTTATTTTGGAGGAATTCTTAACTATGGACAAATTCTAACATAGATAATAAACTTTTATTTAGGAGTGAATGCTATTACTTAGTCTGACCATTAAGTATTCCAATTATATTAATTAGGCTTAGACTTTTTGTTAAACTTAAATTCGAACAATTTGAAGTTTGGTTGGCCTGAATGTCCTTAATCAGCCCATTTAGTACTTCTTTAATCTTTTTGGTTTTAGTTCATGTTATTGGGTCTTTTGGAATGTGCAATGGACCTCTTACATCCATTAAAGCTCTAGCTCATGCTATTAGGCCTTTTAGGATGTGTAATGGACCTTTTACATCCATTGAAGCCTTCCACCAATCATCTTTACGGTTCTCATCATTCCCCCTTTCCTTAAAAGGATTCATTCTCGAATCATCACCTACATTAAAATAGGAAAGATTAGAAATGTTAAATGTTGCACTCACATAATACTCACCGGGAAGGTCCAATTTATAAGCATTGTCATTAATTCGTCCTACAACTTGAAAGGGACCATCTCCTCGATTGTAGCTTTGAATGCCTTTGAGCTGGAAACCATTCCTTGTGCATATGCACCTAAACCCAATCACTAAGTTCAAACACCACCTTCTTTCGTCCCTTGTTGACATGGGATGCATATTGCTTAGTTTGTTTTTCAATATGTTGTCATACCTTCTCATGCAATTTTTTTATCATGTTGGCCTTGTGTTCACCATCTAAGCTTGCATATTCATTGACAGGTATAAGTACCAAATCCAAAGGAGTTAATGGATTAAAACCATATACAATTTTAAATGAAGAGTAACTAATAGCAGAATAAACACTCTTATTATACACAAACTCGACATGTGGTAAATAATCTTCCTATGTTTTCAAATTTGTTCGAATAATAGCACACAAAAGAATAGAAAGAGTTTGATTAACCACCATAGTCTGCCCATTAGTTTGTGGATGACAAGTAGTTGAAAACAATAGCTTAGTACCTAACTTACCCTACAAAGTCTTCTAGAAGTAACTTAAGAACTTTGTATCCCAGTCTGAAACAATGTTTTGTGGTATGCCATATAAATGTATTACTTCTCTAAAGAATAAGTTAGCCACATTATTTGCATCGTCAGTTTTATGGCATGGGATGAAATGTGTTATCTTTGAAAATCTATCAACAACAATAAATACAAAATCCCTACCCCTTTTTGTTCGTGGCAATCCTAGTACGAAGTCTATAGATAAATCAACCTAGGGATGGCTAGGTATGGGTAAAGGGGTATAAAAGCCATGGGGTAGAACTCTAGATTTAGCCTGTTTGCATGTTATATATTTCTCACATATCCTCTTAACATCTCGTTTCATGCATGGCCAAAAGAAATGTTCATTTAGGACATCTAAGGTTTTCTTAACTCCGAAATGACCCATTAGACCACCCTCACGAGCTTCTCTTACAACCAACTTTCTTAAAGAACTCATAGGCATGCATAAACAATTTTTCCTAAATAAGAAACTATTATACCTATAAAACTTCTTAAAAGTTGATGTCTCACATGCTTTATACACATTAGCAAAGTCAAGATCATTCACATATAAATCCTTAATATATTCAAATCCTAATAAGTTTGCAGTAAGTGTAGAGATAAGGGCATACCTGCGAGATAATGCATCATTTACCACATTTTCCTTACCTTGTTTATATTTGATGATGTAAGGAAAGGTCTTAATGAATTCAATCCACTTGGCATGTCTTTTGTTCAACTTTCCTTGTCCCTTCAAGTGCTTTAAAGATTCATGGTTAGTATGGATGACAAACTCCTTGGGCCAAAGGTAATGTTGCAAGGTCTCCAACGCCCAAATCAATGCATACATCTCTTTATCATAAGTAAGATAATTAAGGCTTGCTCCACTTAGCTTTTCACTAAAGTAAGTAATTAGACGCCTTTCCTACATCAAAACAGCTCCAATTCCAATACCTAAAGCATTACATTCAATCTTGAAAGCTTTTGCAAAGTTAGGTAAAGCAAGTAAGGGTGTAGAACTTAATTTTTTTCTTAATGCAATTAAAAGCCTTGTCTTGGTCATTACCCTACCTAAAACTCATGTTCTTTTTGATAAGCTCAGTGAGTAGTGTAGCAATAATGCTAAAGTCCTTAACAAAGCGTCTATAAAAACTAGCTAAACCATAAAAGCTACGCACATCACTAATTTACTTAAGTGGAGGCCAATCTCAAATTGCCTTAACTTTTTCCTCATTAACTTCAACACTTTTAGCACTGACAATATAGCCAAGAAATGTGATTTGATTAATACAAAAGGAATATTTTTATAAGTTAGCATACAATTTTTTAGAACGTAAAACACTTATAATAGAATATAAATGATTAAGATGCTCTTCTAGAGTTTTACTATAGAGCAAAATATCATCAAAATACACAATTATAAATTTACCAATGAATGGATGCAAAACATGATTCATTAGTTGCATAAAAGTACTTGGTGCATTAGTGAGACCAAATGGCATAACAAGTCATTCATTTAAACTGTACTTAGTTTTGAAAGTTGTTTTTCACTCGTCTTCCTCTCTCATCCTAATATGATGATATCCACTTTTCAAATCAATATTAGAAAAGACATATAAACCATGCAATTCATCCAACATGTCATCTAATCTAGGTATGGGGTGACAATACTTTACAATGATTTTGTTGATTGCTCGACCATCAATGCACATCCTCCAAGTTCTATCTTTTTTAGGTATAAGTAGGATAGGAACAACATATAGACTCATGCTTTCCCTCACATATCTTTGGAAATAAGCTCCTCAACTTGTCTTTAAAGCTCCTTTGTCTCCTCAAGATTGCTCTTATATGCTGACTTGTTAGGGATGGATGCACCTGGGATGAAATCAATTTGATGCTTAATTCCTCTATTAGGTGGCAATTCACTTGGGACATCGTTAGAGAATATGTCTTCAAATTTTTTGCAATAGAGCAATAACAACACTAGACAAAGATGGGTCAAACTTGTTAGTATTAAAATAAGCCTCCTTGTACAAAAGTACGATTATAGGCTGTTTGGCATAGAATGCTCTTTTGACATTACTTTCTTTTGCATAGAGACTTTCTTTTTTTCTTTTCTTTCTTTTATGTCCTCACATTTTCTCCCCTTTTTTCTTTTTTATTGATCTCTCTTTTCTGTTCACTCTTATTTTTGATTCTCAATTGATCCTTATAAGTTTGTTGAGGTGATAGTGGTATAAGAGTGAGGTTTTTCATTCATTACAAAAGAATATCGATTCTTGAAGTCATCATGCATAACTCGCTTATCAAATTGCCATGGTCTTCCTAATAGCATATGGCCCACATGCATAGGTACAACATCACATAAAACTTCATCATGGTACCTTCCAATAGAAAATGATATGAACACTTGCTTATTTACCTTGACTTCACCACTTTCATTCAACCATTGAAGTTTATATGGCCTAGGATGCTTCATAGTAGGTAAATACAGCTTTTCAACCATAGTTGTACTAGTAACATTAGTGCAACTCCCACCATTAATAATCATACTACAAACCTTATCTTTGATAAGACACCTTGTCTGAAAGATGTTATCTTGTTGTACCTCATTTTCTTCCTTTACTTTCATATTCAATGCTCGCCTTGTAACGAGAGCTACTCTGTTAACCAGATACTCCTTCCCATCACTTTCACCCTTTGATGATGGCATAGAATCATCATCTGATTCACTTTCAGTTTCAACATCACCATTACTTCTCAAGATCATTGCACGCTTATTTGGACATTAAGATGCAATGTGACCCTTACCTAAACACTTAAAACATTTAACATCTCTATTTCTACTTGGTTAAGGTTCAAAATTACTTGTCTCCTTACTAGAACCCATATTCTTGTGCTTGGGTAGCTCGGCTTTGGACTTATAATTGGCCATCTCATACCTTTTACTCCAATTTGGCTTCTAAGATGAGGTAGAACCCGAATTCTGCCCAAATCGTGTGGAACCCTTTCGTTTAAGTTGCCTTTCAACTTTTATTGCCATGTGCACCATGTCTTCTAGTTCCACATAGTGTTGCAATTCAACTATGTTTGCTATGTCCTTATTTAGCCCTTTCAAAAATCGAGCCATGGTTGCCTTTCTATCTTCTTCTACATTCACCTTAATTATGGTAATCTTCATCTCTTTGTGGTAGTCCACATTTTTGGTGCCCTGAGTAAGCCCTTATAGCCTTTGGTACAACTCCCTGTAATAATGATTAAGGATAAACTTCCTCTTTTTGATAGCCTTCATCTCTTCCTATATATCTATAGGTTACTCATGATTCCTTCTCCTAGTCAAAACAAGTTGATCCCACCAAATAATAGCATAATCAGTAAATTCAATTGCAGTAAGTTTTATCTTTTTCTCCTTGAAATAGTTGTGGCAGTCAAAGACTAATTCAGCCTTCTTCTCCCATTCTAAGTATGCATCAGGATCATTCTTACCTTAAAATGGAGGAATTGTTATTTTAATACTGCAAAAATTATGGTCATAGTTGCCTTACCTCCCAAATTCTCTTTGGTCTCTTCTATTATTAACATTTCTAACCACAAAAATTTTATCGTTAAATTCATCATCTTCATGGTCATAGGCATGTCTCAATTGCCTTCTTGCTTTAGGAGCCTCATATTCTCTATGCCTCCTTTGCAACTTTATTATTGTATTAGCTTGCTCCTCCATCCTCTCCCTCATATCATCAAATCTAGTATTCATGCGCTCAAATTGTTGTTGCATAGCTTTGATCATGAAGGACACATCACCAACTTCCTCTTAAGCTGCACCTTTGTCTTTGGATGTCTTAGTATTACTTCTACACAAAATAATTAGGATACCTCACAAAACACTCCCTCATGTGTGTCACTCAAAAGATGGTGTCACACTCCCTCGTGTTTACACTCTTTATGGTTTTTTCTTTATATGAACTTTCACTCTTACCTTTTACCACTCAGATTTTCCCTTTTAGCTCTATAAAGAACTAAACAATGTAAATCAAGGGTATTGATTTTGAACAGAATAAGATAAATGATGTAGAATCTAACAAATTAGAGAACAAGGAATCAAAAAAGAAAAAGGATATCAAGGCAAACGAATTTAATGAACTAAACTCAGAAAAATCAGGATAGGGGTAGTACAAGACAAACTTGGGTAACAAAATAGGAAAATAGATAGTAGAATTGGAGTTGAGCAAAAAAACCTTTATTATTATTATGGCTAATATGATCAAATTGTTAACTTGAATTTGATGTTCTCTTTCTTTTGTTTTTCTTCCTTCTTTTTTTTTTCAACATAAAACAACAATAAAATACTTAGATACAGTAATTGGAATTGAAATTACACATTTATAAGCTTAAACAAACAAACAAAGAGAGAAGGAATGCAAATAAACAAATTTGTACATTTAGATGGTAATGCACATAATAGACAAACTAAATAGAAATAAATAAATCATAAGGTAGAAAATTAAAGAGTGAGTGGAGTTAACCTGATTTAGAACCAGGCTTTGATACCAATTGATGAAAAAAACCCCAAAAAGATGTGGTTTAAGGACCCAAAGCACACAAGGAATCAAAAAACAACTAGGAAAGCTAAACCAGAATTTAATAACACAAACCCTAGACCCACCATTTGAAGGAACACAAACCTAGGGTATTTAAGAAGGATATGGATGCCACACTTCAAAAAAGAAAGTAATTGGGAGTGATAAGTCGATTGGAACGCCACAAGAAGAAGTACCCTTTGATAAGTTCTTTAATCCTTAAAAGAACTGAAGGAGAAAAACTCTTACTTTCTATTTCACTCAAAGTTGTATGATTTTCCAGAGCTTACAAGAGGTACCTATTTATAGGCTAAGATAGCAATTCTAAAGAGGCACAAATTCCTACTTAGGACAAATCTTTATTTTGGAGGAATTCCTAACTATGGACAAATTTCAACATAGACAATAAACTCCTATTTAAGAGTGAATGCTATTACTTAGTTTGACCATTAAGTATTTCAATTATATTAATTAGGCCTTGACTCTTTGTCAAACTTAAATTTGAACAATTTGAAGTTTAGTTGGCCTAAATGTCCTCAATTAGCCCATTTAGTGCTTTTTTAATCTTTTTGGCTCTAGCTCATGTTATTGGGCCTTTTGGAATGTGCGATGGACCTCTTGCATCCATTGAAACCTTCCACCCATCATCTCTACGGTTCTTATCATGGTATGCCAAATCTTTTGGCTCTTGCTTTCTTTTTTACTTAATTCTAGTTCAGAGTTGACCAACTCTTGACAAGACAGCCTTTGTGAAAATTTAAAGAGTATGAAGAAAAAAAATTATAGTCATGATATTAGACAATTTGCTTATTTTGGACAATTTTGAAGTGCCTATAGCTATAAAAGAGCTAAACTTTGATTTGTTCAGGACTCTATAATCTCTTAAAAAGGCTGCTTGTTTTGAGATTGAAACCAACCTAAAATTTGTGGGTTTGTCTCCACTTAGTAAAATGTTAGTCTTCAGCTAGGCTCAACCTTGACTCAAATATTTTCATGAAGAAGTTCAAATGCAAGGTCATCTTGATGTTAAGGCCTGGGCTAGAACTTGACTTCATTTATGGATTTAAAATGTCTAGGCATGTTATGAAAATTGACAAAGAGCATGCTTACGCATTGTAGTAAATAAGATTTAACAAGTTTAAAAGTTAAAGACACAATGTGAAACTATGTACTATATGGAGAATGATAATAGAGAAGTACCATAGAGAATGATATTTATACTGTAACAGATGACCAAAGCACAAAAAAATTCCAAAAGCATTTGATCATGTCTGGCTTTTGAATAAATGAGCATGAATGTTTCACTAGAGATCTTTTCTTTAGGTAACTAGATGAGCTTCAAACAAGCCTTTATTAGATTGAACCTATATGCTATGAATGAGCTACTTAATTTGTTCATAACTCTATTGAGATTGTGTATCCTACTACCTTTGGATGTTGTTCTAAGAGGCTAGAAGACATTGGCTTTAAGTAAATGTAAAAGCAATTATTTGTGCTAACACACTTGAAATGATATGTTATTTCTTATTAAGAGGACATAGGCATTGATTTTATAGGTCTTTTGTATTTATATATTACTTAATTTATGTCCCAATTTTAATATAGGATTTTTTACCAGCACAATTGTAATCCTAATAATCACTTTGATGTATTATTCTTTAACTATACAATTTATACGTTTACAGTTGAAATTTCAACAACTAAGATAGCTCATCTCTCTTTTTAAAGCCTTTACGCCCAAAGTTGTTGCCTCCAGCCCACCTAAGGACTTCTCACATAAAGTGGTGTGTTTTTTCATAGGGCTGAGTTCTCTCAAGACTAAGTCTCTCAACGAAATTGAGAAACAGTTTGACCTCTTTAGGCCTAATTATTCTTATTATATATGCAACGTAAAAAATTTTATTGCACTAAAATTGCCGTAATACCCAACATACCTACAAAACAATTGGGTTCAATAAACACTGCTCAAACTGTACAAGACTGAATGAAGAGATTAATAGTCCATTTTTATGGATAAATAGCAACATCACGACAGAATCTTCTACTTTAATAAGTCATTTTTTGCTACAAAAGCAAAATCAGATTATTGATTATTGACATCAAAATTTTTGCAACTTTTTTGTGAATAAGAAGCTAGATTTATTCCCTATTGATGATTTTTCCAGTAGTGAAGCGGATTCTGGGTGCAATTCAAGAAGATGCAGCCAATGATGCATGAAGTGTGGCACCATTAGGAAATGCATCTACATTGATTTTGAAATAAGGCATATGAATAAATTCAAGCTTTTTTTGTGTCGCATTCTGCATTCCAAGAAAGAAAATGCATCCAGGCATAACCTATTGGTAAAAGGAAAAATCTTCGGCAACATTAATATCTCCGAGCACATCTCCAGCTACAACTCAGAAGTGCTCATGCAAGTCCTTGTCATTTATAGTAGGAAGGGAAAATGAGTTCTCGGAAATTAATGATTGCTCTACATCTCTGTACTGCAGCTTGCCCTGTGATAACCTGTTATTCAAGCAAAAAATTCTTGATGATTGTGCAATAATTTAATAATAAAAATAATACAAGATCTTTACTCCACAAAAAGAAAAAAAAATTACGAGGAACACAACAAAGTGGACAACATGGCGAGCTATAGAAACGGAGGGGAAACATTTCAAGTTGAAAAAAGCAATGCATGCAGAAACAAAAGTTTGATCTGATCCGGGTTGGAAACAAGAAAATTGGTTCAATGAAAAACCAAGAATCAAATTAAGGGAAGACATAGCTATAATCCTATTGAAAATGCTTTCTGCAACAACTGAATGTATGCAGGTCAAGGCCTTGTATGCCTTGAAACCTGCTCACTGTGGTGCATGATTTATGTTACTGTCGGGTTTGCAAGTAGTGGGAAGATCTCTGCACCATTGTCAGTGACTTGTCATAGATGCCCTCAAAGATGCCATCATTATGACACAAACTACTGAGTAGAGTTGTTTCCATTGAATTTTGGGGGAGGTAAGGGAGTAAGGCCAAAGGAAGCCATTCAGGAAGGCAACAAACTGTTTTCCAGAGGGCGCTCTAGTTTTTTTTTTTTTTCTTTTAAGCTCACTGGTTTTAATTCTCTCAAAACCGCTCTTTGCAGGTCTCTTAAGGGTTCAAGCTGCTCTGATACCACTTGTTAGTTTCTACAAAAATAAAACGACTGGATTTGATTCATAGAGGTTTGGGAGGTTCAGATGAAGGAAACGAATATGAAAAGCAAAGTCAAATCGGTTCTAAGACCGATTCTATGTCGTGAGTCGGTTTGTTACTGGTAAAATGCCAAAAAGTTGTTTCTTCAACTTGAAGCAACTGGTTTCTTGGGAGAGCAGAATGCTCTGCTAGCTACTGCATTCCTGCATTTCCAATGAGATGAGTAACACTGCAGCACCATGGTCTTCAGCTTCAGTACCCACACTCATCTCCTGAGAGTTTCACGTGGGAAACAGAGGATGATATAATATAACTAACCTGTCCAAAATGGAAAAAATAATTCTCTCCGGCCAATTTTGCTGGTGTACGTTGGTAGAAGTTATAACGTGTCCAGGCAAGTTGCTCAGGGATGAGAAAAAATTACATGAGTGCCCTCACGCACACACATTTTATATGCATCCATGACATTTTTGTGAAGTAGTTTCCATGTGTGTAAACAAACTAGTATGTAAATGGATGATGAAAGGCTTCAACCATTAACCAAATCAGACCCCTTTGTGGGAAAAAAGGCAAGATCCTTTCAACTGGGTTTCTTTGTGGAGATCGAGGTCAAGCTATGCTACTCTGGGAAAATTTTGTCCAAGTAAAATTGCATAAATATAAAGCCAGTTTTTGAAAAAGAACACCTCTTTTGCTAGTGAAAGAAATTTCCGTGAGTCAGCAAGCCCATAATCAGATGATAGCATTGCTAGAGCAAAGTAGGTTAGTTCATCCATATGCATGTACAAGGAGGATGCATGAGAAGGATTTAAAATTAACACTTTTTTTTTTCTCCATGTAAGCAAATGAAAGTAACAGAAAACATAAATATAGTCAACAATAATTAATGAAAACTAAATATTACCTTGTCAGTCAGCATGTCTCCACTCTTTTTGGAGTTGATGTCAAAATTTCGCTTATGTTCATGGCATCCCATGATCTTGACAAGTTCGTTTATGCACCAGCAAGAAGGCTTAGTCTTGGGAGAAAATGATGACAGCGACGTTTGATTCTTGGGTTGCCTGTAGGAGCGAGGGAGCAATTTCTTGTCCTCCACGAAGTTGTTAGTCTACGAAAGTTCTAATACCTTTTCCAGATAAGGCAACAAATAGACGTCTGATAAGATTATCCCAAGTGTCTTCGCCCCCAAAGCTGTAGAAAACAACATACTTCCATTGATGGGCAAATGGATGAATTGATCATTACTTTTTTACTCAAGGGACCTGTTGACTTTTAATGTCAATGGTAATGACGACTTCGAAGCTTCATGGAAGAGTACGCCTCTTTGATCCACAAATACATAATCAGCCCAAGAGAGGCCCAATGCCTCTTTGATCCTCCTTGGATGATTTTCTTAACTGCATATTGACTAAAAAGTTGAAGAGCTAAACTATATATATATATAATTAGCCTTTCATGCTTATTTCTACTTGTCACAATATTCCTAGTTTTTGGACCAAACAAATAACAATTTTCAACTAAAGATTCTAATTGTTGTGGATCATCCACATTGTGAAGAATAACTAATGTCTGTTTGTAGGAGAGTTTGCTGGTTAAAGATAGTCTAAGTCCGATACTTGATATATCAATTTTGATATAACTATCCTGCAATGCTTTCCAAACGAGCTCCTCTTATAACCTTTTCTTGCTACCTTTGTCCCATTCGTCCCTAACATTCTTAAGAAAGCAGTAGCCTCCAAAATGGCAAGAAATCTAGCTAAAAATAGCTTCAGCGACAGTTGTTTTGCACCATGCCCCCAATCCTAAGATGCGAACATCTTGGCATCCAATAGACAGTACTGTGATTTGCTCAATGTTTGAATTTATACCCAAAAAGTACTCCAGGCCAGTGGACAACCCTTGTTCCAAGATTCCCAAACATGTTTGACAATTTGGTTGATAAGTTCTCACTCTGGCCAATTATACACAAGCAAAGCATAAAATAAAACTTAAATAGAACAGACAAGTATAGATTGATGTTTGGTTTTCACTTTCAATTAGTTTTTCCTACATTGAGACCTTATTGTATGAGAATTAAATAAATGTTTTTATTATTAAAGTTTCGGAAGAGATAGACTCTACTGTGAAAGCTTGATGCTTATTTTTTGAAAATAATAATAATAATAATAATAATAATAATAATAATAAAGGATTTCAAAGAAGATAGAATGCATATTTAGTGAACTAAGAGGGTTGAACAAATAGTTGCAAGCCATATTTAAACGGTAACATTAACATCTAACCTTCTTTTCAGATTACCAGATGACCTGGGAATCCCAACCGGATGGATTGGTGGCTTTGGCCAAGGCAGCCTTCCATTTCTGAATCTTTTCAAAGTTGATCTCAAAAATTTGCTTGTGCTTACTGTAAGATGGTTTAGCG
>CM038611.1:153791-229211 GCA_021533255.1 Ceriops tagal | reverse complement strand
AGTAACTTCGAACTTTTGCCGCCTAACTTACCCAAATCCAACTGATAAAAAACCAAAATTTTGGATTGATCTTGGTCTCGTAGTTGACGCTTATACTTACATGATCTTGATCTTTTTCTCTTTGTATTGTACTTGCTTAGTAATTGTAATAATGAAAGGAGCAAAGGATTAAGACATCCATTGTAACTAAAATTCTCAAGTATAATTGATAGTCTCAGTAAGGGAAAGTCCCTACCACCATGGATGTACGTCACGTTGATGAAACCATGTAAATGTCATGTGTCCTTAATTTGCTTTACGTTCTGTGTTTTGAATTGAGTTGTGAACGCAGCTAAAGTATTAGCCAACCTATAACCTAACGAAGACCTAAACAAGAACATCCGAATTGTCTATTAGACAAGGTGTCTGAAAGGTGACTTTAGGGACTATTGTGATTAGTAGGTAGTAATAGATCTACCTTAGTCGAATATGAGAAAGAGTTCACTTTTAAGAAGAGGTTGAAGTTGTTCACTTACCTGCGAATTACAAATTGTGGTGATATTGATTCACCCCCCCTCTCAGTAGCACAAACTAATAGATCCTAGGAAGAAGTCAGGAACTTCAATTGGTATCAGAGCACAGGTTCACCAGTTTAAAGCTTAACAGCTTGGTGTACTAGT
Organism: Ceriops tagal; assembly: GCA_021533255.1. NCBI lineage: Eukaryota > Viridiplantae > Streptophyta > Magnoliopsida > Malpighiales > Rhizophoraceae > Ceriops > Ceriops tagal. The sequence continues at coordinate 228,552 of CM038611.1, read as the reverse complement.
TTGAAGGGATCTAGAAGCTTGACTTGTTTAGCATACTGAGAAATGGAAGTCGGTACTAGCACTAGCACTACTTACAGCAAGAAGGTTCCAATCTTCAATGGAACCAACTACCATATGTGGAGAGCAAGAATGCAAGTGGTATTTGCAACCATGGGCATAAACGTGGTGAAATGTCTACAGGAGGGTTTTGTGGCTCCAGAAGAAGGTAAAGACCCAACCCCAAAGGAGTTAAGGCAATTTGAGATAAATGGGAAGGCCTCAAATGTCATCATTTCAGCATTGACAGATGCTGAGTATGCTAAAGTTATGGACTACAAATCTGCCAAGGAGATATAGGACAGATTGCAGAAAGTCTATAAAGGTGATGGTAGAATGAAGGAGGCTAAGCTTCAAGTGTTCAAGGAGAGATATGAATCTCTCATAATGCAGAAAAATGAGACAGTCCAAAAGTTCTTCACCAAGGTTATTAATGCTGTAAACGACCTTAGAAGTCATGGGAAGAACAAGAAGGACTCATCTATTGTGAAGAAAATTCTGAAAATTCTGCCTGAGAGGTTTGCCTCAAAGGTAGCAGCTATAAAGGAGAGTAGAGATCTCAATTCTATGTCTCTGCATGATCTCCAGTGCAATCTTATTGCATATGAGATGAGGATAAAGTCAATTGAAAGCTCTACAACAACAAAGGTATCAAAGGAGGCAGCTTTCAAAGCTATGAAGCACTTGAAGATAAAAAAAGAGAAAGAATCATCTAGTGAGGATGATGATGATGAGGAAGAGGAAGAAAGTGAAGGTAAAGTATTGACTTACTTCACAAGGAAATTCAAAAAGGGGTCTAAGAAGGGAAAAGGACAGTTGTCCTTGAGATGTTATCGTTGTAGGCAGACTGGACACTTTGCTTCTCAGTGCAAAGTGAAACTTGATGATGAAGATGAGGATGGTGATGATGAGCAGAATTCAAGATGGAGAAGATCGTCATTAAAATCAAAGAAATCCAGCAAGAAGACTACCAACCCACAAAAGAAGAAGAAAGGCTCATTCAAGAGTTATGTGAGTCAGATAAAAGAAGTTGATGAGGAGGAAGATGAAGACTCATCAGATGAGCATGTCTTTATGGCATCAACACAAAGTGGTAGCTCAACCTCTGAAGAGGAAGAGAAGGTTGATGAAGAAGAGCCAGATCTTGAAGTTGAGCTGGAAGCAGCTTCAAAGGACATAATCAAAAGGGGCAGAACCATAAGAAGGTTAGAGACTCATATAAAACAAGTTGAAGCAAAGTTTAAGGAAGCTGAAAGTCAAAAGGATGAAATAAGGGCTAAACATATTGACTTGAAGAGAAGATTTGAAGAACAGATCAAAATATGTGAAGACCTTACAATAGAGTTTGGCTCAAGGACTTCAACAATTGAAGAAATGAAGATAGAGTTGCTGAGACTTCAGTAACAACTCAAAAAGAGTGAGAAGAACTTGCAGAAGTTTGAAGTGGTAGGAGAAACAAGCTCTACAAGAAAAAAGAAAAATGAGACTTTGCCACAAAAGTTGAAAGAGAAGGCTATGACTCAGGTGAAGATAACTGAAGAAGAGAAGACAGTTATCAAACCAAAGCCAGGGCCAAAAATGATGTATATGGTTAAAGAGCAGCAGCCCATAGCTGCTACATCTCAGAAAGAAAAGAAAGTCAACCAGCAAAGGGCTACAGCTGAACAGAAAAAGGAGAAGAAGGTGATTGAAATGAAAGTCACACAAGCAAAGAAGCCAGCTACTTTGCCTACACAGCAAGTGATGAACAGAAGAAGACAAGCTGTGATCAAACCTAAGAAGAGGCAGTTTCAAGGTCATTGCCTTTATTGTGGAGTTTGGAGTCATAAGGCGAGTAACTGCTAGTAGAGAGGGCTAGTATATGTCTCCAACTTGAGAAGATACAATGCCGCATACAGGGGGAGACAATACAAAACTCAGAGGAAAACACTTGTCGTGAGTTCTTCTATAAAAGGCAAGGACACACTGATGAGGATTGTTGGTGAAAGCCTAAACCAATAGCTTCAAAGAACTAGTTTGCTATATTAGTAGACTTGAAACAGTGTGAAAGGTGCAGGCAGGACAGCCATAATGCCAAGAGATGCATGTCACTTCTCCCTGAGCAAGAGAAGGCACTCAATGGCACAGTAAAAACAAGTGGTGCAGTCAAAGCTGAGAAAAAGGAGAAAGCTATCTTCCAGCCAGTTCAAAAGAAGGAATATAGAGCAAAAAGGGAGGTGGCTAATATAACTGAAATTGCACTAAAGGCTAATTACAAGGATAATCAGTGGATCCTTGACAGTGGATGCACTTGGCACATGACGGGAGACAAGAGTAAATTATCAAAGCTAAACAAATCAAGAGAAGGCAGAGTCAAGTTTGGTAATGATGATTCACTCAACATCAGTGGTCAGGGGACAGTGAATATTGGAAAAGGAAAGCTGAAAGATGTTCTACACGTTGAAGGACTCAGATATAATCTAGCATCTGTTAGCCAACTATGCAATGATGACCACAAAGTGATATTCACAAAAATAGGTTGCCAAGTAAAGAGTAAAGAAGGCAATACTGTTGCAGCTAGGAAGAGAACAGCTAGAAATTTGTACATAATTGATGAGGACAAGACAAACAACTGTTTACTCACCAAAGAAGAAGAAAATCAACTCTAGCATAGAAGGCTAGGACACTTATCACAGAAGAACATGAGGAAGCTAACCACTACTTATGCAATCAAAGACATTCCCGACCTCAGGAGAGAGAGAGAGTATGTTTGCTTAGCATGCTCTAAAGGAAAACATGCCAAAAAGCAGTACAAGACCAAAGAGTTCAGTTCTGAAGCAATGCTTGACATTGTGCATACTGATTTGTGTGGACCGATGAGGACAAAAGGGTTGAAAGGTGAGAGGTACTTCATTTTGTTTGTTGATGATTATTCGAGAAGGACCTGTCTCATGCACCTCAAACACAAGTCAGAAGTTTTGAATTGCTTCAAGAGATATAGAAGATTGGCTGAAAATGAGAGTGGAAGGAAGATCAAAGTATTGAGGTCAAATCAAGGCACTGAATTTACAAATAAAGCTTTTGAAGATTATCTTGAGAAGCATGGAATTCATCATCAAATGGCAACAACAAGAACACCTCAACAGAACGGAGTGGTAAAGAGGAAAAATAGAACTGTGGTCAAAATGGCGAGAACTCTACTGCTAGAATCCAAGCTTCACACAAGATTTTGGACAGAAGTAACATTTACATCTGTTCATCTACTAAACAGAGTATTACTAAGGCCCAATACTGATAAGACTCCATATGAGCTATGAAGTGGGAAGAAGACAACAGCCAAGTATCTCAGAGTCTTTGGCAGCCCATGTTTTGTGAAGAACAAGGAGCAAAACTTGGGAAAATTCAACGCTAGGTCTAATGAAGGCATCTTTGTGGGATACTCAGAAAAGACAAAAGGTTACAGAGTTTTCTTGCATAAGCTTGGAAAAGTGATCGCTTCTAGTGATGTAAGAATAGATGAGAACTGGAAAACAATGTAGAATGGAGAAGCTGAGGACAATGAAGAAGATGACTTCAATGTAGATGAAGAATCAGACCAACCTGAAGAAAAGGAACAAGAAGTAAGTTCAGACTCGGAGAAGAGTGAGTCTGAAGATGAAGAAAAAGATCCTCTTGCAACTAAGATGGTGCAAGAAAGAAAGCCAAAGAAAACATGGACCAGTGCTCATCAAGAAAATCAGATCATGGGTGACCCATCAGCAGGAGTTACATCAAGAAGAAGAATTGTGAAAGCTACTGCTTTACTCTCACAAGTTAAACCTAAATCTGTTGAAGAGGCTACACAAGATCTAACTAAATCTCTGTCCATGGAGCTGTTTGAAAAGCACAAATTAAGTCTATCTGTGCAAATGCCTCCGCAAACCTGAAAATCAGGTGAATCCTCCATCTCTACTTTGCGAGTTTTTCATATTTGTAATTGGTTGGTAAAGAGGGAGAGAAGCAACAGTGCATGGGGAGCTGTTAAGAAAGGGGGAGTACATATTTAGGGGGAGTTAAAACTGCTGCATAGTGGCTTTTGTTATGAGTGTTGCCAACAATTACAAAAGGGGAGATTGTTGTTCCCACAGCCTTGTATAGGTTGTAACTATTGTCAACTAGGTTTAAGTGTGCAAGAAAGTAAAGCCACATGGAAGGACAAGAAGGTAAAGCTACATGGAAGGGCAAGAACGTAAATCTGCCGCATAAGCCCTATTAGGGTTTCATGGAAGAGAGTATATAAAGACCTTGGAACACAAAGCTAGGGTAAGGCCAACATAATTGAATACACGGCAAAACACAAAAGTGTGTGGATGGCCAAATAGAGAAAACAGAAAAATACAACATACGACCAAAGCACACCGATGGCAAGCAAACGACAGAATAAGGAACTGCAAAAGAAAAGAGTAGCCGTCGAGTGAATAGTAGCTGTCGTGAATAGTGTAACCGTCGAGAGAGGGAGAGAGCGAGAAAGAGGAGACGGTCGACGGCCAGGCTGAACGAAGAACAGCCGTTGTTGGAGATAGGAGAGAAAATCCGACACGGCCAAAGAGGAGAGTGGACGGTAAAGAAATATACAGCCAAATCAGAGTGACGGTGAAGGTGAGGAAAAACCCGACAAGGCCAAAAATAGACCACCAGGGAAGGAGAAAAAAAGGAACGGCCAAAAAGAAAGACAAAACAGAGAGTCTAGATCAGGAACGGGTGAGACCAGATCCAAACTAGAACGAGTGAGACGAGACCAGATCAGGAACGGGTGAGAGAGATTTGGCGGCTAGACGTTGGAAGAGAGAGAAAACACAATCGTTGGAAGAAGGAGAAAAACCTGAACGACCAAAAGAAAAACAAAACGAAGAACAGCCGAGTGAAAAAGAGGTGAACGGAAAAACCCGATTCGGCCAACGAAGAGGGGTACACGGCAGAACAGAGGAAATCCAGCTGGATGGTGAGAGAGAAATCTGGCTGGATGGTAAAAGAGAGAAATCCAGCGATAAGAGAGAGAAATTCGACGGTAAGAGAGAGAAATCCAGCTGGATAGCAAGAGAGAGAGAGAAACGAACAAACGAGTTGTGAGACAGTGAGATCATGGGACAAGGAGACGGGTGAGACCGTGAGATGGTGAAAGCAGGAGTTGTGTGATACAACGTAGAGAAGAACTTCGGCGAAGCATTGAAAGAACTCAACGTATTTCCAGATTTCTTCAAGAGAGGTTAGAGAGCATTGCGATGAACTTTTAAACGGCAGTGGAGCAGCCTTTCAATTCAACAGAGGCAAGACAAGCTAGAAGAAGGGTAGACACAGTAAGTGACACTCTTTGTATTGTACTTGCTTAGTAATTGCAATAGTGAAAGGAACAGAGGATTAAGACATCCATTGTAACTGAAATTCTCAAGTATAGTGGATAGTCTCGGTAAAGGAGAGTCCCTACCACCATATACATCACGTTGACGGAACCACGTAAATCTCGTGTATCCTTAATTTGCTTTACATTCTATGTTTTGAATTAAGTTGTGAACGTAGCTAAAGTATCAGCCAACCCATAACCTAACGAAAACCTAAACAAGAACATTCGAATTGTCTATTAGGCAAGGTGTCTGAAAGGTGACTTTGGGGACTATTGTGATTAGTAGGTAGTAATAAATCTACCTTAGTCAAGTCTGAGAAAGCGTTCGCTTTTAAGAAAAGGTTGAAGTTGTTCACTTACCTGTGAATTATGAATTATGGTGATACTGATTCACCCCCCTCTCAGTATCACAAACTAGTAGATCCTAGGGAGAAGTCGGGAACTTCAAAGATGATTATCAATATGATTTTCATTAAAGGAGTTAGACTATTGATGTGCAGAATGTACAGGCTGACTAAAACCTGAGGTTAAGTTTTTATGTGGCTTAAGAACTCCCTGCTCCTAATTCCATCTTAAAGCCTTATCTAACCTCAAGTCTCTACTTGTAAAGACTTTGTTGGCATTAGGATTATACACTTTAAAAATGTGTGATGTATTTATATAACCAATAAATACAGACATTTCTACCTTAGGATCAAGTTTAGACCCTTTTGCTTATGGCACATAAATATGGCACAAACTTCTAAACACTTTTAAATGTGCTAAGAAAGGTTTGGTACCAAACCAATACTTATAGGGTGTAAAATTTGAAAAAAACTTTGGTGGATAACTTATTTTGCAAATACATTGAAGTAGTTGTTAACTTTGACCAAAAAAATTTAAGGAGACCTTTTTCAATTATCAAACATTTGGTCAAGGCAATAATAAACCTATTCTTCCTTTCACTCATTTTATTTTGCTTGGGCCAATATGGTGTTATTAACTATTGCTAAATTCTAGCATTCCTAAAAATTTGTTGAAATGACTCAAATGTATATTCTAAGCCATTATCAAACCTAATAGCCTTGATGTAATAGTTTGATTACTTCTTAATCCATTCCTTATAGTGATTAAAAATACTTAAAACTTTAGATTTATGTTTGAGAAAGAAAATTTAGGTAAACTTGGTTAAATTATTTATAAAGATGATGTGAAACCTATTGCCTTCTAAGGATTCATGTTCCATTGGTCCACAGAGGTCATTATGGATGAGTTCCAATTTTTCCTTTGCCTTAAATGGTGTTATAAATAAGAATGGTAGCTTAGCTTGTTTTCCAAGTTGACAAGTTTGACACATAAACTTAAATTTTGCCCTTTGAGGTACACCCTACACTTGCCCTTTTCTTTGCATCCTTCTGAGACTAGTAAAGTTAAAATGCCTTAGTTTCTTATGCCAAATTACAACATCTTGTATTTTTGTAGACATTAGAAGATGTTATACCTTTCTTTCTTTTAATCGGAAGGTTTTGCCACACATAGGTACTTTAGTTAGAAAGGTATCTTTAGCATTTGAAATGAGATGTGTTGTCTTTGAAGACTAGGGCATATTCCTTCACAATAGTTGCCCTACACTTAAAAGGCTACAATTCATACTAGGCATATAAGACATCAGATATGAATATGATACTTACATTTATATGAATGATAACAAAGCCTTTCCCTTCTTCTTGAATTAATTCACCATTGCTAATTTTCACTTTAGTTATGAAGGATCTGTTAAGATTTTTAAACAACTATAAATCTGGTAACATTAGGTTTGTGCAACCTCTATCAACAACCATGTGTTGCTTGTGCTTTTAATGGAGTTGGTGGTTGCAACAAACAATTGCTTCTTCATTATATGTTATTCATCAACTACTTGCCTGTTGTGACTTTTGCAGTTTTTTTTTGCTATTTCCCATTATGCTAACAAGTCCTTTATGCATGCCCTTATGATTTTTAAAGAGAGTTTTTTTTTTTTTTACAATATTCACGTGGAGGAAGTTATTTTTTATCTTTAGACTGGTATGTTCCTTTAACTTTTTTTCTTGCTTCCCTTGTTGCCTCTTCCTTGCTTAAGTCCTAGGCTATTGCTTTATAGCAAAGGCAACTTCTATGCCCTTTTCTTGCCTTAAGAGCCTTTTTTACTCTTGAGTTTAAAAAGAGTTGAGCAATTTTAGGAAACTTATGGAAATAAGGCCTTTAGAGTTTTTTAAGAAGAAGATCTTTGCCTTAAATCTCTTTGAAATGCTCACTAAGACCTTTTGAACAATGCTTCTATCTAGAAAGTCCTTTCCCAATACTCTAATTTAATTGACTATCTTCAAAATCTTGTCAACATATTCCTTTATGGTTTTAGCCTCTTTCACCTTTAAAAGTTTAGATTCTCTTCTAAGATTATGAAATTGCATATTTCTAGTATTTTCACTACCAGAAAACCCTTCCTTTAACCAGAAAACTCTTCCTTTAACCTTTTCTAAGTATTCTTAGCTATTTTCATAAGCCTTGATTCCATTAAAAATGGTCTTTAACATAGCTAAATGGATGTAGGTAAGTGCTCTATATTGCTTTGATGTTTGCTTATTGTGTTGTTTGATTTGTGTAAGAAAGGGATTGGCAAGCAAAAGAGGTGGTTGTATGCCTTTTCAGTAGCTTCCTATAAGTCAAATACTTTAATGTAAGATTTCATCATTACTATCCATTGGGGATAGTTTTCCCCAGTGAACTTAAGAGGTGAAAGTGGTAAGAATCTAGAGGAAGCCATTTGTAAAAATGTGGCTTGGTTTGTTGGTGAGTTTTTGTAAGAATTTTTGCTTTTAATACAAGCACTAACTTGTTTCTTCTTTCCTTCCTTCTTGAATGGTTATGACAGGTTCTTTGGATTTAACATGTTCATACACTAGATGTTGGAATTGTTTGGGAGATATTGGAATAGTTTGGAAAAAAGGTTGTTGTGTTGTAGCTTAGATGTTTGTTAGTCTACTATAATGTATGCTAATTGCAATTTAAGTGTTTGTTGTTTGTTGTAGTGAATGCAAGATGCAACCTAAGTATCCATAATGAAGTAAACTAGAAGGAAATGAAAAGAGATGAAGAAGACAGAGATTAGAAAGCAAGGTAGGCTAGATAGAAAGGATTGCAGATTTCAGGTGCCTCCTTTTGTATTCTTATATACTAGCCGTATATAAATTTGAATTTAAACTTAATATTATATGATTATATTGATTTAAATTCAAAATACTTTAAATTTAAATTAAATACATTATTATATATTAATAGTATACATTAAAAAACTTACTAGAGAAGTCATTGCATTCATCTTCTCCAACTACTGTAACTATCAATTACCAACTATTATTGGCTTTAGTGAGAAGGGTAGGTTTTGAAGTGTGGTTGCAACAGCAAGGTAGAAGCATCATAATCTTTGAATTCCTGAACTCATTCATTATACAAAGACTAAATGTGAATCTTGCATTTTATGGCAACTTCTTGTTTAATGAATCTAAGGTCTCTTTGGCAATCTTGAACAAGCCAAAATGGGGAAAAAAAAGAACTTCATGCCAATATAGAAATTGGCATAAAAAGAAAGCTACAAGAAATTAAGTTTTGGCCTATAAAGGGTCACTAAATTTCCACTAGCATGTCAATAGAAAATAACAAAATATTCAATCTTGTAGTAATAGGTAGGAAGAATTAAGAAGATACAATCCTCTCCTACATATTGATTTTCAAAATATGTAAAAAACTTAAAGAATATTATATACAAAGTTTGTGTTGAATGATACTAGACACTAATCAATTTATTTTTTACATTTTGTTTTTTGTTACAAAATTCTACCAAGTTTTCTCTCCATTAGATAGTACACTAATTTCTCAAACTAATATAATTTTTAGTAATTTTCTTAAAGATTCTATATTATTCATTTGAAATGATAAATTAACCATAACAAGACAAGGGTACCAGAGGAAGTTACTCTCTATCTTCCAGCACAATTTGCTTGAAAGAAGACAAATCGAGGTAGTGAGATTGATAGAGTAAATGGTACCAATAGCAAATTTCAACTATAAAGTCAGGTTAACAATATATAACAAATAAAAAATCTCGAGGAAAATTTCTGTCATTTACAAGTAGCTGATACAAATAACATTGTGGCACTTGTACCCTCCATTATATCCATATTTTTGGATCCCTCTAAAGCAAAGGTGACCATCTTGCTGTAACAATTGTGCATGGTTCATCTAGATTCCACAGGTACCCCATAGCCCATCCTCTATTACAGAATCTGCCCAAGGTGCAACCTCCAGATACATCACAGCCAAGCATTGATAATCTAAGGTGGGATACATAAAAAGCTTTTCATCTTGTCCCAATATATCACATGCACTATTGAAACTTTTCATGTCATCTTCTGTTTTTTGTTGCTCTTGTTGTTGTTGATCCTGATTCTGCCATTTTTGATTTAAAATTAGAGCCTTTTTGCTTCTTTCATATTTAAGAGTATCTCTCTTTGTTCTTGAAATGGGGTCTCCAGTAGTTCTCTATCTCATTGTCTCTCTTGCCAGTCAAGTATCTGGCAATAGTTGTCTATCTGCATAAAAATCATAGAAAATGACTATAGTTTTGCTACAGCAGCTAGTCTCTCTAACCAAAAAGTCTCTTCACTAGCACTCTAGGGGAATTATGAATAGCAACTATAACAATACTGACTACATCTAGAACTTAAAGGTGCAATTTAAGAGAGATGTATTACTTGTTAACCCTAGAAAGCGAGCAGCTTAATAATAATTCACTCCTCCAGAGGTGTAATTAGACCTCTTTTAAGGCCAGGCAGCAAAGGCTTAAGGTAATTTACCCAGCTCAACCAATAGCTCTTGCCACTTTGTTTAAGCCTGGCAGCAACACAGCAATAACATAAGTTCTTAAATCAAAATCATAGAAAAAAAAATTGCAAAACCATCCTTTTTAGATGGTATATGCTGATAATAAATGCCTTACCAATGCACCTGGCCACGGAACTCCATCTTCTTCTCAATACAACTTCACATATTCACTAAGCAATTTATCCTCTTCACAAATAAAGAAGAGTCTTTCCCAGCAGTTATCAGAGAACCTAATTTAAATTCAAAGTGATTCAATCCAAGTGAATTATCTGGACTTGAGGATCTAAATTCTAAAACTTAAATGACCACTCTATTGTCATTTAAATTAACAAGCATTTGCAATTTTCTCAACATCTAGCTACTTATGAATGAACATAGGAAAACTCATGCATATTGGTAGCTTCCTAAAAGACCTTGATGCAGTATGCGGGGACATCCCAAGAAAACAAGTTTGCAAAACAATCTCATAGAAGCTCATGCATAAGAAACTTTCAAGATGTCAGTACCCCAGGCTACTTCATTTTAGCAAATGTGAAAAAAAAATTGAAGGCAATGTCCTTATAGGGGAATATCAAAAAGTTGTGATGCCTTCCATTATATTAGCAGTAATTGCCATCTAGCAACTTAGGCAATGAGAAAGATTTAATGTTTCAGCAACTATTTTACATCCCTTTTTCTTGGATTAAGTATATATGCCCTTTTACCTGAAAATCATAGTTTAGTTCACTATCCATACCACAATTAGCTTAATAAGAAACACGATAATCTACTGATAGACGACTCTCCCTCAACAACCTGAAATGTAATACCCTCTTTCATAGCTTAATGATAAAGTTCTAACTTTGCTGCATGATAGAGCCCAAAAAACATTTCAATAGATCAAACAGAAAAACACCAACACACACTATTTATATATGTGTGTGTGTTTGCATAGAGAGATAGAGCAAAAGGAAGTACCAGTGACTGAGAAATTATAATCAGGTGAGGCAAAGAGGATGCTATTGGCCTCAAAGACCTTTTCCCTGAAAGCTTCATCATGTGGTGGGAAATGACCATCCACTTCAAGGTCAGTATTTAGCATTGGCAACTGCAGAATGTCTAGGTATTCAATTTAGATACCCTAAAGAACTGATTCCTGGCTTGGCTCAATTGCTACAAAAGAAGTAAAGAACACCAACCCACATCCATATATCAAAAACCCAAATTACAAGTCATAATAGCACAGATTTCAAATTTACAATACAGTAAAGAGAGATGTATTACTTGTTAATAGCAACTGTAACAATACAGTAACTAACTACAACTAGAACTTAAAGGTGCAATTTAAGAGAGATGTACTACTTGTTAACTCCAGAAAGCATGTAGCTCAATAATAATTCATTCCCCAGAGTTGTAATTAGATCTCCTTTAAGGCCAAGCAGCAGAGGCTTAAGGTAATTTACCCAGCTCAGCCTGTAGCTCTTGCCACTTCTGTTTAAGCCTGGTAGCAACAAACCAGTAACACGAATTCTTAAATCAAAGACAGAGAAAAAGAAAATGCAAAATCATTCTTTTTAGATGGTATATGCTGATAATAAATGCCACTTACCTTCTCGATACAACCTCACACGTTCACCAAGCAACTTACCCTCTTCAAGAGTACAAGGACCATACCTCCACCCTTGCTCAGAAACCCCACAATTGATAATGGGTACAGCTGTTATTCCACTTTCACTACTTTCCAAAATAAGACAGCAACAAAATCCAGTAGAGTATAAATAGTGCCTGCAGTAATTTGATAGCCAAATTTGCCAAAAGACCTGCAAAATATTCATGAAATCCGAAATTAAATGTTCATCAATATTTACCAAAGAACAAGTGTAGGCTTCACTACTAAAAAATATTGTAGATTGAAGAAGACAACTACAAACCTACTCAAAGTGCAAAGGGTTGCTGTAAATATAGTAAATCCCACGAAACTGAAATTATGGCTCTCCGATTTGGATATTAGGGATGTGAGCATGCTGTGAATCTCACAAACCCAACATACTCTCAGATACATGAGAAAATCCAGTGGGATGAAATACATATGAGTGTTTTGCAAGATGATGATGTTGTTAGTTTTGATGATACAATTTGGTAAGGAAAGATGAAATGTCAATTGAAGATGCCTACAATGATTTTTTGACCAAAAAAAAAAGAAGAAATCTATTAATTTGTAGGAGAAAAACAGCACCACAGGCTCTCTTTTTAATAAAAACAAAATGGATGGATGGAGATAAAAAGAAGAGAGCAGTAGGAGGAGGAACCTGCCGAAATTGGAAAGGAAAGGTTGAGGGATTCCTCTTATCAAATCAAAGTTCATAGCGGCCATCCTGCTGGACGGATCTCGTATCGACCCAAATGTTAGGGATGTGGGCAATCTTGGGCCAATCCTCGCCCATGTTGTTTTTGCATCTCTCTGACAGTTGGGAACAATCTCCAATCCGTAAAAATTTTAATGAGGTGAGGTTGGGCATCCAGTCCGGCAAGGACGCCAAATTAGGGCATCTCCATAAGTCGAGCGTCTGCAGGTCAATTGAATGCAGCAGAAGCCTCCTTGGCAGATGCACCAACTTTGGGATACCAAAAATGCGAAGAGAGATGAGGCTTCTAAGGCCTTGCCCTTGAGATAGAATAGCATCGTCGTTGTTGCTGTTGCTGTTGCTGTTGCTGTCATCATCATAATTGGACAGATCTAGATTTTCGCAATTCCAAATCGTTAAATACTTGAGGGAAGTGAGAAGTAGCATTTTCGGATGAGGTAGACAAGTTAATGTCGGGCAACTCCTAATCTCTAAAAACTCCAGAGAAGTGAGGGTTTGCAGCAACTCCACCGGCAGATGCTCAATATCAATAATCCCCAGATATTTCAAAGACGACGAGAGTTTAGATGGAAGAGAAGAAGACGACGACGGTTCATGTGCTGGAGAAATCGTCCCCTTCAGCATTTGCTCCAATGACTTGAAGCTGCTTGAAGATATGCTCAGACTTTCCAAGGATGGGGATGACGGCGGCATTGAAGTCAGGTTCGGGCATGATTGAATCCACAGATCAGAAAGACACTGAAATTGGGGAAGCAAAGATGACGGTGACGATGGTCGCCATCCCTTCAGATTGGGACAGAAGTAGAGTGTCAGTGACTCAAGGGAAGGGAAGAAGGAGACCATGCTATTGTTGTTGCTGCTACTACAGATATCTGGTCCTCCTCCTCCAACCGCAGAATAAATACTCATATCTATGTATTCCAGATCAGTTAATCTCCAGATTTCTAGTTCTTTTAGCCAAGGGAGTTGATCCAATGCCGGCAGACTTCGGCATTTCGGGCAGTCAACCAACCGAAGCCTGACCAGATTCGTGAGGGAAGAAAGCCAGTTGGCAAAATTTATTCCTCCGTAATTCCCCACTTTTAAGCCTTTCAAATTTGGGTGTGGCCGCAGAGCTTCCAATGACATGTCATCTTCATTAAAATCAGTATCATCGTCACCATCCAATGGCACCCAATGTAATTCCAACTCTTGGAGTCGCGGCTTCTCACTCAAATCGGCCGCTGCACAAGTTTCGGCTACACCAGTGGTAGTGGGAGGAGTAGTAGTACCCTTCTGATTGCCTTTTCCATTCCCATCATGCGGCAAATTCTCAATACTGAGCTTTCCTCCTAACTTGTTCAAGTCATGTAATTCACCCAGTCCTCCACTCTTCCGTTTCGAGTTTTCACTTGTAGGGAGTATGAATCTCGTTAATCTCTCCAGCGAAGTCAACTGTCCAATCCCACGTGGCATATGAGTCAAATGGCGGCAACCATCGATGTCGAGTTTCGTGAGATTGACCAGCTTTTTGATATCCTTGGGTAGTTGTCTAAGCGCCGCGCATCCTTCTAGTTTGAGCACTTGCAAGTTTTGTAATCTGGTAATTGAACGTGGCAGCAATTTGAACTCCCTGTTCCAAGACAAATCAAGATACCTCAACTGCTTTAATTTACGGATGGAATTGGGCACAGTCTCAGTAGCCGATGCTTGTAGATCCAACTGCCGTAAACGCCGCAAATTACAAAAAATTGCATTGCATGGCCATTCGCCTATTTTATTGCCATAATGTCCGTCTGGTGCCAAAAATGTCCGCAGACCTTTTGCTTCAAGTACAGATCCTGGAACTTGCCAATTATAACCGTTTATGACAAATGAGATATGCTGAGTTTTATCGTTAACTTCTCTTGGGTTTGAGATTGACATATAAACACTTTCATCTCCAGCTACTGAGGAAGCAAGATCATACATTAAGTCATGCATTTTGCAACTTTTAATGTTCCCCAACTGATCTTCAACCACATCTTGGAAGAAAGACCTCCATAAGAGATCCATGAAATACTCCCGACCAATATCTTCAAGACACTGACTTGGGTTCGACAACTTAATATACCCTTGCGCCATCCAAAGATCTACCAATCTATCCACATTAATTACATAGTCTTTTGGAAATAATTTACAATAAGTAAAGCAGTGTTTTAAATGTGAAGAAAGAGTATCATAACTTAACTTAAGAGCTACCATGATACTAGTTTCTCCTCCATCAATTGTCACCAGTTCCTTACTTCTAAGTAATTCCCATTCAAGTATACTCTTTTTGAAATACATAAGACGCCCAATTACCCTTATAGCCAAGGGAACTCCCTTACACTTTGCAACAATTTCCTTTCCAATTACTTTATGGCTTGGTGTTGGTGGCATGGACTTGTGTTCAAACGCCATTTCAGCAAACAAAGACCAAGATTCCTTTTTAGATAAGCCCATCAATTCATATCGTGCTTGTGGTAAAGGAGTTGTAATTGCTGCAACCTTTTTAGAACGTGTAGTTATTAATATTCGACTTCCTTCAGAACCACCGTCTAACAAATCTCTTAAAGAAAACCATTTTTCAGCATCTTCATTCCAAATATCATCTAGTACAAGTAAATACTTTTTTCCATTAATTTGCTCATGAAGAGAATTTATTAACGTATTTATCTCACTCATTTCAGATTTTCCTCCGTTCAAAGATTCTAAAATTTTTTCAATTATTAATTTTAAGCTGAAATCGTATGATACACATACCCACGTCCTTAAATTAAATTTGGACATCACATAAGCATCATGATATGTGCGTTGAGCCAACGTCGTTTTTCCCAATCCTCCAATTCCAACTATCGAAATCACGGTCACATTAGTCTCGTAATTCTCTGCCAAAAGAAGTTCTCTAATTCCGTTCTCATCAACTTCTCTGCCAACCACTACTTTAGGGGGAAAGGAGTGTGTTTGCTCTCTTTTCCCAGCCATCACAGCCGTTGAATTGTCAACGCGAAAGTTAAACTGCTCTCCCTCACGCATAACAGCCTCTAGTCTCTCCCGAATTGCCTTGATTTTGTGACCCATCTTAAGGCCATATGCAAGCCGGTTTGAACTTGAAAAGAAAAGGCGTACCTCATTTGTCACTTTGTTCCCCGTCATGACCTTTCGCCGCAGAACTTCTGTGGAAAAGTCATCCACCAAGTCCTCTGCATCGTACACGACTTCTTTCAGCTCACCGAGCCAATCTTTGACTGGGGCATCACCTCGTGTTTCTGCATCAAGAAGCACGGCCTTGACACGGGAAACGGTGCGGCGCATCGATTCAATCTCATCTTTAACACCCCACCACAGGCCAATCTCTCGAAGAGCAAAGGAGCCTAATTTTCCAAGAATTCCCTCTGCAACATTGAACAGTAATCCTTCTGCCATGTCCTATTGGGTGCAAGTTGAAAAGCAAGGAACTTTAGTTGTGTTTGAAGTCACAATAGTAGGCGATCTCAGAGGCTTAGGTGCGGGAAGATGTATACAGAGAATTTTTAGGAGCAAGGAGGCTTATGTTTTAATGATGAAAATATGTACACATAGCATGGTCATTAATGTCGCCTCAGAATCCACTGAGCACCATCCAAATGATCACATAAACATACCGACATGCATACCTTACATACATACATATGTGCCACCATAGCCATTTTTTCGCATAGACCGTCGTTGAGATGTTACTGGTCAACTCCTCGGAGAAAGGAGAAAATTGAATCAAAAGGGAAGCTTCAAGGAACATGTGGGTGGCCCACCCCCGCCGTACCAAGAACGATTAACAAATAAGAAATACTTGCTGTACCACAAATAAAAAAAACATAAAAAATAGGTGTGAAAGTGAGATGCCTTGACGGTGGCAATTGGGAATCATCGATCAAGTCCGTCCAAACCGACCATCACCTCTACCTGACTTGGTTGACGGGTTCTCCCATGTCCCCCTTCCCCCTGCCTAACCAAGAATAATGAAATATTTAGTAATTAAAATATAAAAAAGTAATAAGTTATAATTTATTAAAATGTAATAAAAATAGGTGAAACCATAAAGTCTAAGTGTCCCACCCAAGCGTTAGTAATTGAAGAATTATTTTTTTATTTTGATTTAATAAATTTGACAAGTCACTATCAACAATTAATATAAATTTATAATTTAATTTATTTTTTAAGATAATTAATTTAGTCAATATCAATATATATATATATATAAATATAATTTAAGTGAATAATAATAACACTAATAATTGATCTA
Source organism: Ceriops tagal (assembly GCA_021533255.1). Lineage (NCBI taxonomy): Eukaryota > Viridiplantae > Streptophyta > Magnoliopsida > Malpighiales > Rhizophoraceae > Ceriops > Ceriops tagal. The sequence continues at coordinate 211,631 of CM038611.1, read as the reverse complement.
ATGGCAACAGTAAAGGTATTTGGAATACTTTATTTTTATGAGTAAAAAGTAGAACTCTTTTATTAAAAAGAAAAAAGATAATAAATCTCTTTTTAATATATATGTACAGGTCATATGATCTATATTTATTTTTTTAGTAAAAAATGTCAAGTTCATAGAAAGTATTTCTTGGACTACAAGTTTGATTAGGTTTTGAATCTCTGTATAACATCACCTTTATTTTTTCAAAAGGTATATAAAAACAGGATTTCTTCTTTATATTGTAATAAATCTTTGTTGTTATATGTCCTTTTTTTTAAAACAAAATATAGCACTTTTCTTTGGCACAATTCTAGCTTATTAACATTGTTTTTTTATTTTTTTAATCAAACAAATAGTGTAATTATAAAATGTCTAATTGTTTTCATATTGAAATGTTGTAAAAAATGAGACAATTATATATATACATATTATGCATATACAAAGAAATAAAATCGTTCTGATTAATGTACACAAATATTAATATTTTTTTTCTTGATGAGTGCATGGACAATATGAATTCAAGGAAGTTCATCTGAACATGTTTATAGTACCTTTACACTTACATTGTCAAAAGTACGTAGAAAAAATCTTATTCAAAAGTTGAAAGCTTAAGAAAAACTCCTCAACAATTGAAGGTGTATGTGAAATAAGACATAACATCACAATTATGGTGCTTTTAGTATACAGAATTAAGATATACAAGCACAGTTGAATTTATTAAATGCCCATTAAATTTATTTTTTCATGGCTAACTTTGGGGCATTTGCTTAAACCTTTACTTATGCATGGAATGAAAGCTTTTTAGGAGTGATACTAAAGGCTAATTCCTTAGTAGCAATAATCATCAAGAGATTTTAGTTTAAATCAAAGGTCAAAATATCTAGATTGAAAAACACCAGTTTTCTTTCATAATCACAATCATCTTCAATAATTTGATATGTAGCACTTGAATTTGTTTTTCACTTTTGCGATTTATATATCTTTCAAATACTTTATCTTGAAAAATTATTAAATCCAAATTAAGATGCAAAGAAAAAACTTACAAATGAATTAATTTGAAAAGCAATCCTTCCGCCATGTCCTATTGGTTGCAAGTTGAAAAGCAAGGAACTTTAGTTGTGTTTGAAGTCACTATAGTAGGCGATCTCAGAGGCTTAGGTGCAGGAAGATGTATTTGGAGAATTTTTGAGACGAAGGAGGCTTATGTTTCAATGATGGAGATATGTACACATAGCATGGTCTTTAATATCGCGTCAGAATCCACTGAGCACCATCCAAATGATCACATAAAAATACCGACATGCATACATTACATACATACATGTACACATATGTGCCACCATAGCCATCTTTTCGCATACGCAGTGGTTGAGATGTTGACTGGTCAACTTATTGGAGAAAGAAGAAAATTGAATCCAATGGGAAGCTTCAAGGAAAATGTGGGTGGCCCACCCCCACCGTACGAAGAACGATTAACAAATAAGAAATACTTGCTGTACCGCAAATAAAATAAAAAATAAAAAATAGGTGTGAAAGTGAGATGCGTGCCAATTGGCAATCATGGACCAAGTCCGTCCAAGCCTACCATCACCTCCATCTGACTTGGTTGTCGGGTTCTCCCATCTGCCCCTTCCCCCAAACTCACCAAGAGTAATGGAATGTTTAGTGAGTTGAATACAAAAGAGTAATAAGTTAGGTAAACATAATTTATCGAAAAGTAATGAAAGGAGGGGAAATCATAAAGTTTGATTGCCCCGTCAAAAGATTTGATCAGGGATTTGCTGAGTTTTTTTTCTTTTTTTATTGTTTTATCTCAATAAATTTAACAAATTATTATTAATAATTAATATAAATTTATAATTTAATTTACTTTTTAAAATAATTAAATCTACTCAATATCATATTATATATATAATTAAATGAATAATGATAACAACAATAATAACAATTGATTTAATGACATTAATAAAGTATTTGGAATACTTTGTTTTTATAAGTAAAGAGTAGAACTTTTTTATTGAAAAAAAAATAAAGACAATAAACCTTATTTTAATATATATGTAAAGTTTACGTGACTCATATTTACTTTTTAGATAAAACATGTCCATGTGATGAAAGATGAAAAAAGTTTTTCTTGGATTACGAATTTGATTAAGATTTGAATCTCTATATAGCATTATTTTGTATTTTTTTAAAAAATAATTTGATATGGGGTAAAATTTAAATTTGACATATTATTGGTATTATTATTATTAAAGTAATAGATGATATTATCAAATAACTTTAGATTATATGATGATTACAATATTTTAGGTGATTTTTTAAAAGATAATAGTACTATTTTATAAATATTAAGGGAAATTTTAATTTGATTCCCTTTTAAGGAATGTATATTCTTTCTTTTTTTAAAGTTATTTAATACCAAAAAAATAAGACTATTTAAAATAAAATTGGTCACATTTAAATAAAACATTTTAATTTAAATAATTACTAAAATGACTTCTTGTCAAGTAATTACAAGTTTTAACATTATTTAAATTTAAAGACTTTTTACATAATTTTCATAATTTAAATAAAAAGTTACTCAAAATTTAATAATAAATAAAAAGCCATCTTTGAATAGAAAACACTTGATTTAAGTAAATACTCAAATGAATTATATTATTATTTATATTTTGAATCTTTTTATGTAATTTGCAAAATTTAAGCAACAATTACTTAAATTTTTTTAAAAAAGTAAAAATAAGTTAAATTTAAATAAAAACTTTCTATAAAAGTGATTGCTTAAATAGATTATAATATTATTCAAAACTAAGGCTTTTTGTAATTGAAGTAAAAAATTATTCAAAATTCAAGAATAAATAAAAAAGTCATATTTGAATTAAACATGTCTAATTTGAGTACCTAATTAAATAAATCATATTGTTATTTAAATTTTAAATTTCTATATGCAATTTAAATAATAAGTTATTTAAATTTTAAGAAAAAATAAAATTAGATCAAATTTGAATAAAAAAAATTCTATTTAAGTGACTATTTAAATAGATCCTAGTATTATTCAAATTTAAAGTCTTTTTATGTAATTTTTATAATTTAAGTAAGAAGTTACTTAAAGTTCTGGAATAAATAAAAGAAAATCATATTTAAATAAAAAAAAGCCTAATTTAAGTAACTTGTCAAATAAATCATATTTATTATTTAAATTTTAATTTTTTTACATAATTTATACAATTTAAGTAATAAGTTATTCAAAAAGGTCATATTTAAATAAAAAAACTCAATTTAAATAATTACTTAAAATATATGTGAGTAAATTTAATGTTTTAAAATGAGAGTATAATTAACAATTACTTTAATATTAATCTAAGGATTAGTGTCTAATATTTTAAAGCCATGCAAATTTGTTTGTAAACCTTTAATGTAATTAGTATTTAACCCATATTGGTATTTGAATAGAGAAATTTTAATATTTTATATCTTTAGTTTAGTAATTTTAATTATAAGTCTCTTTTACTATTATTTCTTTTATTTTTATTTAATGTTAAATTTAATTTTAAATTTTTAATTAGAACAAGATATAATTTTTAATCTTACAAATATAATAATTGGATATTATTATCTCGAATATAAATTATTAAATTTCAAATGAAAATTATATATATATATATATATATATATGCTATAAAGTAAACTTTGCTAATAAGTGAAATTCAATGTAGTTATTGGTTTTCGTAATATATATGCAAATTATAATTAACATTTTAATTAAGTAATTAATTTAAATAATTAAGATCAAAAGAAATTAAAAATATTATATAATATAAAATTTTTTATGTAAGATGAAAATAATATAATAAAAAGTATTATATTATATTATTATAATAATTATTATTAATTATATATTTATAATTATTCATACATATTTATAATTAAAAATAAAAATTATAAATATAGGATAAGTAATCTACCTATCTTTAATGTGTTCTTAACACTTCGTTGTCATTGTGCACTAAACCTCCGATGTGAAAAGTGAAGGGAAACAAAGGGCACCCACGTGGTTGAGATTATGGCCATCGCATGGGTCAAGTCAATCAGTAACCATCGTGACGTGCGCAAGGAATATGGGAGCAGGCTGTGATAGGCCAAATTGCTGTAGAAAAGTATAATTATTAGTGTTAAATAAAATTAGTAAAAATAAAGGGTTAAAAATAAAAATAAAATAAGTTACGATTGGCCAAATTCCAAAGCAGCGTACATCTAACGGCAGAAATGCGTGGGTGTCAGCAAGCTTTTAAATTCGTCCAAAAACAAAACGGTCCAAATTGAGCGGTGAGGCCAGACGTCCCTCCGCTGGCTCTGCTGTTAAATTAATTAAAAGTATGAATAAAAAATAAAAGACCTAAATGTTCGGTTAGATACAATGATAATTTGGGTTATTAGATTTAAAATCTTTCCATTCTCTCTGTTAAGGATAATATATAACCGTTATAGAAGAGGAAGATTTTCCTGAAAGGATAACAGTTATAGGAAAGGAAAAATATATATATATATATATATATGTTATTACGGACTTTTCCTGTACTCTTAACCATAAGAAAGAAAACATAAAGAAAAGAAAGGGAAAAGTAGGAGAAAAGAGAGAAGCGTTCAGGAACGAACGGAAAAAGGATTCTCATCTCTACTACGGGACATTAGCATAATGGACAACGATATGTTGATTTCAATTACAGTTTTATTGCTAGTATTCGCATAAGGAAAGATCCTGTATTATAGAAATAGGAATTTCATAAAGAGAAATTTTGGAAAAGTTCTAACAATTGGTATCAAAGCGTGTCTGTAAATACTGTAATTTATTTTATTTTATTGGTTTGTGCCGAACTGTTTTCCTTTTATTTTTCTGTCGTACGTTACATTTTTCTCTTAATGCATCGGCGTCGAAAGGGAAACGCCGGTGTTAAAAAATATTATATAATACAAAAATTTTTACGTAAGATAATGATAATATAATATAAAATATTATGTTATATAATAATAATAATAATTATTAATTATATTTTTATAATTATTTGTATATATTTATAATTAAAAATAAAAATTATAAATATACTATAAATAATTTACTTTTCTCTTTTAATGAGGTTCAAAATTTCACTACTGGCGTGAAAAGTGAAGGAAAATAAATAAATAAATAAAGAGAAGTCGCGTGATTGAAATCATGGCAGTCGCATGGGCCAAGTCAATTACTAACCACCGTGCTTAAACGTGTGCAGGGAATAATAGGCCAAATTGATGTAAAAAATAGTGTTCAATAAAATTTGTAAATATGAGAAAGAAAAGAAAATTAAAATAAAAATAAAAATAAAATAAGCGCAATCCCAAGAGTGAAAAAAAATTACTCGAAGGAAATCACAGCAGGTCATTGATAGGCCAAATTCCAAAGCAACATCCATCAGACGGCAGATATGAGTGGTTGTGAGCAGCTTTTAAATTCGTCCGAAATCAAGACCGTCCAAATTGGGCGTTTGAGGCCAGACGAATCCTGCCCTCGCTCTCGCTCTGTCATCCACTCGCGTCTTTCACCCCTTTCGCATCAATGGACTTGACCCACCACCATAGCAATTATGTCTGACGATACCATGTGCCATTGGAATCAAATCCCAAAACAAAAATGCGTCGTGTCCATGAAAATTTGACCAATGAATTTACCTACAAAAAGGTGTGTCATCCACCTCGTGCTCTGTCGTCCACTTCCGAGTCTCGTGCCTTTCACTCCTTTTGCATTGATGCAGGTGGTGAGACATGGGAATCAAATCACAAAACAAAAGAAGTGTCGTGCTTAGGAAAAAATTGATAAATTTACCCCAACGCTATCTATATATATCTGTACTACTGTACGGAATTCTAACATTGAATCCGAAATAAGTTATTTTCCGTTGGTTTGATGTGTTATTTTTGTACTGTTAAAGAATGTTAGAAATTAAATTATTATTTTATTTATTTTAAATTGATACAAATTAAAATTTTAATTATTTATAATTAAAATTAATCAAAATAATAACATACAACTTAAAAAAAATAAAAATTAATAATTTAATTTAAATTTATATTTAACTTAAGAAAGAGTATTTTTTAAAATATTTTAATAAAACTAAATAAAAATTCTAATATCGTAAAAAAGAGATTGTCAATACATATATTTACTACCTAATTACTCGTAAGTCTAAGAAACCTGTCACTCACTTAGTCATCTATTTCATGATTTATGTCTTTTATTTTTTCTTTTGTATTAATTATTGACCCTCCACTAAAAGCAATTATTATTTCTAACAATAAGTTATGCCATTTAGATCATACTACGAAAGAAAAGATGGACCATTAAATATTAGTTTAATAATACAAGAATTTTATTTTAAAGTTAATAAAATTTTAAATTTAAATTGTATTAATAAAAAAATAAAAAAAGAGATATAATTAGAAAAATATTTGTCCATAAATATTTGTACTACATAAGGAAAGGTATTATTGAAAAGGATTTTTTATAAATTAAGTATACAAATCAAATTGAAAGAATCAAAAAAATAAAAGAGTAAAATTCTTTAATATTTTATATTTTTTGTTATTTATTTTTTTTTCCTAAAACTAACTTTAGTTTTTGAAAAACATTTTAATTACTTATTAAAAAACTGTTCCCTTGGTTTTTCAAAAGTAATTTTTCCCAAAAAAAAGTATCATGGCTAAGATTACAAAAATCTCTCCCTTTAGGTCATAATTAGAAAGCTATCCTATATATGTTTTTAATTTTATTTAAATTTTTTTTTAAAATAAATAATTATCAAATAAATTATTACAAATATAAGCAAAACAAAACATTTGAAATACCTTTTTATACTTAAAAATTTTAAGTAAATGAATACATTCACTAATAAGATATTGATCAAAATTTAAAATTAAAACTCATTTACTAAATAAGTCAAGTTTGAGTAATAAAACTCAATTTATTTATACTTACAAATAGCTCATTTAAATATTGTTTAAAACTTTTTTTACAAAATTATTAAAATAATTATTTAGTGTACAATTATTATTTATTTAGTAAATTTTTTTAAGTTTAAAAAATAATTTTTTATAATAATAAAGATAAGAATGTGTATATTTAATTATTTCTTAAATTTTACCGTGTAAATATCTTATATACTAAAATGTCTTTTATATTTATAATTATATACTAAAATTAAGTACTTATTTTTTAAAATTAGTTAATTTTATTAAATATTTTTATCAATCTTTGACACACCACCACAGGCCAATCTCTCTAAGAGCAGAGGAGCCTTCCCTCTGCAACACTGAAAAGTAATCCTTCCGCCATGTCCTATTGGTTGCAAGTTGAAAAGCAAGGAACTTTAGTTGTGTTTGAAGTCACAATAGTAGGCGATCTCAGAGGCTTAGGTGCGGGAAGATGATGTATACAGAGAATTTTTTGGGAGCAAGGCTTATGTTTTAATGATGAAAATATGTACACACAGCATGCTCTTTAATGTCGCATCACAATCCACTGAGCACCATCCAAATGATCACATAAAAATACCGACATGCATACATTACATACATACATGTACACATATGTGCCACCATAGCCATCTTTTCGCATACGCAGTGGTTGAGATGTTGACTGGTCAACTTATTGGAGAAAGAAGAAAATTGAATCCAATGGGAAGCTTCAAGGAACATGTGGGTGGCCCACCCCCACCGTACGAAGAACGATTAACAAATAAGAAATACTTGCTGTACCACAAATAAAAAAAAAGCATAAAAAATAGGTGTGGAAGTGAGATGCATAGACGGTGGCAATTGGGAATCATCGATCAAGTCCGTCCAAACCGACCATCACCTCTACCTGACTTGGTTGTCGGGTTCTCCCATCTCCCCCTTCTCCTTACCTAACCAAGAATAATGAAATATTTAGTGATTTAAATAAAAAAGGTAATAAGTTATAATTTATTAAAATGTAATAAAACTAGGTGAAACCATAAATTCATAAATATGTAAGATGAAGAGGACAATAAAATATAAACTTTATATCGTTATATATTATTAACAAACAAACACATAACCCAAAATATATAGGAACAAACTTTATAAATACAATTTTAGTTGTCTCATTGTACATAATCAATCAACAATACCACACACTATAATAATATATATATATATATATATATATATTATTGAGTTTTCTTCTTGATTTTATTGTTTTTATTTATCAATGGCGTATAACGTGCCTTCCAAAAAAAATAGTGTCTAACTAGTAGATGCCAAAATGGAAAGTTAAAATTATTCCTACTCTCAATAAAGTTTTTTTGGAGTACTTAGGACTCCATTGCATTAATTTTTTAGTGTAAAATACCTTTTTTTTTTTCAGTTTACATGATAGGGATAGCAATTGTTCAAATGACTTTTTGTCAATTAATTGTTTAAACAAATTTTAATATTATTTAAATTTAATTTTTTACATATATTTATAATTTAAATAAAAATTATTTAAAATTTCAAAATATATAAAAAATCATATTTAAATTAAAAAACATTCAACTTAATTAAGTGTTTGAATAAATTATATTAATATTTAAATTTTAAATTTTTATGTAATTTACATAGTTTAAATAACAAGTTATTCAACTTTTAAAAAAATAACAAATATTTTATTTAAGTAATCTCTTAAATATATCTTAATATTATTTAAATTTAAAGTCTTTTTATATAATTTAAATAATAAATTTTTCAAAAATATCATATTTAAATTTAAAAAATTTAATTTAATAATTATTTAAAAATATATAAATAAATTTAATTTCTTAAAATAAAAATATAATTAACAAATGCAAAATATTAATTTATGACATACTATGCTTTTAATTTTTTTAAAATTCATTCCCTGTTAAACCACACGATTTCTATGTAAAGGCTATACTTCGGCGCTACAAGTCCGCGCCTTAACCGCGTTGCTAATGCCTTTCGATTCACTTTGCCTAATAAATCAGCAAAGTGAATCGAAATGGGCTAAGGTTTTAAAAACCGGTTATTAATATGTAAACTTCGGGAGTTTAAAGTTTAATTGTTATGACTAATTAAATATGACAAAATCAGTATTTAATATTAAATAAAAAAATATTTTTTATAATTAATATTTAAAATTTAAGAAATTGAAAATAATTTTTTTAAATCAAATTAATTTACCTATAAAAATTAAATTAAATTTATTAATTATTAGTTAAATTGATCAATTTATCAATTTTTATATGACTTTTAGTTGGACTAATTATAAAAAAAATTAAATTAAATTATAAATTACTTTAAATTTTAGTGTTTTGAGTGACTAATTCGATATAATTCTTTTAACTTTGTACGTCGTGATTTTTTAATTTTATAATTTTATACATCTGGATGGATGCATATGCCCAAATATTTGGGATATTATTGTTCCTTCTTCATTTATCCCTCGAGAGAGAAAGATGATAGAGACAAATGCTGGGACTAATGACACCACCGGTAGGTTTGTGTGATTAAACAATGCTTTTGTCACTAAAGAACTCTTCTGCCTGATGCACCTGGACAACCTATTTTCAATTAATTTATATGCCTAATCGCTGTAACTATAAATGGTGGGGCATGATTATATGGAATTGTGAAAGACACAACCGGCGATATTATTATATTCAATTATGACAAATCTCCTCTATCTTGAACTGAATTATAAGATGGGCTTCACTCATGATCTTATTTTTGACATAAAAAGAATCATCCCCCAAAAAAATGTGGATAGCAACACACTTGTTTCGTGTTATCTGCAACTTTCATAGTTGAATAATCTAAAATAGAAACCACCTAAAACAATCAACATGAACTTAGTTAATTATTAACAGAATAATTATTAAATAATAAAATTATCAGTTCAAAACTTCTAAATTCATATTAAAAAAAAAAATTTTAACTTTTTTTTTCGTTGCAGAAATAAAATTTTGTTTAACGGTTACGGTGCTTAAAAAGAAACTAAAAAGTTGGAATCCAAGTAAGACTACAACCCAATGTTCTACGAGTCCAGACGAAACCTCCGCCCGCTCTTTCATCCGGTTCATGTCTCGTGCCTTTTCACCCCTTTTTGTATTATTGCACTTGCAATTACATCCGACAATGTCATGTGCCATTGGAAATCATATTTCAAAACAAAACAAAAAATGTGTCATGTCTAAAAAAACATTGATCTATAAATTTACTTACTACGACAATGCCTGTATATCTGTACTACCGAAGGGAAGGTCTTAACATTGAGTTCTTTTACTTTTTAATACGTAATAAGTTAACTAATAATTATTATTGTGTTTAAAAAATAAAAATAAAAATAAATATTTATAATATAAAGAAATTTAATTTGATTAACAAAGTAAACTTTTTAAAATTATTTAATATTTTAAAAATAAGATTACTTAAAATAAAATATGTCTAACTTAAATGAAAATTATTTAATTTAAATAATTAATTAAATGAATTTTTATTGAGTAATTATTTAAATAAATTTTAATATTATTTAAATTTAAAGTCTTTTTACATAATTTAAGTAAGTAATTACTCAAAATTAAAGAATAAATAAAAAAATCATATTTGAATAAAAAATGTTGGACTTGAGTAATTATTCAAATGAATCATATTATTATTATTTAAATTTTGAATTTCTTATATCATTTATGCAATTTAAGTAACAAATTATTCAAATTTTAAGAAAAAAATAAAAATATGTTAGTTTTGAATAAAAACATTTTATTTAAGTAATTGCTTAAATAGATGCTAATATTATTCAAATTTAAATTCTTTTTATATAATTTTTGTAATTTATGTAAAAAGTTACTCAAAATTCAAGAATAAATAAAAAATGTCATATTTGATAAAATAAATGCTTAATTTAAGTAACTACTCAAATAAATTTTATTTTTATTTAAATTTTGAGTTTTTTTTACATAATTTAAGTAACAAGTTACTTAAAAAGTCATATTTAAATAAAAAACATTAATTTGAATAATTATTTAAAATATGTGTAAGTAAATTTAACTCTCTAAAATAGAAATACAATTAGCAAGTATCAAATATTAATTAGTCACAGACAATGCTTTTAACTTTTTAAAAATTCATTCTTTATTTAAAAACATAAGTGCAAAAATTTTAAAATATATTTACTTGGAGTTGGGAAACTCAAGAATTGAATTCAATATAATTATTGCTATTTGTGATACACATGCAAATTATAATCATCATTTTAATTAAATAATTATTTAAATAATTAAGATCAAAGCAAATTAAAGAATATTATATAATACAAAATTTTTCATGTAAGAAAAAGTAACATAATGTAAAATATTATGTTATATAATAATAATAATAATTAATTATATCTTTATAATTATTTGTATATATTTATAATTAAAAATAAGGATTATAAATATACAATAAGTAATTCACCTCTCTTTAATGAGGTCCAAACAATTCATTATGTTTGTACACTCCACCACCAGTGTGAGAAGTGAAGGAAAATAAACAAATAAATAAAGGAAAGCCATGTGGCTAAGATCATGGCTGTCATATAGGTCAAATCAATTAGTAATCATTGTGCTTAAACGTTTACAATTACATTTGTAATGTTTGTGACTTTATAAGGAAATTTGTTGATGATAATGTTTACAGTCACATTTGTAATGAGACATATGCATGAACTTTGTAGAGCAAGCTTGAGACATTGTATAATTCAAAGTATGGTAATAATAAGTCGTTTTTACTAAAGAAAATGATGCAGCTAAGATATAGAGAAGGGGGTTCAGTTACTAACCACTTGAATGAGTTTCAGGGTGTTGTTGATCAATTATTAGACATGGATATCAAATTTGATGATGAGGTTCTTGAGTTATGGTTACTTACTACATTACTAGATTCTTGAGAGACATTCTAGATTTTACTTGCTAATTCTGCCTTTGGTGCTGTTGTTTCATTAAAACTCATGAAAAGTGGTGTGTTGAATGAGGAAATGAGAAGAAGATCTTAGGGTTCATCATTATCCAATTCAGAGGTTCTGGTTACTAAAAATAGGGGAAGAAACCAAGAAAAGGGAAATGGTAAAAAGAGCAGAAGTAAAAGTCTTAGCAAGTGAAGATCAAAGTATAAGAATGTCCAATATCATTATTATGGAAAGATGGGTCATATTAAAAAAAATGCTATAAGTGAAAGAGAAAAAAATAAAGATAGTAGTATTAAGCATGAAAAGAGGTATAATGATAATGATCATATTGCTATTACATTAGCTTCTAGTACTAGTGACCTTATTTTTATTTGTGATAAGAATGTGATTAATTTGATATCTTATAAGATTGATTGGGTTATAGATAGTGGTGCCTCCCTTCGTGTTACTTCACAAAAGGAATTCTTTTCTACATACACTCAGTAATCATAGGGTGTTATAGATGGGTAATAATAGCTTAATAGAAGTCATTGGTATTGGTGATATTTGCTTAAAGAATAATAGTGGAACACAACTAACATTGAGGGATGTTAGACATGTTCCAAATATTTAGTTGAATTTAATTTTAATAAGAAAACTTAATCATAAAGGCTTTTGCAGTATTTTCAATAATAGTTAGTAAAGACTTACTAGAGGTTTTTTAGTTGTGGCATGAGGTAAGAAATGTTCTAATTTGTATTTTATACAAGTTTTTATTGTTAGAGATGTTGTGAATGTAGTGAAGAATGAGAATCTGATTAATTTATAGCATGAAGTTCCCAACTTCACCCTAAGATCTACTAATCTGTAATATTAAGAGGGGGGGTGAATCAGTATTACACCCCTTCTTTTTAATTGATAGGTGAACAACTTCAAACTCTTCTCAGAAATGAACTTTTTCTCATATTTAACTAAGGTAGATCTATTGTTACCTACTAGTCAAAATAATCCCCAAAGTTACCTTTCAAACACCTTGCCTATTAAACGAATCAGTTGTTCTTGATTAGGTCTTCTTTTAGGTTATGGGTTTGATGATTCTTTAGTTGCGTTCACAACTCAATTCAAAACACAGAATGTAAATTCAAAGCAAGGACACAAGAGATTTACGTGGTTCCGTCAATATGACGTACTCCATTGTGGTAGAGATTCTTCCTCTACCGAGATAATCCACTATATTTAAGAACACCAGTGTGGTATTCCCTATGATTACAATGGATGTCTTAATCTTTTACTCCTTTCACTATTGCAAATATAAAGCAATCACAATACAAAGAGTGTAACTTACTATGTCTACCTTTCTTCTAGCTTATGTTGCCTCTATTTGATTTGAATAGGCTGCTTCACTATCGCTTGGAAGATCACCAAAACTCTCTCTAACCTCTCTTGAAGAAATCTAGAAATACGTTAAGTTTTCTCAAATGTTACACTGAATTTCTTCTTTAGGTTGTCTCACCCAACTCTTGGTCTCACCATCTCACCGTCTCACGGCATGCACTCATGCTTCAGGTCTGCCTTTTCACGTCTCACGGCCTGCCTCACGCTACTGGTCTGTCGTTTCACGCCTCACGGACTGCCTCATGCTTCTAGTCTGCCGTTTCACGTCTCTTGGCCTGCACCACACTTCTGGTCTACCATTTCAGTCTCTTGGCCTGCCTCCCGCTTCTGGTTTTTCTGGTTCACGTTTCTCGGCCTGCCTCTCACTTCTGGTTTTTTTGGTTCACGTTTCTTGACCTGCCTCCCGCTTCTGGTTTTGCTGGATCACGTCTCATATTCTGGTCTATTGTCTTCTCTTTCGTGTGGTCTCACGGATACCAGGTTTGGTCTCACCTGGTCTGGTTTCACGTCCTCTCTTTCTCTAGGTTTGGTCTGCTCTAACGTCTCACCTTCTCCAGGTCTCACGTCCTCTCTTTCTCCAGGTCTAGTCTGCTCTAACGCCTCACCTTCCCCAGGTCTCACGGATCTGATTTCTTCTCTTGTGGTTGCACGGATTTCTACTCTTATGAGTGTGCCTTTACTGGTTTTCTTCTCTTTGTGGTTGCACGAATTTCTACTCTTCCAGGTGTGCCGTCTCTCTTACGGTGATGGCTGTCTCTATCTTTCGGTAATGTGCTCTCCCGTTTCTCTCCAATGTTTGCTCTCCCGGTGGTCTCTCTCTCTCTCTCTCGGTGGTGTATTTCTATTGTTTTGCTCTCCCAGTTCTCTCTAATGTATTTTCATCTTCTTTTGCTCTACTGGTTTATGTACTCCCTTCTATGCAAACCTTAGTAGGGTTTACTGGAGCTGCAGCGAATTTCCTTTCTTGCCCTTTTCTTTCTACTGAAAACTCATCCCTTGAATGCTTGAATGAGCCACTTCTGCTTATACACTTAAATCTGGTTGACAACAATTACAACCCATACAAGGCTGTGGGAACAATATAGCATAAATGACTTAGTCATATAACTGAAAAAGAGATGAGTTGTTTGACAAGGAAAAATCAGTTTTTAGGCATAAAGAGTGTAGTTTTAAAGAAGCATCCTCATTGTTTGGCTAGAAAACATAATAGAGTTACATCTAAGAGTTATCCTTATTTTAGGAAATTAGAGTTACTAAAGTTGGTGCATTATGATGTGTATGGTTTTTTGAAGGTATACTTACTTGGTGGTGTTTGTTATTTTATGATTTTTATTAATGATCATTTGAGGAAACTTTGAGTGTATGCTTTGAAGGCCAAAGATCAAGTTTTTGATGTATTCAAACAATTTCATGCTTTAGTTGAAAAATAGTTAGGAAAGAAGTTGAAATGTATTTGTACTGATAATAGTGGTGAATATAGTGGTCTATTTGATGAATATTGTAGAATATATGAGATTAGACACTAAAAGACACTTCAGTTGATTGACAAAACATTGATTAAGAGAGTTAGAAGCCTACTCTCAAATGCAAAGTTGCCTAAATCCTTTTGGTGTGAAGCTCTGAATATAACAACACATGTGATTAATCTATTTCCTAGTGTTCCTTTGCAGGGCGATGTTTCGAACAAAGTTTGGTTTGGTAAGGAAGTTTCTTATGATCATTTACAAGTCTTTGATTATAAAGCTTTTGTTTATGTCCCTAAAGGTGAATGAGCAAAATTAGATGTAAAGATACGACAATGTATCTTTCTTGGTTATGGTAAAGATGACTTCAAGTACCAATTATATAATTTGGTTAAGAAAAAGCTTTTTAAAAGTAGAAATATTGTGTTTTTTGAGGATTAGAATATTGAAAACATTGAGAAGGCAACTACTCAGGCTAACGATAATGTTGTTGATATTGATCTAAGTTCTCACACACTTGCAAATCTATGAAAATCTAAGGTTTCCTCTATCATTATTCAATGTCCAACAAGCCTTTTTTTTTATTGTCACTACAACACTGGCCATTAGTTTTCCTATCATTAACCACTAATATACTTGATATGTTAATTGATGTGTTTTTATATCATCAGAAAAACTCAATCCTCTCTGTTGTTGTTTTTACTAACATTAAGTCATTGATTGCCTTATTTTATTGGCTATTTGACCTTTTGTAAACTATGAAAACACCACTTGAATGTCCTTTAACCTTTTTATGATGTTAGCATAAAAGTCTTATCATTATTAGTAGCCACATAAAGGTCTTAATTTTAAAATTTGTTTTTTGGATAGCAAAAAAGAAAAAAAAGGTAGATCTAATAAAAAATAAAATAAAAGGGCTAAGTATTAATTTGGAAAAATCATGAATTTCAAAATGAATAACACAATTTCAATTTTAATTCTCATTTTAATGAAAAAAAAAAATGATGGTGTGAATAAATGAAAGTATTATTCAATTATAATGAATTATTAAGTGTTGTGGCAAATAAAGTTATAAATCTTGCAATATATACAATAGGAATATAAAGACTTGCTTATTAAGAGTTATAAAAAAAATAAATAAAAAAAGGCATTCTATTTTATCCATTAGGGGGTGAACAATGAAATTTTTTAGAAGATTATCAAAGTAGTCTTGTTAAAGCAAGCATAGGATATCTTAATAAAATTAGTTTGAGGTTTGCAAGTAGAAGATTTAGAAATTATTTCAATTTATATAAGTAGAGTTCTTGTCCTAACGAATTAAATAAGAATCTATAAAAAGTAGCTAAATGATTAGGTTAAAATTGAAAAGATCTTATAGATATTCATATTGAAATATGAGCATATTATGGTTACAATTGAAGAAATACATTATTTATCCCAAACGTCAATTGATGTACTAACAAGTACATTACTAACTTATTAGCAACACGTGGATGAGAAGTACATTGAGAAGCTAGTAAAGCAAGTAGTCTAAAGTTAGACTCCTACTAATACTGATCAAGTGATTAATCAAAATAGAAGTCAGGTTTCTTTTATTGTAAATAATAAGAACGTGGTGGTAATTACTCTAATAATCGAAGTCAAAGAGGTCACTATAACAAATATGGAGATAGAGACAATCAATATAATAACTAAAAGAGATTAAACCATATATACAAAGGTTAAGGTCATGGCCTAAGAAGAGGTCATGTTAAAGGAAGGTATGACAAATCTAAAGTTAAGTGTTATTCATGCCATAAGCGTGGTCATTATGTTAGTAAGTACAGGTCTAAGGTGAATAATTAAATAACTCATTGTGATTCCTTAATACTAAGTATAACAATCAAATGTGTGAAAGTAAGAGCTTTTTATTGATCTCGATGAGTCAATCCACTCTATAGTCAAGTTTGCTTATGACAATAGTGTTTTAGTGATGGGAAATATGTGATAATCAAGTTAGAGAATGGAAATCATAACTACATCTCAAATATATTTTATGTGCTAAACATAAAAAGTAATCTACTTATTTAGGCTAATTGCTTTAAAAGGGATATAATATATAATTATATGATAATTATCTCTTAAATCCTAATGGGATAGGTATACTTATTCTCCAATTAAAAAGTAAAGAGATAAAACAAGATTGGTCACAAGAAGATTTTTATGATGACCTAACCATGACTATCATAAGATATTCCTAGATATTGATTAAATGAAGACTATTAGACTTATAATTACTTTGGTTATGTAAAATCATAAGAAACTTCATTAAATGGATGTGAAGTCAAATCTTATCAATGGTTCTCTTGAAGAAGAAATTTTTGTCAAGCAACTACTGGATTTTATGAAAAAAGGAAGAAAAAAGGTGTATAAACTAAAGAAAGTATTGAATGGTCTAAAATAAGAGCTTAAAGTATGGAACAAATGCAATGATTCTTTCTTTTAAGAGTCCAACTTTCATAAATGTCTTTCCGAGTATGTTTTATATGTAAAAATCAATGATTACGATAATATCTTATTGATGTGTCTATATGTTGTTCCCACAGCTATGTATGGGTTGTAATTGTTGTCAACTAGGTTTAAGTGTGCAAGAAAGTAAAGCCATATGGAAGGGCAAGAAAGTAAAGTCACATGAAAGGGCTAGAAAGTAAATCTGTCGCGTAAGGGCAAGATCGTAAATCCGTCACGTAAGCCCTATTAGGGTTTCATGGAAGAGAGTATATAAAGGCCTTGGAAGACAAAGCTAGGTGGGGGTCAGTAATTCAACCATTTGGAAAACCTATACAACCGGCCAACCAAAGAGACAATAAAAAAAACCCTACCCTATACAGAAAAACAGCATAAACGGCAAAGGTGGGTGATCGACCAAAGAGAGAAAACAAGGGAGGAATGGCTGTACAGCAAAGAGAGAGTACACGACTGGACAGTAAGAGAGGGTGGATGGCAAATCACAAATTAGAAAAGGTGGAACGGGCAAACACAAAATAGCACGTCAAAACCAAAGAGTGAACGGCAAAACCACCACCGGCTAAAAGAGAGAGAATGTCCAACCAACCATTTGACCAATACAAAGAGAAACCGTCCAAAGAGAGAAACTGGCCAACACAAGCTAGGGCATTCGGCCAAGAGAGAAAACACAACCTTGAGAGAAAACCCTAGACGTCCAAGCAAGGAGACAACTGGCCAAACACAAAGGAGGAACTGTCCAACACAAGAAAATGTTCGGCCAACACAAGCTAAACGGCAAAGCAATCAACCAGCAAAAAAGGTGTGGACGGCAAGGAGGAGAATGACCAAGGCAAGGTGAATGACAATAAGGAGAGTACAGTCACAACACACCAACGACAAGTGAGACCTTGGTGAGTCAAAACCCTACAACAAGGAAGAGTAAACTAGCTGGATAGCAAGAGTGAACACATGGCAAACCAAGGGAGACCTAGGACAGCAAGGGAAACCGGGCAACGGTTGGAAGGAAACCGTGTGACTCATGGTAAGAGGAGAGGTAAACGCACCATTGGTAAGAGAGGAGACAACACACCATTCGTAAGGGAAAAGAGGAGAAACTGTGAAAGAGGAGACCACAGGGAGAGCAAACCAAGCTGCCCGGAGGTGTGAAATGGACAAGGGTAAACCAGAAACGTACGTGAGGCATGTGACTAGCAAGGCATGCAAACCAGAAACGTACGTGAGGCGTGTGACTAGCAAGGCGTGCAAACCAGAAACGTAAGTGAGTCGTGAAACCAACAAAGCGTGTAAAACAAAAACGTACGTGAGACGTGAAATGCCAAACCAGAAATATGAGGCAGGCCGTGAGACATGGAACGGTAAACCAGAAACGTCAGACGAGTAGTGAGACAATGAGATCGTGAAATAAGAGACGGGTGAGACCGTGAGACAGTGAAAGTAGGAGCTGTGTGAGACAACCTAGAGAAGGAATTCGGCGAAGCATCGGAAAGAACTCAATGTATTTCCAGATTTCTTCAAGAGAGGTTAGAGAGCATTGTGGTGAACTTCTAAGCGGTAATGAAGCAACCATTCAATTCAACAGAGGCAAGACAAGCTAGAAGAAGGGTAGACACAGTAAGTGACACTCTTTGTATTGTACTTGCTTAGTATTTGCAATAGTGACAGGAGCAGAGGATTAAGACATCCATTATAATTGGTATTCTCAAGTATAATGGATTGTCTCGGTAGAGGGAGAGTCCCTACCACCGTGGATGTACGTCATGTTGACGGAACCACGTAAATCTCGTGTGTCCTTACTTTGTTTTACGTTCTGTGTTTTGAATTGAGTTGTGTGAACACAGCAAAAGTATCAGTCAACCCATAACCTAACGAAGACTTAATAGGCAAGGTGTCTATAAGGTGACTTTGGGGACTATTATGATTAGTAGGTAACAATAGATCTACTTTAGTCGAATTTGAGAAAGAGTTCGCTTTTAAGAAGAGGTTGAAGTTGTTCACATATCTGCGAATTGTGGTGATACTGATTCACCCCCCCTCTCAGTATCACAAACTAGTAGATCCTAGGGTGAAGTCGGGAACTTCAATTGGTATCAGAGCACAGGTTCACCAGGATAAAGCTTAACAGCTTGGTGTACTAGCTTGAAAAGCTCCAGAAGTTTTAACTTGTTCAGCATATTGAGAAATGGATGCCGATACCAGCACCAGCACTACTTACAGCAAGAAGGGTCCAATCTTCAATGGAACTAATTATCATAAGTGGAGAGCGAGAATACAGGTGGTATTTGTAACCATGGGCATGAACATAGTGAAATCCATACATGAGGGTTTTGTGGCTCCAGAAGAAGGGAAAGACCCAACCCTAGAGGAATTAAGGCAGTTTGAGATAAATGGGAAGGCCTCAAACGTCATCATTTCAGCATTGACAGATGCTGAGTATGCTAAAGTTATGGATTGCAAATCTGCTAAGGAGATATAGGACAAATTGCAGAAGGTCTATGAAGGTGATGACAGAATGAAGGAGGCCAAGCTTCAAGTTTTCAAGGAGATATATGAATCTCTCAGAATGCAAAAAAATGAGATAGTCTAAGAGTTCTTCACCAAGGTTATTGATGATGTAAACGATCTTAGAAGTCATGGGAAGAACAAGAAGGACTCATTTATTGTGAAGAAAATTCTGAGAATTCTGCCTGAGAGGTTTGCCTCAAAGGTGGCAGCCATAGAGGAGAGTAGAGATCTTAATTCTATGTCTCTGCATGATCTTTAGTGCAATCTCATTGCATATGAGATGAGAATAAAGTCAACTAAGAGTTCCTTAACGTCAAAAGTATCAAAGGAGGCAGCTTTCAAAGTTATGAAACACTTGAAGATAAGAGAAGAGAAAGAAAGTGAAGGTGAAGTGTTGGCTTACTTCACAAGGAAATTCAAAAAGGGGTCTAAGAAGGGAAAAAGACAGTTGTCCTTGAGATGTTATCGTTGTGGGCAGACTGGACACTTTGCTTCTCAGTACAAAGTGAAACTTGATGATGAAGATGAGGATAATGATGATGAGCAGAATTCAAAATGGAAAAGACCATCATTCAAATCAAAGAAGTCCAGCAAGAAGACTTCCAACCCACAAAAGAAGAAGAGAGGCTCATTCAAGAGTTATGTGAGTCAGACAAAAGAAGCTAATGAGGAGGAAGATGAAGAATCATTAGATGAGCAGGCCTTTATGGCATCAGCTCAAGGTGGTAGTTCAACCTCTGAAGAGGAAGAGGAGGTTGATAAAGAAGAACCAGATCTTGAAGTTAAGTTGGAAGCAGCCTCAAAGGAGATAATTAAAAGGGGTAGAACCATAAGAAGGTTGGAGGCTCACATAAAACAAGTTGAAGCAAAGTCTAAGGAAGCAGAAAGTTAAAAAGATGAAATAAGGGCTGAATATATTGACTTGAAGAGAAGATTTGAAGAACATATCAAAATATGTGAAGACCTTACAATAGAGCTTGGCTCAAGGGCTTCAAAAATTGAAGAAATAGAGAAAGAGTTGCTGAGACTTCAGCAACAACTCAAAAGGAGTGAGGAGAACTTGCAGAAGCTTAAAATGATAGGAGAAACAAGTTCTGCAAGAGAAAAGAAGAATAAAGAGAAAATGCAACAATCTGAGGCTGCATTGCCTAAAGATAATAAGAATTTGCTACGGAAGTTGAAAGAGAAGGTTGTGACTCAGGAGAAGATAGCTGAGAATAAAGAAGATCTGAAAAAGTAACCTAGGGTGGCAAACAAAAATGAAGAAAAGAAGGTTAGCCAGCAGAGGGCTACGGCTGAATAGGAGAAGGAGAAGAAGGTGACTGAAATGAAAGTCACACAAGCAAAGAAGCCAGCAACTTTGCCTACACATCAAGTAATGAACAGAAGAAAACAAGCTGTGAGTAGACTCAAGAAGAGGTAGTTTCAAGGTCACTGTCTTTATTGTGGAGTTTGGGGTCATAAAGCGAGTGACTATTGGTGGAGAAGGGCAGTATATATCTCCAACTTGAGAAGATACGATGCTGCATACAGGGGGAGACAATATAGAATTCAAAAGAGAACACCTGTCGTGAGTTCTTGCACATATTGTAAAAGGCAAGGACACACTGACAAGGATTATTGGTGAAAGCCCAAACTAGTGGTTTCAAAGAACAAGTTTGTTATATTGGCAGACTTGGAACAGTGTGAAAGGTGCGGGCAAGATGGCCATAATGCCAAGAGATGCATGACACTTCTCCCTAAGCAAGAGAAGGCACTTAATGACATAGTGAAAGTAATTGTACAGTCAAAGCTGAGAAAAAGGAGAAAGCTATCTTCAAGCCAGTTCAAAAGAAGGAATATAAAGCTAAAAAGGAGGTGACTAATATAGCTGAAATTGCACTAAAGGCTAACTACAAGGATAAGCAGTGGATCTTTGATAATGGATGCACTTCACACATGACAGGAGACAAGAGTAAATTATCAAAGTTAAATAAGTCAAGAGAAGGCAAAGTCAAGTTTGGTAATGATGATTCACTCAACATCAGTGGTTAAGGGTCAGTAAACATTGGAAGAGGAAAGTTGAAAGATGTTTTGCACGTTGAAGGACTCAGATATAATCTAGCATCTATCAGCCAACTATACAATGAAGACCATAAGGTAATATTCACAAAAATAGGTTGCCAGGTAAAGAGTAAAGAAGGCAATACTGTTGCAGCAGGGAAGAGAACAGCTGGAAATTTGTATGTGATTGATGAGGACAAGATAAATAGCTATTTACTTATAAAAGAAGAAGAAAATCAACTATGTCATAGGAGGCTAGGACACTTAACACAGAAGAACATGAGGAAGTTGACCATTACTCATGCAATCAGAGACATTTCCGACCTCAGGAGAGAGAGAGAGAGTATGTTTGCTCAGTATGCTCTAAAGGAAAACATGCTAGAAAGCAATATAAGACAAAGAGTTCAGTTCTGAAGCAGTGCTTGACATTGTGCATACTGATTTGTGTGGACCAATGAGGACAAAAGGGTTGAATGGTGAGAGGTACTTCATCTTGTTTATTGATGATTATTCTAGAAGGACCTGCATCATGCACCTCAAATACAAGTCAGAAGTTCTAAATTACTTCAAATGATACAAAAGATTGGCTGAAAATGAGAGTGGAAAGAAGATCAAAGTATTGAGGTCAGATCAAGGCATTGAATTTACAAATGAAGCTTTTAAAGATTACCTTGAGAAGCATGGTATTCACCATCAGATGGCAGCAACAAGAACACCTTAACAGAATGGGGTGGTAGAGAGGAAAAATAAAGCTGTGGTTGAAATGGCAAGAATTCTACTGCTGGAATCCAAGCTTCATATAAGATTTTGGACAGAAGCAACATTTACAGCTGTACATCTACTAAATAGAGTCTTACTAAGGCCTAATACTGATAAGACTCCATATAAGCTATGAAGTGGGAAGAAGACAACAGCCAAGTATCTCAGAATCTTTGGCAGCCCATGTTTTGTGAAGAACAAGGAGCAAAACTTGGGAAAATTCAATGCTAGGTCTAATGAAGGCATCTTTGTGGGATACTCAGCAAAGACAAAAGGTTACAGAGTTTTCCTACATAAACTGGGAAAAGTGGTCACTTCCAGTGATGTGAGAATAGATGAAAACTGCAAAACAATGCATAATGGAGAAGCTGAGGACAGTGAAGAAGGTGACTTCAAGATAGATGAAGAATCAGACCAATATGAAGAAGAGGGAAAAGAAGTAACTTCAAACTCGGAGAAGAGTGAGTTTGAAGATGAAGAAAGAGATTCTCTTGCAACTAAAACTGTGCAAGAGAGAAAGACAAAGAAGACATGGACCAGTGCTCATCAAGGAAATCAGATAATAGGTGACCCATCAGCAGGAGTTACAACAAGAAGAAGAATTGTGGGAGCTACTGCTTTACTCTTATAAGTTAAACCTAAATCTGTTGAAGAGGCTGCACAAGACAAAACTTGGGTCAAAGCTACCAATGAGGAGCTGGATCAAATCGAGAAGAATGAAACATGGGAGCTGGTTCCAAGACCCACTAATAAGAATGTCATAGGAATAAAATGGGTGTTTAAAAATAAACATAATAAAGATGGCAAGGTGGTAAGGAACAAGGCTAGGCTGGTTTGCAAAGGCTACACTCAGATAGAAGGAGTAGATATTGATGAAACTTTTGCATCAGTAGTAAGGTTGGAAACTATCAAAATGTTTTTAGCGTTGGCAGCACATAAGAGGTATAAAGTTTACCAGATGGATGTGAAATCAGCCTTTCTGAATGGACTCCTGAAAGAAAAAGTGTATATTAAACAACTCGATGAAGTATAAATCAGTGAGGATGAGACACACGTGTGCAAGCTAAAGAAAGCCTTGTATAGCCTTAAACAAGCCCCAAGAGCATGGTACAGCAGGCTGGACGCGTATTTGAGAAGGTTGAACTTTAGAAGAGGAACATTTGATAATAACCTATATATGTTCAACTCAGAGAAAGGCCAGCTGATAACCATAGTATATGTAGATGACATCATCTTTGGAGGGGATCATTCTGAGCTATGCCAAGAATTTGCACAGAAGATGAGTGAGGAATTTGAGATGTCATTGATTGGAGAAATAACTTACTTTCTTGGATTACAGATAAAACAGTGTGAAGAAGGTATTTTTATTTCTTAGACAAAATATGCCAAAGAGATGCTGAAAAAGTTTGGCATGGAGGATAGCAGACCTGTCAGTACCCTTATGACAGTAGGCTGCAAGTTAACAAAAGATCAGGAAGGAAGGAGTACAAGCCTTACAAAATATAGGAAGATGATAGGGAGCCTTCTATACCTTACAACATCAAGGCCTGATCTCATGCAAGCTGTGTACATCGCCAACAAATTCCAAATTGATCCTAAGGAATCTTATGTGTTGGCAGTGAAAAGAATCCTAAGATACCTCAAAGGGACACTGGAAATGGGTTTGTGGTATCCTGTCATGGATTCTGTAAAACTACGAGCATACACTGATGTAGATTAGGCAGGAAGTACAGATGACAGAAAATCAACCAGCGGCTGTAGCTTCTACTTGGGTTTAAAGTGTGTTGCATGGTTAAGTAGAAAGCAAAGCAGTGTTGCTTTGAGCACAGCTGAGGCTGAGTATATGGTTGCTTGTGCAGCATGTACTAAGGTGATATGGATGCAAAGACAATTGGCAGACTTGGGTGTTGAAGTGAAGTTACCAGTGAGTGTACTTTGTGATAATCAAAGTGCTATTGATCTCAGCAAGAATCCGATTCAACATTCAAGGAGTAAGCATATTGACATCCAGTATCACTTCATCAAAGATTAAGTGGATCAGGGTACAATTCAGTTGGAGTATGTTGGCATTAAAAATCAAATTTCAGATATTCTAACTAAACCTCTGTCCATAGAGCTGTTTGAAAAGCACAAATTGAGTCTATCTGTGCAAATGCCTCCTCAAGCCTAAAAATTAGGTGAATCCTCCATCTCTACTTTGCGAGTTTTTCTGATTTGTAATTGATTGGCAAAGGGGGAGAGAAGCAACGGTGCAGGGGGAGCTGTTAAGAAAGGAGGAGTTGAAATTGCTGTATAATGGCTTTTGTTATGAGTGTTGCCAACAATTACAAAGGGGGAGATTATTGTTCTCATAGCTGTGTATGGGTTGTAATTGTTGTCAACTAGGTTTAAGTGTGCAAGAAAGTAAAGTCATATAGAAGGGTAAGAAAGTAAAGCCATATGGAAGGGCAAGAAAGTAAATCTGCCACGTAAGGGCAATAACGTAAATCTACCACATAAGCCCTATTAAGGTTTCATGGAAGAGAGTATATAAAGGCCTTGGAAGACAAAGCTAGGTGGGGGTCGGCAATTCAACCATTCGGAGAACCTATACAACCGGCCAACCAAAGAGACAATAAAAAAAAAAACCCTACCTTACACGGAAAAATAACATAAACGGCAAAGGTGGGTGATCGGCCAAAAAGAGAAAACAAGGGAGGAACAGCTGGACAGCAAAGAGAGAGTACATGGCTGGACAGCAAGAGAGGGTGGACGGCAAATCATAAATCAGAAAAGGTGAAATGGCCAAACACAAAACAGCACGCCAAAACCAAAGAGTGAATGACAAAACCACCACCGGCTGAAAGAGAGAGAACGTCTAACCAACCATTCGGCCAACACAAAGAGAAACCGTCCAAAGAGAGAAACCAACCAACACAAGCTAGGGTATTCGGCCAAGAGAGAAAACACAACCTTGAGAGAAAACCCTAGACGTCCAAGCAAGGAGACAACCAACCAAACACAAAAAAGGAACCATCCAACACAAGAAAACGTTCGACCAACACAAGCTAAACGGCAAAGCAATCAACCAGCAAAAGAGGTATGGATGGCAAGGAGGAGAATGACCAAGGCAAGGTGAACGACAATAAGGAGAGCACAGTCACAACACACTAGTGGCAAGTGAGACCTTGGTGAGTCAAAACCCTACAACAAGGAAGAGTAAACCGGCTGGACAGCAAGAGTGAACACATGGCAAACCAAGGGAGACCTTGGACAGCAAGGGAAACCGAGCAACGGCTGGAAGGAAACCATGTGACTTACAGTAAGAGGAGAGGCAAACGCACCATTGGTAAGAGAGGAGACAGCACACCATCCGTAAGGGAAGAGAGGAGAAACCGTGAAAGAGGAGACCACAGGAAGAGCAAACCAAGCTGCCCAGAGGTGTGAAATGGACAAGGGCAAACTAGAAACGTATATAAGGCATGTGACCAGCAAGGCATGCAAACCAAAAACGTATGTGAGGCGTGTGACCAGCAAGGCGTGCAAACTAGAAACGTACGTGAGTCATGAAACCAGCAAAGCATGTAAACCAGAAATGTGCGTGAGACGTGAAACGCCAAACCAGAAACGTAAGGTAGGCTGTGAGACGTGGAACAACAAACCAGAAATGTGAGGCGAGCTGTAAGACAGTGAGATCGTGAAATACGAGACAGGTGAGACCGTGAGACAGTGAAAGCAGGACCTGTGTGAGACAACCTAGAGAAGGAATTTGATGAAGCATCGGAAAGAACTCAACGTATTTCCAGATTTCTTCAAGAGAGGTTAGAGAGCGTTGTGGTGAACTTTTAAGCGGCAGTGAAGTAGCCATTCAATTCAACAGAGGCAAGACAAGCTAGAAGAAGGATAGACACAGTAAGTGACACTCTTTGTATTGTACTTGCTTAATATTTGCAATAGTGAAAGGAACAAAGGATTAAGACATCCATTGTAACTGGTATTCTCAAGTATAGTGGATTGTCTCAGTAAAGGGAGAGTCCTTACCACCGTGGATGTACGTCACGTTGACGGAACCACGTAAATCTCATGTGTCCTTACTTTGTTTTACGTTCTGTGTTTTGAATTGAGTTGTGTGAACGCAGCAAAAGTATCAGCCAACCCATAATCTAACGAAGACCTAATAGGTAAGGTGTCTAAAAGGTGACTTTGGGGACTATTATGATTAGTAGGTAACAATAGATCTACTTTAGTCGAATATGAGAAAGAGTTCACTTTTAAGAAGAGGTTGAAGTTGTTCACATATCTGCGAATTATGGTGATACTGATTCACCCTCCCTCTCAGTATCACAAACTAGTAGATCTTAGGGTGAAGTCGGGAACTTCATTATATGTTTATGACTTGATCTCTTTGTAGACAATAATGTCAAAATGATAATAACTTTAAAAAGTTTATGATCTATGAATTTGAAATGATAGATTTAGGCCTAATTTCTTATTTTCTTAGCATTAAAGTGATTTAAATAATTGATAAACCTTTACCTGTTAGAAGAGTTATCCTACTAAGCTGTTATATAAGTGCCAAAATGCAGGATTGTAATTTTGTGAGAACTCCTATAAAAATTGACATTAAATTGTCCAAGGAGGACAATAAAACCCTTATTGATTATACACATTTCAAGCAGATTATTAAGAATTTAAGATATTTAGTATGTATGAGACCTCATATATCTTATAAAAATGGTTTGATCAATAATTTTTTTAAGTCTCCTTGCCAATCTTATATGAAAATTAAGATAATTATGTTGTAACTTATAAAAATGTACTTTATTGTTTATCTAAAAATTATGTTTTTGTAGGCTATTTTAATAGTAATTAGAGGTAAAAATGTATGTAATTGTAGAAATACTTTTAAATACTATTTTAACTTTAAAACTACTACTTATTCATAATTATCCAAAAAAAAATTATTATTATGTTTTTAACTTGTAAAGTAAAGTAAGTAAATACAGTTTCAAGTGCTTATCAAGTTATTTGATTGTATAATTTGCTAAGTAAGATCTATATTGCAATTGAAGGTCATACATTAATATTTATTGGTAATGTTTTTGCAAACAAATTATCCAAGAATTTAATGGCACATGGAATAAGTAAATATATCAATACTTATTTTCATTTTCTAAAAGATCAAATTAATAAAAGTGAAATTAAATTAACTTATTGTAAGTCTGAAGATTAAGTAATTAACACACTTATGAAGTTGTTAAAATATGAAGCGTTTACCAAATTGAAAAAATGTTAGAATTGTGAATATCATTAAATCATGATTAAAAGAAATGTTAGAATTAATTTAGATTACGATTTTATTAGAATTTTAATAAAAGTTAGTTTAATTAAGTTCAATTTAATACAATTTTACTATTTGAGTAAAATAAGATGTTTTCTATTATATAAATATAAAACATCTATATTATTGTATGTATTTTTCAATTATTGTGCATTATTTTATCAGTTTGATAAAATTATTAGTATTCATATAATTATTTAAATATACTTAAAATTACAAGAGATATTTTTTTCAAATAAAACTTATCAAACAAATTTTTATCCTTTTCAATGTGCAAACAAAAGAACAAAAATTCACCTGCCTCATCTCCTTCATTAACTTATGATGATTACGAGGGGCAAATAGATACAAGAAAATAAAAAACTGAGGAACAAAGTGCTGCTGGCAATTTCATTTCATTGTGGGCATCTAAAACAGCAAGACGGTTGTGTCCACTCACAAATGCATCAGCAGTTGCCTTTGAGTCGTGAAGTATGTGCATGCAGGCTTAAAAGAACTTCCTTTAGTTTTTCTTTGGCTGCCGGATCGACCAAGTTGCCGTCGCTATCAAATTTTGCAGGAGGGGCAAATTCATTCAAGAAAAACTCAGGTTTGTTGATGAAATGGAGGTCAAGGTAAACTCCAATTTGGCGAAGATGGTACTGTGATCGCCCACCTCCAAAATCTGCTCCGGCACTTACAATAGCAGCAGCCTTACCAGCCCAACAGTTTGGTGGCCTGGAGGCCCAATCAATTGCATTCTTCAAAGGTGCTGGCCGAACAAAGAGAAAAGAAAGCATTAACGGATCAAAAGAATTTATCTTTTGGAAACATTAAACAGTGTGATAGTCATTATTGACTTCTAAAGTTCTGGTTAAACCCAATTCAAGTGTGGTGAACATTGAAGATTTCTAATATGATAAATAAATAAAAAATTTTATTTTTAAAGTGACAGGCATATGCAAATTTCCCATTCATAGAGTATTCTATGTACCTAGGGATGCACCATACTACGATTACAAAAACAAAAAGGTAAGGTAACATGAGAAAATAGGTCTCATGATGTTAAGGACCATCTTATCAAAATGTAGCAAATATGAGAAGAAATTTTGATAATTTTCTTGAGAACAAAAATGATGATTTCCACTTTGTATTCACTTAATATTAAAAAAAAAAACGATTAGTGTACAAGATTCTTATATTGTAAAAAAGTTAAATATATATAATCTTATTCATGTTTATTGATACAAATTATTTTTGTAACTTAAAATTAGTAATCTTTAAATCTCAATAAAATAATATCACTATTTTATAATGACTTACTCTTGTATTGTATTTATTTTATTTAAAATCTGTTAATTATGTATTTTTGACAAAATTAAATTGTCTTTAATTATCTTTTTTGGAACACCATGTTCACATCCCTTCCCTAGGACAGCCCGAAAATTAAGATTTAGGTATAACATCAATGCATCATAAAAATTGTATATAGTATACATCAGCTATGATTAGAAAGAAGTAGAGGGGGATACCAGAGACGGAGTAGTTATACTCCGGCGAGGCGAAAAGGACACTATCTGCTTCAAGAATCTTTTTCCGGAAAGCTTCCACAACCGGCGGGAAAGAACCCCCACCTTCAAGATCAGTATTTAGCATTGGCAGTGGGGATATATCTAAGTATTCAATTTGCAAACCTGGAACCGACTCCTTGCTTAGCTCAATTGCTGCAAAACAGAACACCAAACCATAACAATTCGTCAAAACCACACGCACCCAACTCAAAAATCAAAGCAAAGATTCCAACTTCCCAAAAGAATCAACTAAAACAGTGAGGGACATTAACTAACAAAAGAAAGAAAAAACCCAAAAAAAACAAAACAATTAACGGATGAAAAGAGAAAAGGTGTGTTATTGCACCAGCAAGAAGTAGGCCACGGTTGACTGATGCTTTACGGAGAGACCCACAAAGGGCTGCCACTTTGAACACTGCCTCCATCTCTCTGTCTTCCTGCACTAAACTTCTTGTTCGCTGTGTTGTTGGGGACGAATTAAATTATGTTCAGTCCATGTATATAGATGAGCAGCTTACAATATGGACTTTCCGATGAATTGAAAAAAAAAAATGGTTGTCATGTTTATTTTTATTTTTTTAGTATAACTCAATTATTGTCTTAAATTATAAAAATTTATTTTAATATAAAAAAGGTATTTAGTTTTGTTAAAAGAAAAAATTTTCCTTTCTTTTTCTAAATTTGCTCTCTTCAATAAGAAAAAAATTTGAAAAAATTTTGCTAAATCAAAAATTTAATCAAAATTTCATATTTTTTTATAAAAGAAGTTGTAATTATATTATAGCATAAATAGTTGGATTTGGTAGATTAATAAAGAAATTCTCATTTGGTATATATGAAATTAGTAAAGGTGTCATTTTAGACATATTCAAATATAATTATTTTAAATATTATTATTATTATTATTATTATTTCAGTTTGATCATTTTTTGGGATTTGAAATTATTTTTAAATTAAATTAAATTAATTGATTAAATAAATTAGATATATAAAAAGTGGTGCAATAATTTTTTAAAATTTTTTTTATAAATAAAGATATTGTTAAAAATATTTTTTTCTTTTTTTTAAATGAAAAAACTCTATCGCTCTTCCATACCATAAATGATATAAATAAAAATTTTATCAACAAAAAATTCTAACTTTACTTACTTAAAAAATGAGTTAATTTAATATTGTGGGTAAATAAATAAAATTTTTGATTGAATTTAACTAAAATAAAAAAAATATACCACTCAAAATAAAAGTAGATGTGACAAACACCCTTATTAATATAACATATAAAAGAGAATAAACACATAAAAGCTCGAATAATCCACTTGCCGTAGCCAAGAAAATGTCCAAAATTCAAACCTAAGACTAAACACATTATACTCATAGGCGGCTACACATAAGAATTTCGGCAAGAATACAATTCAAACTTAAGCAATAATCAATCAATATTGGCACATCAAAACTGAAAAAATAGCAGTTGATCTAACATAAATTGCTAGCTCAAATTTTTAATCTATTTGGAGTTTAAAAAAAAAAACTTTTAAATTTAACTCCTTTTCACTTGTTACACCAAAGAACCAAAATAATAACTAATAATTTGAACAAAACCTACAATAACACCAAATTTAGCGTATAATAAGTCAACATAATTGGAAATGAATTAGTCGATGCTTAACCATTTGCAATGGCTTTTCAATTTGTTACAGGTTAATATTGTTTTTTATATCTGTTATATCTTTTTATGAATAGATGTCTTCGACAGACTTTGAAAGCTATATGCGATGGGTCACACGTGAGAACTACAAATTATTTGTCAGTTTTCAAAATTATTTTTGTTGAATTCTTGGAATAGACTTTAAGAGCATGCTATTAAGGGCCGAGTCATGATTGCTTTCATACAATTTTATTCTAAGAATTTGAAGCCAAGGAAAATCATTATCTTCCCATTTTCTAAAGCTATTTAAATTCTCAATTACCACTTTTTAACAATTTGCAATGCTGTTCAATAATTGAAACTCATCTCCTTCATGCTAATCAAATACTCCTAAACTAAATACCCTTGATAAGTATGAACATCTAGATGAGCATATATTTATATTACTTCTTACTACCAAAGACTAAAAAGATACGTTTAAATGCAATACTTTTATTGTAGTTTGGGTCTCATTTTAAATAGAAAAGGGGCATTACTTAGTGTTTATTTTTTCTTTTTCTGTCACAATGGCTTTGAGTTGGAAATGTATAAGACTGCTCTATTATTACTTGAAAGTCACAAGTGAAAATGTCAGAATGTGTATCTCTATAGAGTAAAATTGCTTAAATATAGCACTTCTCCAAACTCTATTCTCATAATATCATGTTACACATAAAAGTGAGGCAACAAAGGTAATGTGAAGTTTTGATCATTGTTAGGGACTAGATTAACAATATGCACATTTTACGCATTTGAAAAAATGTCACCGTAGTCACATGCAATGATAAAATTGTTGACATTGATGGACTAGTGAGGCGATAAAGTCAATGCAAATTTACTTGTCTAGAATCCTTATCCTAATTATTCATTTTATAATTGAACCAAAACAAGTAATATTGACTTTATTGAGATTGGATTTGGGCATTGGCAAGAATGAGGCTTCCCTTGGACGTTTAACAAATGCATTGATTCTTTCTTTTTCAGGTATAACACGGAATGGCCCCGCATTTCTTCACTTTGTAAAAGTATGGGCCGCAACGCCCATCAGAAACTTTGAAGTTAAATAAGACGGCGTCGTGTGTGAGGCGATGAGGATTCTAAGCAATATTATCATACACCTCCCAGCGTAGAGCAGCACGACACGTTCTGCGTATATTGTCCGAATCACTGCCGTCATCACATTCGTCTCCAAAATTCCAATTGAATTGGATCAGTATGTCAGTATTGTCATCACACTCGAGAAGGCATCGTTGAGCCAATATGAGGGAAGTGGGATTCTAACAGTGTCTCCGATACTTTGATTCACGCACCACCCTGGAATTCTACCTCCCAGATAAAGGACGTTAACCATAAACTTCCGCAACTGTACCAAAAAACAAAATTCATGACATGATATAAGCAGTGAAAAGAACAATAAAAAAAGAGAGTGAGAGAGCGACGGAGACCTCTTGCCTTCCACATACACTGATAAATAACGATTCCTGAACTGAGAGATGGGATCTCTTTCATCTTTATCCACTTCGAAGAAATTATATAAGCCGACTCTGAGGACAAAAGATGGCATATCGAAAAGTAGTTGATCAAGAGAAGATACGTTTTCTAATGATGTGCAACCAGTCGCATCTAGGTGACATAGGCTCTCTGGAAGCTCTGGCAAAGATCGAAGCCTTTTGCAGTGGCCTAACCAAAGTAGTTTAAGTCGAGTAAGTTGTTTGATGTTTTCAGATACTCTCAAAGTTGTTCCCAATTAAACGTAGGTCCTTCAAAGAGGATAGGCACCTGAGGTCAGCAGGTAATTGGGATAGATTAGACCTTGCTAAGTTTAATTTGGTTAAACAAGACAAGGTTGAACAAGCCCTCCCCAACCACGAAGTTAATGAAGCAGCGTTTTGGAATCGATGCATATCCGAAAATTTTAGCCCTTTTAGATTGTCCACACGGGATGGTAGCTCTTCAATGGCTGTGAAGAGCAATCTCAGATCCTTTAGATTATCCATGCTCTCCCATATTTCTGGAAACAGCTTCAGGTTCTAGCAACCTGCCAGCGTGATAGTCTGAAGACTTGTTTGTTAAATTAATTAACATGAGTGGCCGGTATTATTTAAAGTATGACCCAAAATAAAAAGCCTAATATGATGGTAGGCATAATGGCAATTTGGGTCATCGGGTTTAAAATCCCTCTACTCTCCCTATTTACAGGAAGAGAAATATCTTCCTATTTAAGATAACCGTTACAGAAGAAGAGGATTTTCCTGAAAGGGTAACGGTTACAGGAAAGGAATAATGTGTATATATAAATATATGCTATTACGGACCTTTCCTGAACTCTTAACTATCATAGAGAAAACGTAAAGAAAAGAAAGGGAAGAGTAGGAGAAAAAAGAGAAGCGTTAAGGAACAGAAGAAGAGAGGATTCTCGTCTTCGCGGGACATCAGCATAATAGATAACGGTATGTTGATTTCAATTACAATTTCGTGGAACAGGGGTGGTACCGCCACCGTGGGTCGATCGGCCGGAGGCGGCAGAACGGTGGTGCCGCCACTGTGCGACCGGAGCGTGTCGTGGGTTGCTTGGTACGCGGGTCCCACCTGCAGTATGGTGGTGTTCGGGTCCGAATGGATACCACGTGAAAAGAGACCGGTTATTGAAAAATTCCCACGTAAAAGATAATTTAAATTTTCGTAATTGAAGATTTTTTTAAAGTTTATTGAATTCATATCAACATGAGTCAAATATTAAAAGCTTGTTAGTCACCAAAGTGGCCTGGCTTTGAAAGGATTTGAACAGTTGATTGTGAATTTTAATTGTTCATTTTTTGGATGCTAATAAAATGTTTTGAAATGAACAATTATGGTTATTAATTATAAAGCTAGGAGATCATCCAAAGATGGATCATTGCTTTAATTAATGACATTAAAAGGGATTAATTGATATATTGGGTAAACATGATTGTATATCCAAAGATAACATTCATGTTAACTCTAGTATGATTGATTGATCTATTAAAGTATATTTTAAATTAGCATCATTATTGATTAAAGCTATGTATTTAAGGATCACCCAAAGGTGAACTTAAATACATAATTAAAGTTTGTAGTGTATCTGAATCCATTAGAGTTTCTCAAAGCATTAAAGTGTAAATTGGATTATGTTTGCAACTTCCAGTAATGTATTCACCTTAGGCAATTCGATGATCAAATTCAATGGGCTGAACTATGCAGAATGGTCTGAGCATATTCAGTTTCATTTAGGTATATTGGGCTTGGATTTAGCAGTCATTTCGGATGAAAAGCCTGCAGCCATTATAGGGACCAGTACAGAATCTGATAAGTCTTTTTATGAGGCTTGGGTACGGTCCAATAGGCTGAGTTTGAATTTGATGCGGATGACGATAGCTGAAAATGTAAAGCCATCGATGCCTAAGACGGAAAATGCGAGGGAATTTATGATGAGAATTAAGGAATACTCTCAATCATATATAATTGATAAATCCATCGTAGGAACCCTAATGAGTGAGCTGACGACCAAGAAAGTTGATTGGTCACACCCATTCATGATTATGTGACTAGTATGGCTAATCTAGCAGCAAGGTTAAACACAATGGGCATGGATGTGAGTGATTCATTTTTGGTTCAATTTATCATTAACTCACTGCCTCCTGAATTTGGCCAGTTCCAAGTGAATTATAACACTATTAAAGAAAAATGGAACTTTCAGGAAATTTAGGCCATGTTAGTTCAGGAGAAAAGGAGATTAAAGAAGATGAAAGATCACTCTATTCACCTCATCGTTCGTAATGATGCTAGTGGTAGCAAATCTAAACCACATAAGGAAAATAAGAAGAAGGATAAAGCCTCTATAAAAGTCACTGGAGGTCAGATCCAAAAGGATCAGAAATGCTTCTTCTGCGAAAAGATTGGTCACTTCAAAAAAAAAAAAAAAAAGTGCTCAATAATACTTGGTGGTTAGACTCTGGAGCTACTATTTATGTGTCATATATTATGTAGGGATTCCTTTCAATCCAGCCTATGAAAGGAACTGAGAAGTTCCTCTATATGGGAAACAGAATAAAGGCACGAATATAAGGAATTGAGACGTACAGATTGATCTTGGACACTAAGTGTCATCTGGATCTAGAAAAGTGTCTCTATGTTCCTGAATGTGCTAGAAATTTAGTTTCTGTTGCAAAGTTGGATGAAGTGGGATTTAACCTCAAGATTGGAAACGGTGCATTTTCATTGTATAGACATTCGTACTATTATGGATCTGGTACTTTAATTGATGATTTGTACCGTTTTAATCTTGATGCAATGTATGCTGATTCCATATTTCTTGTTAAGCATAGTATAGGTAACAAATGTAATGTACATGATGAAAGTTCTGCTTTCTTATGGCATCAAAGATTGGGTCATATATCTAAAGAAAGGATATTGAGGTTGGTGAAAGGTGATATCCTGCCTCAATTGGATTTTACTGATTGGGATGTATGTGTTGATTGTATAAAAGGGAAACAAACAAGACATACATCAAAGAACCCAGCCATAAGAAGCAGTGAGCCTTTAGAATTGATACACACTGATATTTGTGGCCCATTTGATATCCCAACATGGGGTGGTGAGAAATATTTCATCACATTTATAGATGACTACTCACGGTATTGTTACTTATATCTACTGCATGAAAGGTCTCAGTCAGTAAACACCGTATAGATGTTTATTGATGAAGTGGAAAGGCAGTTAGATAGACAAGTAAAAGTGATTAAGTCAGAAAGGGGTGGTGAATATTATGGAAAGTTCAATGAAAGTGGACAATGTCCTGGTCCATTTGCAAAACTTCTTGAAAGTCAAGGCATATGTGCACAGTATACAATGCCTGGTACACTACAACAGAATGGTGTAACGGAAAGGTGGAATTGCACACTTATGGATATGGTTAGGAGCATGTTGAATTATAGTACTGTACCTTTATCCTTGTGGATGCATGCATTAAGGACTGCTGTATATCTGTTGAACAGGGTTCCTAGTAAGGCTATTCCCAAAACTCCTTACGAGTTATGGACAGGAAGGAAACCCAGTTTGAGACACCTCCATGTTTGGGGTTGTTCAGCAGAAGTAAAGATATATAATCCACATGAAGGAAAGCTTGATGCAAGAACCATAAATGGTTATTTCATTGACTATCTTGAAAAGTCGAAAGGGTACAGGTTCTATTATCCTAACCATAGTACTAGAATAATTGAGTCTGGTAATGCTCGGTTCATTAAAAGTGGCCAGTTCAGTGGGAGTGGGGAATCACGAAAGGTGGATATTAAAGAATTACAAAATGAAAGATCCACAGTGAGTACACCTACTCAGGTTGGTATCCCCACACCTAGTGTTTCTACTCAAATTATTGTTCCTTATGTTGCATCACAGTCACGTGACATACAAGGACAACGAATTGATACTCGAAACACGCAAAGTGAACACATCAGAGATGAACCAAGTGACAATGTTCAATTTACAAATGAACAAGTGATACCACAAGAAATGACATTATGGAGGTCTACAAGACAGAAAAGGCCAGTTGTTTCGAATGATTATGTGGTTTACTCACTTGAGCATGAATCGAAATTGAGCATTGATAAAGATCCAATCTCATTTAAACATGTCATGGAATGTAATGATTCTGAAAGGTGGTTCAATGCCATGAAGGAAGAGATGAAATCGATGGATGTAAACCAAGTCTGGGAACTAGTAGAGTTACCTGAAGGATCAAAACGAGTTGGCTGTAAGTGGGTCTTCAAGACCAAGCAAAACTCGAAAGGTAACATCGAAAGGTATAAGGCCAGACTTGTTGCCAAAGGTTTCACTCAAAGGGATGGTATTGACTATAAGGAGACTTTCTCTCCAGTCTCTAAGAAAGACTCCTTAAGAATTATTATGGCTTTGGTGGCTCATAATGATCTAGAGTTTCACCAAATGGATGTAAAGACCGCGTTTCTGAATGGTGACTTAAAAGTGTATATAGACCAACCTGAAGGTTTCACCACCACCGGGCAAGAAAATTTGGTGTGTAAATTAAAGAAATCGATATGTGGACTGAAACAAACCTCCCGACAATGGTATATTAAGTTTAATAATACCATTACGTCATACAGTTTTGTAGAGAATACCGTTGATCGGTGTATCTATATGAAGGTCAGTAGGAGCAAGTTCATTATATTAGTCCTATATATCGATGACATTCTTTTGGCTGCTAATGATATAGGTTTGTTACATAATGTAAAGAAATTTCTCTCTGATACTTTTGAAATGAAAGATATGAATGAGGCATCCTATGTGATAGGAATAGAGATATTCCGTGATAGATCACAAGGATTGTTAGGATTGTCTCAGAAAGATTATATCGATAAAGTATTAGAGAGATTTAGAATGGAAAATTGCTCAACAGGAATAGTTCCAATTCAGAAAGGGGACAAGTTCAGTGAATTGCAATGTCCAAAGAATGATTTGGAACGGAAAGCAATAGAATCAATTCCCTATGCATCACTGGTTGGAAGCCTAATGTATGCGCAAACATGTACTCGGCCGGACATCAGTTTCGCAGTTAAAGTGTTAGACCGATATCAAAGTAATCCTGGAATAGATCATTGGAAAGCCGGAAAGGAAGTACTTAGGTACTTACAAGGCACCAAAGATTATATGCTTACTTATAAAAGATCAAGTCATCTTGAAGTAGTAGGCTATTCGGATTCAGATTATAATGGATGTGTAGACTTGAGGAAATCTACATTTGGTTACATGTTTTTGCTGAATGGAGGAGCAGTTTCATGGAAAAGTGGGAAGCAGTCTGTCATTGCTACTTCCATTATGGAGGCTGAATTTGTAGCATGCTTTGAGGCTACTGTTCATGCATTATGGTTGCGGAATTTTATCTTAAGGCTTTGTTTGGTCGACATTATAGAAAAGCCGTTAAGAATTTATTGTGATATTCCGTAGCAGTTTCTTCTCTAAGAATGATAGGTATTTTAAAGGTGCGAAACGTATGGATTTAAAATACCTATCTGTTAAAGAAGAAGTGCAAAACCATAGAGTGTCTATTGAGCATATTGGTACTGAATTGATGATAGTGGACCTGTTAACTAAAGGTTTGCCACCGAAAATGTTTACTGGACATGTTGATCGGATGGGCATTATGGACAGGTCCTCATTCTCTTGAAAGCCAATATTTTAGGATGCTCATATCATTGTGACACTTGTGAATTCAATTAAGGTTATGGTTTTGCTTGTACTTTGTTATCTCTGTTCAGTTGTATACAATTATAGTTTGTGAGATAACTAATGGCATATATAGGAATGACAATTTAAAGTTTTAATGTTCCTCAGTAAGGTTATTATGAATTATGATGATTATGTGATACATGGAAGGAATCATGTCGCTGAATGAAAGATGTGTGACCGCCATGATCCGATCATTTTAATTCAATTAAGTATTGTGATTTGATGATCTTTAAGGATTGTGCGCACTTATCTGTTATTGATTCATCAAGTCATAACATGGGCCAAGTGGGAGATTGTTAAATTAATTAACATGAGTGGCCCATATTATTTAAAATATGACCCAAAATAAAAGGCCTAATATGATGGTCGGTTAGGCATAATGGCAATTTGGGTCATCGGGTTTAAAATCCCTCCACTCTCCCTATTAAGGATGAACGTTACAGGAAGAGAAATATCTTCCTATTTAAGATAACCGTTACAGAAGAAGAAGATTTTCCTGAAAGGGTAACGGTTACAGGAAAGGAATAATGTGTATATATAAATATATGCTATTACGGACCTTTCCTGAACTCTTAACCATCAGAGAGAAAACGTAAAGAAAAGAAAGGGAAGAGAGAAAAGAGAGAAGCGTTAAGGAACAGAAGAAGGGAGGATTCTCGTCTTCGCGAGACATCAGCATAATGGATAACGGTATGTTGATTTCAATTACAGTTTTATTGCTAGTATTCGCATAAAGAAAGATCCTGTATTATAGAAATAGGAATTTCATAAAGAGAAATTCCAGAAAAGTTCTAACATTGTTAACTTGTAAATATTGGTTAGGAGGCTGGCAAGCTTGAAGCAAAAATCTAAGTCCAGTTTGACAAGTCGATCCATGTACTCAACAGAGGAAGGCACTTCCTTTATTGCAATCCATCTTAAGTATAGGTACCTTACGTTCCTTGAGACCTCTGGAAACACAACGAGTCTTGAGCAACCAGAAAGGTCAAGAGTATCCAGACATCTCGCGTCAACATTATTGGAAGACTCGCCAGGTTTTTGCAGGCGCGCAAACTGATGTGTGTGACCACACTTAATCGCTCAAGGATGAGCAATGCCTAATAATATTCTGAGGCTGCATGTGGTGAAAGAGAATTAGGCGTAATTGATTATTAAATCAAAGAGAGCTTTGGGTCAATTAGGAAGAGGTCTTTAATATGAGTAATTTTTACCTCTGCTTCTTTCCAAAGTTCTTTAATGTTGCTATTAGGTAACTCAATCCATATGGGATTCTCGGGGCAAAACTCTGCTGGCAAATACTCCAATGGATATCCATACCAATAAAGATACCTCAGTGCACTGGGAAGATAATCAAGACCTTGAGAAAAGTGCACTTTCCATTCTTCTTCTTTTTCTGTTATGGCCTAGATTTTTAGCAGTTTCAAGATAGACATTTAAAAATGGAATAATACTTAATTTTTGAATGGAATTCCAAAAAAGAAAAAAAGGACAATATATTTTATATTATGTGGACAAAATATTTATTACTTGGATCTTATATTCTTATTGTATATGATGTGTGATTACATCTACTGTATCTAATAATGATATTTATATGGTGAGTTATTTATATTTTGAAAGCATGGTTTTTTGTGGATAATACAAATCAAGAAAAAAATTGAGTTGCTTTACATATCCTAGAACCATTTGCATTTAACATACTAAAAAATTTTCTTCAATCCTCATTCAAAATGACAAATTTACGATCTTGAACTAGATGCACTAAATAATGTGGCAGTTTCCCTTTCACTTGCAAAAAATTATAATCAGCATTAGATCTAAAGAAGAGAAAAACAAAATTACCTATTTAGGAACGGAGTGATAGCCATTGTCGAGCAAGTCCTGCGCAAAGTTTAGCCATTTTATATATGAGACTTGTAGCAGCTGGTGGCTCACGGATTTCAGGTCCTGCAAGACCCAAATTTCATATTTTAGCACCATGCATCCCTGTATATCAGACACAGAGCACATAGTTGCAAATAAAAAAAGAAAAAAAAATTTTCAAGCACTCAATTTGTCCAGGCTTCGGTGAGGAGCGCAAAAGTGGGGCATCTAAATTACTATTATCAATTAGAATAATTTATGGTTGGCTTGTTTAGACCAATAAAATAAACTGTTTAGGTTCGCGAAGAAAATTTTAACTAATAATTTAGTTATGATTACTCCTTTATTATATTTGATTTACAAATATCTATTTATAAATAATAAATGAGAGTAATTTCAAATTACTAATAATAATCAAGTATAGTTTCCTTCAAATAGAGAGAATAAAATAAAGAAATCAATCGTGAAAACTGCGCAATGATGTTGGCATCTTTTGAAACCCAACTTCATCGATATTACCTACCAATAGTTGGTTTTACACAAAATCTAATTCAGAAGACGAGCCAGGCAACGGCTAGACGGTAGCAAAAGGGTCAATGTTGACCCGAAGTAA
The DNA here is from genome assembly GCA_021533255.1 of Ceriops tagal. Taxonomy (NCBI): domain Eukaryota; kingdom Viridiplantae; phylum Streptophyta; class Magnoliopsida; order Malpighiales; family Rhizophoraceae; genus Ceriops; species Ceriops tagal. The sequence continues at coordinate 170,670 of CM038611.1, read as the reverse complement.
GCAAATTGCATAATATGATTAATACGTTAAATACTTGGTCGAAAACAAGAAAGGAATTGAAAAAAAAAAAAAGGAAGTTGTAGCAAAAAGTTGTGATACTGAATACATTTGCCCTATACATGAATTTTTGAAATAATAGAGAGTCACCTTTCACAACCTCACTAAAACTTGATCAAACTTCTATATTATTAGGGATTTTCCAAGGAAAAGTTAAAAGTAATTGACTCACTAATAAATCAATAAATAATAATAAATAAATACCGAATAAAAATGAAGAAAAAGACTTGCCCAATTTTTTTTCGAAAATATCAATGGAGAGAAAAAGGAGTTGCTTCCCAATGGCAAACAAAAAAACAATTGCCAACTGGAGGGTGATATCCTTCGCAACAATTGCAGTCTGTAAGAAGAAGTACAGTTGTGAACTCCACTATAACACGTTTTGGCAAAGCCGAAAAAGGTGTTTTATGCCACTTACGCAATTAAATTGCCAGTTAATCTCTTATTCTAAGGCGGAGGTTTGTATTCCTAGCAAAGTCCTCAAAATTTGCAATGTGGTCCCTTGGACATCTGGTGGGCGAAGATGGGCTTGAACACAAACAGTCGGCCCTATAATGTTAGTTCATGTCAACAGAACTGGTGGCTCCTAAACGAAGAATTACTACAATTACATTGTGTGTACAGATCATAAGGGCCCATATTGGAATGGACGAGGGAGGATGATAAAAAAATTAGAAAAAAGGAAAATATTGATTGACCAAAAAAAACAAGAAAGGAAAATGGAAGAAATTAGCTTCCGTTATTGCTAGAAATGCAGAGGTTTCAATTTTCATGCTCCTCATAATGTATTTTGTCACCTTTATTAGGAAAGAAGCAATGCACTTTTAAAATGAGGCCGGTAGCACGAAAGTGGTATTCACTATTTTTGGCTACTGGTGCAGGGATCTCCTTAAGTTGTGCAAACGAATTGCAAGCTTTTGTTTTAGCTACGTAAACAATATGCTGACAGTTGATCAATCTCGTTTTATATAGATAGAGGTCTGATTGATATGTATCTTGATCTTATAGTTATGTTCGTTTTAACTTGCTATTTTTTTATCAAAAAGAAAATGTGGATTCTGTTCAGCTTTCCTTTCTTATGATATAATGAGTTACTGTTCTGCTTTTAGGCTGTAGACATATTTGCAGCTCAATTGATGCCTGCTGAAAATCGGCTGACCATGATGAAAGACATTTCAAGATTGTGGGCACGGTAATCCTCCATCCTTATCTACTCCTCTCTGTCTCATTGTTTAATTGCACACATGTATTAGTCTCCTTGTTTAATTGCACACATGCATTAATAAAAGAAACATTAATTTGAGTGATGCATTGAAAAAAAGAAGTATATTTTTTACTTTTGCTTATTGGGAGTTTATCTTGATAAGGCACAACCTTGATGTCATGCATATTGAGAAGAATGTGTGTGATGATATTTTAAATACACTATTGGACATAAATGGAAAAACAAAAGATAATTTGAAAGCTCATCTTGACCTTTAAGCAATGGTTATAAGAAATGACCTTCACCCCAAAGAACTTCCTAATGGAAAGTTATTGTTGCCTCCTATTTGTTATACAATGTCTTTGGTAGAGAAACAAAAAATGCTCAGAGTATTAAAAAAAGTGAAAGTCTCATATAATTATTCATCAAACTTTTCTAGATGTGTCAAAGTCAAGCAACAAAAAATCACTGGGCTTAAAGCCATTATTGTCATGTCTTGATGTAAGACATACTTGCAATAGCAACGAGGGGTTCTCTGCCAAGTAAAGTTGTTCAAGTTATAGTTGATCTAAGCCCATATTTTTTAGAAATATGTGCAAAGGTTCTTAAAGTAAGTCAATTTGGAAGAATTGGAGACACAAATAGTAGAAATTCTTTCTCACATGAAAATGCTCTTTTCTCCATCATTTTTCACTATAATGGTGCATTTTGTTGTTCATTTGGCCACAGAGGCAAAATTAGCAAGTCCTGTCCATTATTGATAGATGTTTCCTATTGAAAGGTATGTTTTCAAATTATGTTTTTCTTCATTTTAATCATTTTGTCATCTTAATTTTAACATGTTTCTATTTACATTAATCTTTTTTCCTTTTCCATTTCATTAGGAATTATACAAATATTGCCTATGATTGCAATATTGTCCTTTTTTCTTTTTTGGAATTCCATTCAAAAATCAAATATTATTCTATTTTTCATTGGTTTTGTTCTTTGTTTGAAGGAGTAAAAAGAAAAGTCATAAAAGAGAAAAGATGGATTGTGTTTTTTATTTTAAGAAATTGTGTGTATTATAAATGCCAAATAATAACAATAGCAAGAGGCAAATTAAGAGTTATGCAATCTTAAATCAATCATTTAATAGCATTGAAGGTGGCATGGATTTCTTTTCTTTAATTTTGGCTTTTTTAAAAAAATCTTTTGGGTTGTAAAAGGTAGGGAGGATTTAATATTTGTTGTTTTTGTCTTCTTTAATGTCCATTAATGGATTGTAAATGTTTTCATGGGTCATTCAGGTCCGTGACTCAATTAGATATTGTCAAGAATAATGACCCTTGAAAACACTAACAAATATTAATGATCAAGAATAAAGATGTTATCTATGCCCAAAATAGTAGAAATGCAATAAGGAATTGTGATTCTTATCATTCCTTTACACTCAATAAATATTGCATTCTGTAGTACTAAAGCTATTTGTGTTAATTAAATAGTGCATTCACCTAAACAAAGTAGTTGAGAATGCATGATAGGTGTATACTCTTTCACCATACTACACATAAGCATTCATATAAATGCATTATTCAATTAAATCCCTCAGCAAGATAATAGAGCCAAACCATCCGTCTAAAAAAATTCTACTATACGACTATTTTAAAGCAGACATTTTCATATGGCAATGTTAGTACCATTTAAGAGTACCTTACCAAAGTAAATTATAGAAGTGCAAAATTATGGTCATATATTATGATTTTACCATAAAAGACTTGAGAAGAGCACATACAAGGCAAAGTAGCTACCTTTGCCTAGCCAAAAATGATAATTTAGATTCCTTCACATGAATGCCCAATCCACTTGCTGTTTGTACTTCTTCGTTAATATGGCATCTCCAAAGAACACTCTAAATTTTCAAGTCACAGCTCATCTAAAGTGGTTTTAAGTAATCCTTGCACAAAGGTAACACAAAAAATAAGTCTAATTCCCCAAATGTTATGAAGTATAGAAATTGTTATTGCATCCAATTAAGTAATAAACCTTAATGGGTTGTAAAATCTTTTTTTATTATTGTTGTAAATGGCAATTTAGACCTTTTTAGATTTATTAGAAGTACTATCTCAAATGCATTGCTAAAGTTGGAATGCTTGAACCTTTCATTCACCCAATATAGGTTTTTTGATTTTCAAGTTCTTTATTATTTTCAAAAAACTATTAATCAATGTCATATCAATGTTTTGAAAATTGCTTACAATATGTGTTATCTTCATTTTATGGTTTTGTCTTCCTAGTTTTAACAATTTATTAAATAATATATATTTGATTTAATGCAAGTTTCTATTAACATTAAAATCTTTTGTGAAAAATAAAGCATATCCAGAGGGTTCAATTATTGAAGGATATATTGCAGATGAGTCTATAACATATTGCTTTAGATATTTTGAAGGTGTTGAGACGAGATTCAATCACATACCAAGGAATAATGTTCATTTCGATCATGTTGTACCACAAAATGCTCCATTACTTTTGATTTTAGGTTGTTCGTTTGGTAAAGAGTATAATGTTTCTTTTAATGAACAAACGTTGGTTCAAGCACATAAATATATCTTATACAATTGTGATTCAATCATCCCATTTATTGAGTAAGTCTCATCAAAAATTGCCTGATTTTGTCTTTCTTATATATGTCAATGAAGAAACATTGCTTATTTGTTGCGTTAAAAATGAACTTCAAATATTTATTAGAACAAACTTTAGTTTATTTTAAATTCATTTGTTTTCTTTTTTATATGTATATATTAATGCATATCTTTTGTATTCTCAATAGAAAACATCGTGAAGCAATTAAAAGAAAGTATTGTAATCATAATCGATGACCCTCTCAATCTGAGATAGAAAACATTTATCATTCAACATTTATAGAATGGTTTTAAGATCAAGTGAATTTTTTTGTTACTCTTTAAGCTCGATGGCTTTTACCTTTCTTAAATTCAATTTTGTTTAAAATGTTTATTCTTTGCTCATGTATTATTGATCATTAAATCTATGATATAACAAGCATCTTAACCATAATTATTTTACTAATGCTTTTTTTTGTTATTCTTATTAGGTTGGACGATTAATACAATTAAATTCTCTAAAAATTACAAAATACATCAAATGACTATCTTTAGGGCCAAATAAAGTTGGGAAGAGGTTTAAAGGATATATCATTGGAGGTGTTAAATTCCATACAAAGGATGTAGAAAATAAAAGAAAGACACAGAATAATGGTGGTGGTGTTGTGTCAACAAAAACATCATCCTCAATAGAAGATGTCTCTTATTATGGCGTGATAAAGGATATGATTGAAGTGAATTATTTTGACAAATTTAGAGTTAATGTTATTTAAATGTGATTGAGTTAATGTAAAGAGGGGAAGGGGAATTAAGAGAGACAAATTTAGATTCACTTTAGTTAACTTCTCAAAGTTAGTTCATATTGGTGCTCATTTAAAGGATGAACCATTTGTTTTGGCATCATAAGTCAAGCAAGTATTTTATGTTCAAGATGCATAATAACCCGATTGGCATGTTATTATTAGAAGTGGACCTTAGGATACCTATGATATTAAGGAAGAGTTGATATGTCAATTGAATGACAATCATGAATTGGTCATTCACATAACAGAACATTGCAATGAACAAATTGAAGAAGTTAATTGGATCAAGAATGATGTAGAAGCTATAACTGTTGACATGATAAATACAACAAAAGATGACCATCCACCTAAAGAAGAAGTATAATACTTACCTATAATTCTCTTGTGTTTGCTTTTAAAGGTATTTCCCTCCTCTTAACTTTCTTTCTTGTTATCAATATAAGTCTCCTTTAGATTATGCTTAATTAATATCTACGAAAGAAAAATCTAAATAATATGCTTGCTTAATATGATTCAGGATGTTAGAAGAGGGACTAGAATCTTTGTTATATTTGGGAAGGAAGATAAAAAAAAAAAAGTGTATTAGAGAACATTATTTAATGTGGAGAATCTGAGGTTTAAAAGGCTAAATATGACATTCAATATTGTGATTGACAAGCTTAAGTTATCATGCTACTTCATGAAAAAGGTCATTTCACACTAACTACCTTGAATATTTGAAACTTCATCAATTTAAGTTATCATATGCAATGGTCAATTTTTAATTTCATTTAACTTGTTTTTTTTTTTTTTGTTCATTATTAGCAATACTCTATGGTCACATATTTCTAATGTTTTGCATAATAAAGTGAGGAAGTTGCAAATTTCATACATTGAATAATTTATTGTTATTTTCTTCTAATTGTCTATATGACATCTTTTATTCAAATTTCAATTGATTGTTTAGAGGAATTATGGATTCTCTTCCACGCGAAAAATGGAAAACCAGAATATGTCTAAATCACATTTATAATTTATAAACAAGTGAACATTATTATCATATTTCAAATTTATAGTAGCATAAGTTTCATGTAATTTTGATGATGTTTAAAGAAGTAAATTTTTATTCTAAATATAATTGTATAAATTTATCAATAATAATAATGTTTAATGTTAAATGTTTTCTTTAAATTACAATTTTAATATTTATTTCATTAAAATGAATAAACTATTATTATAACATAATAACAATGTTAAGAAAAAATTAATTATGTTGTTTTAAAAATATTGCTAAATTTATAACTTTTTTTATTAATTTTTTAAAGCAACATTTAGACAAGTATTACGATAATTATAGTAAAATGAAGTTCCTAAAATGTTATATAACTTATTAGTTATGACATTTATAAATATTAAAACATGTTTATAATCAACATTAATTATGATTTATAATGATAATTATATACATTATAAGAGATCTTATAGTGACAAATAACAAAATGTCATTATAATTACTACTTCAACATTTTTAACAAATGTTACTTTAATATTTAACTATGTTGACAAAAGTGACATCTAGTTAAAATTGATAAAATTAAAAAATGTAAGTATAAAATAATGAGAGTAAGTTCTCTCAGGTTTCAAATAATGAAAAACTTGAAATTGATAGCATTAAATCTGCTCGAGCTTCAAAATGTTATCTATTAGCGTGTATATTTGGTAGGTGTATATTTGGTATTAGTGTGTATATTTGGTGGCTGAAGTTTTGGCTGATTTGTATCTATTAGTATATATCTATATTTGTTAGTTGCACATAATTAGGTAAATTGGGAATGAAGTTACGGGAGTTTGGGGGCACATTGTACTTGTATAAATATAGCAGATTGCAATAAGAAAATCACGAAACTTTTCCCAATTCTTCTGGGTTTAACATGGTATCAAAGCCTGGTTGCTTTGAAAGAATACCTAATCCCTAAACTATAAATCTTAAGACGATGGCAGATCAAAAAGCTTCAAGTTCAAAGATCAATTCTTTGTTCTTATTGAGCGCGAATGACAGCCCAGGTCCTCAAAATTCAAGGGGGGACCGAAAAGACAATGGAGTAGTTTGCTCTCACTGCCAGAAACCGAGACATAGCATGGACATATGCTTTCGTCTACATGGCTATCCTGACTGGTGGCCAAGAAATTCGACTCAAGGAAGAGGTAGAAGATGTGGTAACCAGGGGCATGGTCGTGGTGGAGTAGTACTAACTAATGTTGCACAAGGGGCAATAGGGGCGGCTACTAATGTTCCCCATAGAAGACCACTTGATAATTCTGATAAAGTTGGGCTGGAGGCCTTGAGCAAAGATGATTGGGAGACTTTGAAGTCTCTCTGGAACACTCACACGAATAATATATCCGTTGCTCAGCCAAGGCTTAATAGTAAGGCATATTTGCAATGGTTGTTTGACACAGGTGCTTCGCATCATATGACGGGCGAGGAAAATGCATTTATAGAGCTTCAAGGAATACCTCCTTGTCCCATGAAAATGCCAAATGGTGAATACGTTATGGCAACAGGAGAAGGAACAATTCTTGTAGGAAAATTATTTCTCAAGGGTGTTTTATATGTCCCTAAAATGCGATGCAATTTGATATCTGTTTCAAAATTAGCCCGAGACAAAGCTCATATTTTGAAATTCACGGATCGTTTATGTGTTGTTTAGGACCATACTTCAAGGATGCTGATTGGAGTGGGTGAAGAGCTTGAGGGGCTGTATGTCGCACGAGGGGAGCTTCTGGTTAGTGCTCATGGAACCGTTGCAGTCAAGAATATGGGTTTATGGCATAAAAGGTTGGGACATCCCTCTACGCGAGTCATAGAAAAGCTCCCTACAATAGAAGGTAGTATCGAGATAAATAAAGAGGTTCATGAACCTTGTGATGTTTGTTTTCGGGCAAAACAAACTCGTATTCCCTTTTCTATTAGTGACAATAAAGCTAGTGATATCTTTGAATTAATTCATTGTGATTTGTGGGGACCTTATCGAGAGGCTAGTTTTTGTAGTGCTACTTATTTTCTGACTATTGTTGATGATTGTTCTCGTGGTGTATGGGTTTATTTGTTAAAAGGGAAACATGAGGTCTCATGTGTTGTTATGAATTTTTTGGCTATGATTGAGAGACAATTCAATAAACAAGTCAAAATTATATGCAGTGACAATGGTACAGAATTTACTTGTTTAGGTGATTACTTTAAGGAATGTGGCATTATTCATCAGACTTCCATGGTTGGGACACCTCAACAAAATGGAAGAGTTGAGAGGAAACATCGACACATTTTGAATGTTGGTAGGGCGCTTCGTTTTCAGGCTAACTTACCTATTCAATTTTGGGGAGAATGCATTCTCACTGCAGGATATTTAATTAATCGTACTCCATCATCGATTTTGGGTGGAAAAACTCTATATGAAATTTTGTTTGGAAGCCCTCCATCTATTTCTCATCTTAGAGTATTTGGTTGCCTATGCTATGCTAAGAACATTAATCGGGAAAAAGATAAGTTTGCAAGTCGAAGTCATAAGTGCATATTCATGGGTTATCCTTATGGTAAAAAAGGGTGGAGGGTGTATGATCTAGATAGGAAGGTTTGCTTTGAAAGTCGAGATGTTGAGTTTGTTGAGCACGTGTTTCCTTTTGCCCATACGGACTCTACCATGTCGGTAACTCCAGATTCCCTGCCTACTGTCATTGAGCCTACTATATTGGAGGACGTGCCTGAGATTGAGGCACCTCCGCTAGCCTCTGAATATGATGGACAGTCTGTAGAAAAGGGTGTGACAGCAGATGGGGTCGTACCAGTACCTGAAGTTGCAGAGGTTACGGGTGCAGCGGACGATCTTGGTCGTGGCAAACAAGCGCGACAGCCTTCAGTTCGTGTGCATGATTACGTGTTGCATACAGCTTCCCTCAGTCCCTCGAGCTCTCTTTCCTCTTCCTTGGCATCCTCAGGTACACCCTACCCCATCACAAACTATGTGAATTGTGCTAAATTTTCCTTGTCTCATCGTCGATTCGTGGCTGCAGTAACTACAGGGATTGAACCAACCAGTTTTAAAGAGGCCATGTAGCATTCATATTGGCGTGAGGCAATGAAAAAGGAGGTTGAGGCACTAGAGAATAATGGGATATGGACAGTTGCTACTTTGCCTAAGGGAAAGAAGGCTCTTGGTAGTAAATGGGTATATAAAATCAAGTATCATGCAGACGGAACAATCGAGCAATACAAGGCACGCTTGGTCGTTTTCAGGAATCACCAGATCGAGGGTCTTGATTATAATGAGATGTTTGCGCCTACTGCAAAGATGGTCACGGTACGTACCTTCTTAGCAGTAGCAGCGATCCGTGGGTGGGAATTGCATCAGATGGATGTGCACAATGCATTTTTGCATGGCGATCTTGAGGAGGAAGTTTATATGCGTTTTCCACCAGGCTTTATGACACCCGGAGCAGATAAAGTGTGTCGTCTGCGCAAGTCTCTCTACGGGCTGTGACAGGCACCGCGGTGTTGGTTTGCCAAACTTGCTGTGGCTCTGGTTCAATATAGATTTCAGCAATTTGGCTCAGACTATTCTTTGTTCACGTTTCGGCGTGGTAAAGTTCAATTGACCATTTTGGTCTATGTGGATGATCTGGTGATAGGTGGGAATGATAGTGATGCCATTCATGCGTTTAAAACTTACTTGAATGCTTGTTTCTACATGAAAGACCTTGGCAAATTGAAGTACTTCCTCGGTCTTGAAGTAGCGCGAAATTCGACTGAGATTTTTCTTTGTCAGAGAAAGTATGCTCTCGATATTATTTCTGAGACCGGTTTGTTAGGTGCTAAACTTGCCGGCACACCAATGGAGCAAAATCATCACCTCGCTTTGGCTAAGGATGCGACTCTTCCTGATCCTATGTCTTATCGGCGTCTTATTGGTCGTCTTATCTACCTGACGATTACTTGACCTGAATTATCTTATTGCGTGCATATCTTGGCACAATTTATGCAGGAGCCACGACACAGTCATTGGGAGGCGGCCCTTCGGGTTGTTCGTTTCTTAAAACTTCATCCTGGGCAAGGTCTTTTGCTCCGCTCTGATTCCTCTCTTCATCTTACGGCTTATTGTGTTGCGGATTGGGCAAGTTGCCCCTTGACTCGACATTCTTTGACGACATATTTTGTCTTTCTTAGGGATTCTCCAATTTCCTGAAAAACGAAAAAACAACATACTGTATCTCGATCTTCAGCTGAGGCAGAATATCGATCTTTGGCCTCTACGACTTGTGAATTGAAATGGCTCAAGGGTTTGTTAGTTTCTCTTGGCATCCCTCACTCATCTCCTATGCGGATTTATTGTGATAGCCAGTCAGCTCTTCACCTTGCTCACAACCCTGTGTTTCATGAACGCACCAAGCACATCAAGGTTGATTGTCACTTTGTTCGTGATGAGATTCGTCGTGGTCTCATTCTTCCTCAATCTGTATCCTTGTCTCACCAACTAGCTGATATCCTTACCAAGGCTCTTGGCAAATGTTCGTTTGATGCCATTCTTTGCAAGTTGGGCATTTCCGATCTTCATGCTCCAACTTGAGGGGGGGTATTAGCATGTATATTTGGTAGGTGTATATTTGGTATTAGTGTGTATATTTGGTGGCTGAAGTTTCGGCTGATTTGTATCTATTAGTATATATCTATATTTGGTAGTTGCACATAATTAGGTAAATTGGGAATGAAGTTACAGGAGTTTGGGGGCACATTGTACTTGTATAAATATAGCAGATTGCAATGAGAAAATTACGAAACTTTTCTCAATTCTTCTGAGTTTAACATTATCTACTTGTGCCTACACAGGTATACAACCCTATATAAGACCATGTAATTCTGTCGAGTCATAAAACTTGAAATAAACCATTATCATTGACTCTGAGTTCAAAACGATCCCAAAATCTGTAGCATAATTCCCCAACTATGCCATGCCACCACATTGCTTGATCAAGTAACCCAAATGAGGAAAAACCTGATGCTTTGGAACAAAAAAAAATACATGTTCCACGGCAGAATGTTTCAATTTGGACCCACCAGTGCTTAAGAAAATAGATTAAAATAAATCAATCCCATCGCCATCTAGCAACAGAATCTAAGTTTTTTTTTTTTTCTTTTCTTTTCATTTTCCTTTTTCACATCAATTCTGGTAGACATCTGGTTTCATGGCATAGAGAGGACGAAAGCTAGTCTAGTCCAATCGTGTGACTTATCCCTTCTCCTGCCAAATTTTCTGTTTGTAGTGTTTTCAGCGCATCTAAGGTCCAAGCTATTTATCTGCCTCCGAGCAAGTCTTTCTCTGTTCTTGCCGGTCCGCTTTCAGACTCGAGTTGTTGCAACATATCTTAATTCTTTATAAAGTTTTACCATTTAATAAATTTTTATTTAAATTTTAATCTTTTAAATTAGTATTTTGTTAACAAAAATAATTATAAATTAATTATAAAAATTTAAACTAATTTTTTTATAGTATCTTATAAATCAAATTGTGGTTAGTTAGCCGGAACAATACTCTCTTAGTCCTGCACTATTTTTCACATATTCTCCCATATATTTCAATAAATATTGTCAACTGGTTTTTTTCAAATTAATATTATATCCTCCATGAGAAAAAGGTGGGAGGCTCACCTCACCTAGAGGATCCATTGTACTTTTTTTTTTGTATTAGCCTAAGTTTGAGTCCATTCATTATTTTTTGTTCCCTGATAAATGAGAGTTTATATCGAGCAACTACTCTTTGGTTCTGAACTCATTAATTCTGAAATTAGTTGCAAGGGAAGTCATTTCAAATATAATAGTATTCAGGTGACAATTTTTATTATTTTTTTTGGTATAAAATGATTGAACAAGGTTGTTAACAAGTACTTCTCAGCCTTAGCTTACAAGTGTACTGAACAATATACCTATGATATACTTTTTTCAGATTTTAAAAAAAATTGTTAGAGAGAGAGGGAGTGAAAAAAAGAAAGAGAGAGAAAACTAATAAATAAAGATTTCACCACATAATATCTTTTATAAGATTTGAATCTTCAACACTTTTCATGAAATCTGCATTTCAAATCACTGAGATAAAGCAATTTATCAATAATATTCTTTACTTTGTTGCATGTTACTTTATGAATTATCTTTTAAACTACTTAAATTTCTTGTTGTTTTGTGTCCTTGTAGTCGAGTAATTAAATTGCACTTTTTGTTTCATCATTTAATTTACTTGAAGCTGAAAAAGGAAAAAAAAAAAAAGAAACTTGGGAAATGTTGTTCTGAAAAATTTGACCATAGAAAACATTATAGAACAAAAAAAAATAATTAAAGGAATTTTCTCTTTATTTTTTTTGCAATTTGTAACTAATTTTTGATAAGCAACTATATTATATAATTGACTCTTAGCTTTTGACAATTTTAATTTGAGATTATCTCACTCACACTTGCAGGTTCTATTTTATCTATTTCAATTATTCCCTAAATAAAGACAATAAAACAAAAATATTTGTGAGTAGAATATGATAAACTAAATTAGGTGATTAAGGAGGATCATAGATCTTTTTTTTTTGGCAAGTAGTAGTAACTAGTAATTTTGTAATTAATGGTTAGGTACTTTTATTTTATGGAATGTGAATTATGTATTTAAATTTAATCATTAAGAGACTACTAATATTTTGTTGAATAACTTCGTAATCTTGTAATTAGCAGTGGTGTACAACAAGAGGACCTGAATTACTCTCCTAACAATTTTTCGTTGGCTGCTCACAATCTTATCCCAGAAATTTGCCAAGAAGCTGTTGCTCGATTGTCAATTTTCGTGATTGACGTGCGTTTAAAGATCATCAAAATCATATCAAATTTTGTGTTAAGAAAAAAAAAATTAAATCTTTCGATTTACGTCCTCCAGATTTCTCTTTTTGGTTACAAAGGGAAAACAAAAAAACGAAAAAACAAAGCCCGGGTTGGGTATAACTGTCAATAAAAATAGTCTCCCGTAAGTAAGATACGTGAATGGCTTTCTTCTTTTATCTTCTATCTTCGAATGGAACAAAAAAAAAAAAAACTACCTTTTTCCTTCCTTCGCCTTCTTTTCTCTTACAATGACTTACCATTATATATATATATATAGCATATATTTCTCAAAAAATAAAAAATAAACCCAAAGCGCCACCCAATCAATTCATATATTTAAGATATCATATATTATTATTATTATTATTCTTATTAACGTTAATGAACACCAACCGCAAATATTTAAATCTCTGAATCCTAATAACTCTCATTAATTACAGCAAATTGCAACAACAGAATCCCCCATTAACAAACCAAAATACATACCCTAAAAGATTAAAAATCAACACAATTCTCATTTCTCAATAAAGTAATACTGACTTCACTTCTCATTGGACCTTCCCAAAAGTATTTTTGGACATAATAATTACAGACAAAACAATTTACGACAGATAAACCTTTCCTTAAATCAGTGACATTGTTGTTTGAGCTGTGCAAAAAGCAGGGAAAGCAAGTTGACATCAAGCATTGGAAAAAGAAGGCAAAAAACATTGCCAGTGTGTATGCAGATGGTGAATTTGTTGCTTCCGCTTCTTCTGAGTGGAAAGAAATTGCGAGACTTAATGCTGCAAATTAGCTTTACACAAGTTATCAAATTTAGTTGTTATCGCCTGCCCCAACCTCGTATTCTTAAATATGTAGACTTGCAAATATGTTGTTATCGTAAGAATAAAATTATTCATTGTGATTAAAAGACTATTTATTATTTAAATAAATAGTATTGTATACCATAAATACTAATTATGGAAGCCTTATTTGAGATTTTTAGTTATTTAATAAAAATTATAAAATTCAAATAATATAAATATTTTATTTTATTTTTTAATATTATTTTTATTAATTACACATAAACTCTCACAATAGTCTTTGAGGCAAGTAAAGCCCATTCTTTCATACAACGTTCACTTACAAGATTCCTTATAATGAAAGCCGGTAGGAACACTTATTTCCAAAATAACTATTGAAGCCGCGAACCAAGCTCTCTTTCACGTGGCTTTCCATGACGACAAGGGTGGAGTCTCAGAATTCTCATAAGTAAGGATGCCGTCAGCGTACCTACCACCTTTTACGGCATCCGCTGAAGCAATGGATCCGAGTTCAAACATTTCTTCAGGGGTTAGTTTCACAGCCAAGGCCGTAATGTTTTGGTTGAGGTTATCAATTTTGGTGGTTCCTGGTATGGGACACACATCATTCCCTTGATGGTGTAACCATGCTAGCGCTAGCTGTGTTGATGTGCAACCCTTCTTCCCTGCAATTTCATTAATCCGTGCTCCAAATTTTCAGCTTGGAACCTAGGCATGTCCTGGAGAGACAAAAAAAAACCAAAAATAAAAAATAAAAAATAGAAAAAAAATTAATTAGTAACGTTTTCTATTTTTCTCCACATCACCTAGAGCTAGAACTTAATCTGTTATTGCTAAGCGAGACAGGTTTTCATATAGACTAATTAACAATTTGAGACACCAGTTGCTAACCTTCTGAAAGTCACCATCTGCCAACTTTTCAACTAACTTAGGTCCTGAAAAAAAGAATCCCTGTATGCTATAATCCCAATTCCAAGTTTCCTTGTGAGAGTAAAAATATTAATGAATTATTAACTACCCTTCAAACATTTCAGTAAATTTACTATTAAATTTTAATGATATGTTAGTACTAGCAAATAAAAAAAAGAAGAAGAAATATGTTTAAACAATTTCTTTTTTCTTAATACTAATAAAATATTTATATAAAATCAAAAGATTTTTAACAGAAAATCCTTATAATTATGTAATTATATTTCAATACAAATTCAACATTCTTTAAAACATCATACATTCTTTAAATTTCTTTTAATCAATTAAAAACTTACAAAATACATTGAAAAAAATTGGTTTTAAAAGTTACAGAATTTTTTTTTTAAATTACCTCTATAAAAAATGATATTATAAATTCTAATGATGTATTTGAATATAAAAAAATTATCATCTTAATTTAAGAAATGTGTGTGTGTGTGGAATTTGAAGATATCATTTTGGTATTTAAGAATAAGAAAATAGAAAAAAGTAAATTGATTGAGAACAAATATCAATTTAATGTCATGAATTCTCTATAAACTTATTTTTACCATGCTAAAACATGAACTTGGCATTGTGTATATCCAAACCCACCTGCAAGTAGGGACTATTTTTTTCTCAACATCTCTTGACCATAAGGACCACTCCAACTGAATGGCAATTATTGGATGAATTGTATGTGCCCTTCTGATCGTTGAAGCAGAGGCCTCTGATAGGCCTATGTACTTCACTTTCCCTTCCTCAACTAGTTTCTTTAGTTCCCCCGTCTATGTATCACACCAGAGAACATTGCTAGATCTTAATGGCATGATAAATTAAAGCTTCAAACAACTCAACAATCTTGATATATTCACGGCAAGCATTTCGTTTTTTTTTCCTGTCATATATATGACTAAAAAAATGACCAATTTATTTAATCTAATTAGAGAAAGATAAACTGTGATATACTAAAAGACCTGCTAAAATAGGCGCAAAATCAGACAAACATTGAGTTTGAGTGCAACATCAATTGGCTCAAATATAAACAGGTTTGGATTGGAAAAAAAAAGAAAGAAAGAAAGAAAAGAAAAAGCACAAACCGTGACTTCAATGGGAACGGTAGTATCAATACGATGCTGGTAATAAAGATCAATATGATAAACTTCAAGCCGCTTCAAGCTGGCCTCACAAGCAGCTCTCACATGAGCAGGATCCCCTCGCACCTCCATCTTACCATCCGCGGCTTTTATCCCGAATTTTGTGGCTAATTGAACTTTCTCCCTCCATCCTCCTTTCAATGCCTGCAGTTACGACCATAAACATTCTCTCTTTCTTTGTTTTTTCTTTTCTTTTTTTTTTTTTGGTAATATATTACAAGGAAGAGATCTACTGTTTCGTTGAAATATTAAGAAACCAACCAGCTAGACTTAGCCAAATGAGACCGAGAGCAGTTTAAAAAGCTCGAACAAATCTCTCAAAATTCTCTTAGTAACCGTTTGTTTGTAGCAAAGCGATTAATTTGATTATACGAGAATTCAATTTTAGTGTAGTCAAGTGATGATTATGAAATGAAATGGTCGATAATAATATTACACTAAAATTGAAATACAGGGTACCTTTCCAATAAGAATTTCATTTGTGAAGGGGCCAGATTAACTGTGTGAAACCGGAACTCTGTATTTCAATTTAAATACAGGGTACATTTCAATTAACTGTGTGAAACCGAAACTCTGCAAATCCGCGACTCTTAGAAACCGGATTTGCAGAGTTACAATTTCCTAGTGTTTTAGATTCCCAGAGTGCTGATTTCGCATAGTTCTAAATTCCTAGAGTTTCGAATTCCCAGAGTTCCCATTTCACAAAGTGCCGGATACATAGAATTCCTGATTCATAGAGTTTTCGATTCGCAAAGTCTTGAATTTACAGACTTTCAGATTTGAAGTGTTGAGGTTTCCCAAAGTTGCGGTTTCGTAGAGTTCCGAATTTGCAGAGTTCCAGGATCCTAGAATTTCGAATTCCCAAAGTTCCAGTTTCGCAAAGTTTTGGATTTGCAGTGTTCCGGGTTCCCAGGGTTTTGGATTCCCAAAGTTCTATTTTTGTAGACTTTTGGATTCGCAAAGTTCTGGTTTTGCTGAGTTTCAGTTTTCTAGATTTTTAAATTCATAGAGTTCTAGATTCATAGAGTTGCAATTTCTGAGAGTCGCAGATTTGCACAATTCCAGATTCAAAGAGTGCAAGCATTATAGAGTTTCAGATTCACAGAGTTTTGGGATCCCAAAGTGTCGGATTCTCATAGTTCCATTTTTGTAAACTTTTCAATTCACAGAGTTCCGGTTTAGCACAATTTCGGTTTTCCAAATTCGGTGAGTTGCGGTTTCTAAGAGTCGCGGATTTACAGAATTCCAGTTTCAGTTCCTGAATTGAAATACAGGGTCGATAATATCTAATTAAAACTGTCAAAAACTTTGACCGAGTAAAAGAACAGCCGAACCTTTCTTTGAAGAAACAAAAAAAGTCAAAATACCAAAGTTCAGATTTGCTGAAGTAGACTCAAGTTTTCTCCATCATCAGAG